>CM052444.1:107040380-107093347 GCA_028533085.1 Varecia variegata
GGGGAGGAGGAGGACGGAGGCTGGTGGGGAGGCCATCAGGAGCCAGACTGAGCCGGGACCTAACTCATGCCACAGACAGCGTCAGTGCGAAAGGGTCGGCAGGGAGGGGCGTTGCCGATGGGAGTTCAGGGGTGAGGAAACGGAGGCTGAGACAGACACGGAACAGTGGAGATGGAAAGAGACGTGGTGGAGAGAAACGATCCTCTGAGACCCGTGAGGGATCGCGGGGAGGAGGAGAGGAGATGCTCTGGGCGTCGTGGTGGCGGGGGAGGAGGCCTCCTCTGGGGCCAGGTGAGGTTGTCACACGTTCAGCGTGTGTTGTTTTCAGGCTGTAGCAAAGAGTGGAGTCATCTCAGAGAAAGTCAGCCAAGTCCAGGCACATAAATTCTGACCCAGTGCACAAGTGACATCTGTGGTGCGGGTGAGTCATCACCTGTCCAGGGCTGTTCATAGGGCATCTCTGTGTCAGACTGTTGTGGGTTGTCTAGGCCAGGAAGACTAAGGAAGTAGATTGCTAAGGGTTCCCTGGGTCGCATCAGAAGTAGACTCTGGTCCTTTCAAATGACAAAAAAGGACAATAAGAAAGGACCCCCAAAGACCTTGAAACAGCCTGGAAACTGGGACGCTGGACTCCTAGGCGCTGGTCCCCTAGGGCCGCTTTGTAAGTTCAGCTTTCCAGGAGGGAGCATCTGTTAGCCCCAGGTCTGTTCTCTGTGGCCAGGAAAGGGGACGCAGGCTAGATGTGAGTGCTCTGCATGGAGGCCATGCCCAGAGAAGGCCTGGAGCTGGACGGCGCCGGGAAGGGAGGAGCCTGAGCTAGGACAGGGTATTGGCCCTTCCCAGCAGCCAGCGCCGAGCATGGAGCGTGGGAAGAAGTGGGAGAGGGGCCGGGCGCGGTGGCTCACGCCTGTCATCCCAGCACTCTGGGAGGCCGAGGCGGGTGGATCATTTGAGCTCAGGAGTTCGAGACCAGCCTGAGCAAGAGCAAGACCCGGTCTCTACTAAAAATAGAAAGAAATTAGCTGGAAATTAGCTAAAAATTAGCTAAAAATATATACATAGAAAAAATTGGCTGGGCATGGTGGCACATGCCTGTAGTCCCAGCTACTCTGGAGGCTGAGGCAGGAGGATCACTTGAGGCCAGGGGTTGGAGGCTGCAGTGAGCTGTGGTGACGCCACCGCACTCCAGCCTGGTCAACAGAGCGAGACTCTGTTTCTTTATTAAAAAACAGAAGACAAAACAAATAACAGCGGAGCTGCTCCCTGGAGCTGGGAAGTTAAGGAAGGAAAAAAAAAAGCCGTTTATGGATTGAACATCGTTTATAAATTTGGGCAAAAACCATGGGGTGAAGAAGAAAGCTTTCTGTCCGGGGTGGCAGTGACGGCCTCTGCTGCTTGCAGGGATCGCCTGGAGCAGCTGGAAAGGAAGCGGGAGCGGGAGCGCAAGATGCGCGAGCAGCAGAAAGAGCAGCGGGAGCAGAAGGAGCGCGAGCGGCGGGCGGAGGAGCGGCGCAAGGAGCGCGAGGCCCGCAGGGAAGGTGAGTGGGGGCCGCTCCTTGCGGCGGGCGGAGGAGCGGCGCAAGGAGCGCGAGGCCCGCAGGGAAGGTGAGTGGGGGCCGCTCCCCGCTGCTCCCCGTGGGGTGACACAGGTCACTGCAGATGCGCCGGCCCTGCCTGAGCGCGGGCGCTCGCCAGCCGCGGTGCCGAGGCACAGGCGTGACGCCGGGGGGCAGCGTGTCCGGGAGCCGGGACTGGGGCTGCGGCCCGGCCAGGTGCTGGGCAGGTGCGCGGGCTGTGCCGCGTGTCCGCTGCCCGCTGCCGGGCAGGTACGGCTTTAAGAGGTAGATTCTCGGCTTCTGTGCTTTTCCTTGTCCTTTCTTTTTTTCGGTTCCAATTTTAAAAATTGTGATAAAAGAAATATAAAATTTACCATCTTAGCTAAGTGTACGGTTCAGTGCCATGAGGTACCTTCACAGAGTTGTGTGGTCACCACCATCCGTCCCTCTCGCCAAGCGGAAACTGTCCCGTGAAACAAAACTCCCCACCCCCTTCCCTGAGCCCTGGCAGCCCCCACTCTGCTCTCTGTCTGTGGGAGCCAAGCTTCCTTCAGCATTTCTTGCAGGGTATGTCTAGTGACAACGAACCCCTCCGTTTTTGTCTATCTGAGAATGTCTTAATTTCTCTGTCACTTTTTTTGTTCATTTGTTTGTTTGTTTTGAGACAGAGTCTCGCTCTGTTGCCCAGGCTAGAGTGAGTGCCGTGGCATCAGCCTAGCTCACAGCAACCTCACACTCCTGGGCTCAAGTGATCCTCCTGCCTCAGCCTCCCGAGTAGCTGAGACTACAGGCATGCGCCACCATGCCCGGCTAATTTTTTCTATATATTTTTAGTTGGCCAGATCATTTGTTTCTATTTTTGGTAGAGACGGGGTCTCACTCTTGCTCAGGCTGGTCTCGAACTCCTGACCTCGAGTGATCCTCCCGCCTCAGCCTCCCAGAGTGCTGGGATTACAGGCATGAGCCACCGCGCTGGCCTGTATTTCTTTTTAATTTTAGCACTTTGGACATATCTCAGGCCTCCAGTGTTTTTGGTAAGAAATGTGCTGATGATCTTGCTAAGGTTCCCTCTTGTGTGACAAGTCACTTCTCTTGCTGTTTTCAAGATTGTTTGTCTCTCACTTTTGTCAGTTCGACTGTATTATGTCATGGGTGGGTCTTGGAGTTCATCGAGCTTTGTGGTTGTTTATGTCTGTCTTTCATCAAATTTGGGAAGTTTACTTCTTCAAATATTCTCCTTGCCCCTTTTTCTTTTTCTTCTTCCTGGATGCACACGATGCCTAAGTCTGGTCCATTTGATAGTGTCTCAGAGACCCCGTAAGCTCTGCGCACTTTTCTTCAATCTTCTTTCTGTTCCTCAGACTCAATTATTTCCATTGGCCTATCTTCAAGTTCACTGATTCTTGTATCTGCTCAAATCTGCCTTTGAATCCCCTCTAATGAGTTTTTTATTTCGGATTTATTTTTGGTTTCTTTTCTTTTTTTTGAGACAGGGTCTTGCCCTGTCTCCCAGGCTGGAGTGCAGTGGTGTCATCACAGCTCACTGCAGCCTCCAACTCCTGGGCTCCAGCGATCCTCCCGCCTCAGCCTCCCGAGTACCTGGAACTACAGGTGCACGGCGCGCCCCGCCTCTCTTTGGTTTCTTTTTAGATTTTGTGTGTTTATTGATATTTCCATTTTGTTTATACGTTATTTACTTTTTCCACATCTTACTCTAGTTCTTTGAGCACCTTTAAGACAATTATTTTAAAGTCATTTTCTAGGCGCAGGCGATCTGCTATCAGATCTTTTTTCAGGGACAGTTTATGGTGTTTTTTTTTTCCAACTTTGAATGGGACATACTCTCCTGTTTCTTCATATGTCTCGTGATTTTTTGTCAAAACTTAGACATTTGATTCTAACAGTGTGATTCCCTCTGACCCCCAGGGTTTTGCTGCTTTGTTGCTGTTGTTATTGTTTGAGTGTGGGTGGCTGTCCCGGGCAGGTGATCAACTGAGGTGTAAACTTAAAATCTTCGAGGGTTTTTCCCAGCCTGCACCTGTCCCTGGGCATGTGCAGTCTCTGTCTGATTTGCTTGCATGTCCTGCTGTTTTTTAACGTCCTTGTCCCTAAATGTCCAGCTCCCAAAGGGGAAAGAGAAGAATGAAGGGGGGAAGGGTGCAGCTGCCAGATGCCAGGAAAGGCGCGTCAGCTGGAGGGGGCAGCAGCAGGGCGCTGCCTCTGCGCCTTTGATGGGAAGCGGTGGTCAGAGCTCAGGTGCCCATGTTCATGGGGCAGGGTCCCCTGTGCCACCCGGGTCCAGCGAGCTGTGCGCGAGCCGCTCTAGGACCGCGTGCACGGCTGCCAGCCACAAGGCCGGGGGTGCGCGCCGCGTAGCCGCCACTGCGCTAAGAGGCGACGTTGCCCAGAATTAACCACGGTTTACTCCTCAGGCCTTGCCTTGGAAGCTGCAAACCTGCAGTAGAGCGCAGGGTTCCAAACAGTCACGTCAGACTGACTCTGCCACTGCACTTGCCGTCTGGCGAGGGGACCGCTTCCTGCCGCTTCCTGCTCCATCTGCCCACGTTCCTCCCCCACCCTTCCTTTCTGACCAGCGAAGATCAGTCTAGAAGGTCCACCTTGGTCTTCAGGGCCAGCTCACAGCCTCCGAGTGGGAGCTTTTTCTCCCCAGGCTCCTTGGTCTCTGACCCCGTGCCCTCCTGAGCCCATGCCCTCCTGACCCCATGCCACAGCACCGAGTTTGCGCTGTGGCTGTGGCAGCTGCCCCTGGCTGGGGCTGTGGGGAAGACAGTGTTGCTGGCGCCGTCTCCCACTCTGTCCTGTGTGCGCCAGGTTCCGCACATCACCGCGCGCTGCGGGAGGACTACGGCGACAAGGGCAAGGCCACCCACTGGAGCCGCAGCCCCCTCCGGCCGCCCAGGGAGCGCTTCGAGCTGGGGGACAGCCGGAAGCCTGGTGAGTGTTTCCCGGGTGTTCTGAGCATAAGCACTTCCTTCTGCAACGGTTTATAAAATGATCTGAAGGGAAGCCCGTCTAAGTAGTTTCCTTTGCACACTAAAACGGGTGTGCTGGCCGAAGCGCTCCATGTTAGCGGAGAGACTGTAATGTTTGTGGGCAGTCAGGTCCCGGATCCGCCAGCCGAGACATATGGTCCTTGTCAGGGATGTTCTTCCGGTTAACTGTATGTGGACGAGCTGTTTTTCATACAAAATGAGGTTAATCGTCATGTGAAACATGCCATATTTTAAAACATTTCCCCAAATTCACCTTTGATGGTTTTTTCTGTAAGTAAAAGAAGAGAAAATGGAAGAAAGAGACCTGCTGTCCGACCTGCAGGACGTCAGCGACAGTGAGAGGAAAACCAGCTCGGCGGAGTCCTCCTCAGGTACCGGAGTCTTCCTCAGGTCCCGGTTCTCCCAGCCCGGGCCTCGCCTGCAGCCCCCAGGGCCCGCCAAGGTTTACTTTCCGGATCTGCCTTCTTCCAACAGCAGAATCAGGGTCAGGTTCTGAGGAGGAAGAGGAGGAAGAGGAGGAGGAGGAGGAGGGGAGCACCAGTGAAGAATCGGAGGAGGAGGAGGAGGAGGAGGAAGAAGAGGAGGAAGAAACTGGGAGCAACTCTGAGGAGGCGTCGGGACAGTCAGCGGGTGAGGGGCGTGTGGGGCTGCGATTGTTCTAATTTGACTGTGAACTCGTTATGTATCTACCGTAGAGAGGTTAGAAACGGCGGAAAAGCGACTGATTTACGTCTAATTTAAGAATATTTCCAGGGCCGGGCGCGGTGGCTCACGCCTGTAATCCTAGCACTCGGGAGGCCGAGGTGGGCGGATCGCTCGAGGTCAGGAGTTCGAGACCAGCCTGAGCAAGAGCGAGACCCCGTCTCTACTAAAAATAGAAAGAAATTATCTGGCCAACTAAAAATATATATAGAAAAATTAGCCGGGCATGGTGGCGCATGCCTGCAGTCCCAGCTACTCGGGAGGCTGAGGCAGGAGGATCGCTTGAGCCCAGGAGTCTGAGGTTGCTGTGAGCTAGGCTGACGCCACGGCACTCTAGCCTGGGCAACAGAGTGAGACTCTGTCTCAAAAAAAAAAAGAATGTTTCCAAGTTGAAAATCCCTCACCATCTGGGACTCGCATAGAACCCCAACGTGACGGTTTAGAGCGTGTCTCGCTGGCGCTGGCCTCCCAGTCTGCTTGTGCCGGGGTCTGGCGGTCCCTAGACTGGCGGCACAGCCCTGGGCTGAGCACGCGCCTGTTATTGCAGAAGAAGTGAGTGAGGAAGAAGTGAGTGAGGACGAGGAGCGAGAGAACGGAAACCATCTCTTGGTTGGTAAGCGGCTCCGGTAGTGGCTCCTCTTCCTCGTGCTGGGTGGGGACGCGCCGCGGGGGCTCCCTGTCCAGAGAGACCCTTCCCAGGCAGGTGGCACAGCGCAAGCCCCCGGGCCTCCTCAGAAGCGACAGTGAGTTCTTGTCCTGGCCCTGTCCAAGGACCGATGTCACGGAGCAGGGAACAGTTTAAACCGCAGGTCCTCCTCTGAGCATGTGCCGGACTCGGACACTGAGGGAGCTGCGAAATGCCACTTCAGGTCTGGTCCTTGGAGCAGAAGCCGGGTCTGGTGGCACGGCCCGTCCCTGGGAGGGCAGGGCTGGCGTGGCCTCCGTCGGCCACCCAGGCTTTGTCCTTGGCCTGAGGGACGTGTGTCCCAAGCACACCCTCTGCGTGGCGCTGTGCACAGCTCGGCCACCCTGTCAGAGGCCGTCTCGGCCGGGCCCTGCGTGCAGGAGTCAGGAGCCCAGCGCCGGCGCCCTGTGCTGAAGAGGCCGTCCTGTGTGTGGGCGCTCTGTGCCCCCGAGCAGGACGAGGGCTGGTGACGCCTGCCCAGTCCTGGCTCCGTACTCAGCTTAACTGTTAAAGTTCCAGAGTCACGATTTGACCGAGACTCCGGGGAGAGTGAAGAAGGGGAGGAGGACGCGGGTGAGGGCAGCCCGCAGAGCAGCGCGCTGACGGAAGGAGACTACGTGCCCGACTCCCCGGCCTTGTCGCCCATTGAGCTCAAGCAGGAGCTGCCCAAGTACCTGCCGGCCCTGCAGGTCAGGCCCCGGCCCCACGCCCTCCCCTCACCCCCAGGCACGGGTCTCGCCTGAGGTGCTGCTGGGCCCCTGTGCAGTGCAGGGAGCGACTGCGGGCAGCAGGCCCCAGGCCGGGAGTGGTGTGGAAGGCAGGTGGCCGGGGGGCTCTGCAGAGTCCTGTGCTCAGCCGCCCTCCCGGGCCCTCCGCAGAGCATGTCCCTCTGCGCGGCCCTGCGCGGGTGGGTCAGGTGGGCACCAAGGCCACCTCATCACTGCCGCTGCACAGGGCTGGAGGGTGGTGCGGGGAATGGGTGTGGCACCCAGGGCTGGAAGGTTCTGTCCGGGAGACCCGGCCGGCTCCAGCGGAGTGGCCTGTGCTGGGTTAGCCCCTCCCCGATAGTGCTTTAGAGCCGCGCAACCCAGTGGGGACTCCTGCCCTGTGTGTCAGCTTCACAGCCCACGGGGAGGGAGGGCGCGGGCGCTGGGGTGCCAGGCTGCTCTGCAGAGGGTGGGGCCTGCCCCAGCCGGGGCCACGCCCACTCCGGGAGGTGCCTCCGCGCTGAGACTCAGCAGAGCTCCGCCCTCCCACCTGCCCTCGCCCTGTGCCCTCCAAGGGCGTCCTCAGGAGGTCGCGCTGTGCACCTGCTCCGTGCAGGGGGCGATGTCCCTCGGGTGGCCGAGCCCTCACGCTGGGGCTTCCCCCCAGGGCTGCCGGAGTGTGGAGGAGTTCCAGTGCCTCAACAGGATCGAGGAGGGCACCTACGGGGTGGTGTACAGAGCAAAAGACAAGAAGACAGGTGGGTGGAGCCCCGTGCAGTCCCACAGGCGGGAGACCAGAGAGCCCAGCCTGGCCAGCGGGTGCAAGTCCAGCCCTAGCGGGCGAGTCCCACGCGCAGCCCCTCGTGGGAGGTTCCCCGGCTGACCGGCCGGCCCCGGGCGGGGACAGGGAGCCACAAGCTGGGATCCGGGCTGCACCCGGCCGGTGCCGCAGCCCACACACCTCCGGCACGAGGCTGGTGAACGTGGATTCGCATCCACACAGCTCCCTTGGGTTTTCAGCCCCCCTCCCCCACTTCCTGGGCCTCAGGCCGCCCCATGCCTGGTGGCACCAGGTCGTGCCTCACCTGAGCAAGTATTTGGAGTTTGGACCCCATCAGCACCTGCAGAAGCCAGGGGTCAGCCAGGCCCTGGAGCTCTGCTGCTCACTGTGACGGTGGCCGCACCCCCCACGGGGGAGACGGGCCGGGAGGGCGAGGTGTCCTGCAGGAGGGGCTGGTGTGAAGGTCGTGGCTGGCACTGTGCCCCGTGCGTGTCCCTGCCCAGCAGTGTCGGGCAATGCTCCTGAGCAGGGTGTGGGCTGTGGACGCCCCGGCACCGAGGTGGTCCTGTGGGGAAGTCAGCGGCACGGAGGTGTGTAGGTGAACGGGGAGATGTGCCTGGAGCTGCCGGGGCCACGTTCTTGTGCTCACAAGAGGCGAAATCTCTGTGAGACGACAGCTCTGGGCGAGTTTGCGCAGGAAGGTTTTCTCCGTGTCTGTCTTCAACCTGCGTCTCCACAGACGAGATCGTGGCCCTGAAGCGGCTGAAGATGGAGAAGGAGAAGGAGGGCTTCCCCATCACCTCGCTGCGGGAGATCAACACCATCCTCAAGGCCCAGCACCCCAACATCGTCACTGTCAGGGTGAGCGGCGCGGCCTGTGCCGCGGTCGGCCGCGGGTCCTCCCGTCCCTGGGGTCCCGGCGGGGGCGGGCGTGGGGCTGGAGGCCGTGCCGGCACCCAGGCCTGCGTCGTGCGCAGGAGATCGTGGTGGGCAGCAACATGGACAAGATCTACATCGTGATGAACTACGTGGAGCACGACCTCAAGAGCCTCATGGAGACCATGAAGCAGCCCTTCCTGCCAGGTACGGACGCCGCGGCCCCGGGCAGGGAGCAAGGGCAGGGGCAGTGTCCCCGTAGCAATGCCGGTGACACTGGCGGTGGCATGCGTGAGGGCCACGCCGGGCTGAAGCCTCCTGGGATAAATGTCCTTAGAAGCCTCCGGCAGACGGCTTTTGGGACCCAGGCCCTGTGCGGGCTCTGAGGGCGCTCTGGAGGCTGGGGCACGCCTGTGACCCCACCGCTGTCCCAGGGGAGGTGAAGACCCTGATGATCCAGCTGCTGCGTGGGGTGAAGCACCTGCATGACAACTGGATCCTGCACCGCGACCTCAAGACGTCCAACCTGCTGCTGAGCCACGCCGGCATCCTCAAGGTGAGCCCCGCGGGCAGCGCCGCGCCCACCCGCGCCCCGGGCTCTGTCCACAGCCCGGCCCTCTGTCCTCACAGGTGGGTGACTTCGGGCTGGCGCGGGAGTACGGGTCCCCTCTGAAGGCCTACACCCCCGTCGTGGTGACCCTGTGGTACCGCGCCCCCGAGCTGCTGCTCGGTGCCAAGGTGAGTCGGGGGTCTGGGCACCTCCCTGCCCGCTCGGGCCACACCCAGGCGGCCTGATGCTGGGGTGCAGCCCAACCGGCCCCCCTGAGCTGTGTCTCCTGCGCTCAGGAATACTCCACCGCCGTGGACATGTGGTCTGTGGGCTGCATCTTCGGGGAGCTGCTGACCCAGAAGCCGCTGTTCCCTGGGAAGTCGGAGATTGACCAGATCAACAAGGTGTTCAAGGTGAGCTGGGGCCCTGGCCGTCCCTCTGGGGACGCTGGGCCCCTCCCGGCACCGTGCCCGGTCGCGCCAGCTGCTCAGGGAACGGGACCAGGGCTGCGGTGTGGCCCGCTGGCTCGTCTCCTTGACTGTGATACAGCTGCTGACATGTTGCCATGTGTCGCATCGTAGCAGGCGTGGCTGCTTCAGACGTCCTTGTCTTTCAGGACCTGGGGACCCCGAGTGAGAAAATCTGGCCTGGCTACAACGACCTGCCCGCGGTCAAGAAGATGACGTTCAGCGAGTATCCCTACAACAACCTGCGCAAGCGCTTCGGCGCTCTGCTCTCCGACCAGGGCTTCGACCTCATGAACAAGTCAGTCCCTGCGCTGCCTGGCAGGGGCGGGGCGGGGCGGGGTGTCCCGTCTCTGCAGCCACCAGAGCCCCAGCCCCGTGCTGGCCTCCGGCTCCCCACACCCACCCTTAGGGGACCCTAGAGGCTGGGGGGGAGCAGGCGAGCCCTCCGCCTGGCCTGGCCGCAGCCAGGCACCAGATGCCATGTTCCCCCAGGTTCCTGACCTACTTCCCTGGGAGGAGGATCAACGCCGAGGACGGCCTCAAGCACGAGTATTTCCGCGAGACGCCCCTCCCCATCGAGCCCTCCATGTTCCCCACGTGGCCCGCCAAGAGCGAGCAACAGCGGGTGAAGCGGGGCACCAGCCCGCGGCCCCCGGAAGGAGGCCTGGGCTACAGCCAGCTGGTGAGGCCCGGGCTGGTGGGGGTCCCCGGGGCGGGGCTAGCTGGGCAGGGTCCTCACGGTGCCCAACCCCTGTGCAGGGTGACGATGACCTGAAGGAGACGGGCTTCCACCTCACCACCACCAACCAGGGCGCCTCGGCCGCCGGCCCCGGCTTCAGCCTCAAGTTCTGAAGGGCAGAGCAGGCCGGGGGCGCCCAGGCTGCGGGGGGATCGGCCTGGCCCGACGTGGACACAGCTGCTGGGCCAGGGACACCCCAGTCTTGGAACTGCTCGCATTATCTGTTTTCCACATTTTGTTTTTATATTACGTTGGTTTGTAAATTTGTAGAATTAAATCACATTTTCTTTGTGGAAGGAGACGCTGTGTGTTTCACAGATACCCGACTGCCCAGAAGGAACACACGGGGCGGCTGGGCCGAGACGTGGGCAGAACTGGGTCGGGTCTGTTTTTAATCCTGTGGCTGGAGGCCGGGTTCTGCAGGGCACGAGCAGCCTCCCGCCCTCCCCCAGCCCCAGGCCCGCGGTGCGGCAGCCTCAGCCGTGGGAGTTTTTACACATAAGGTTGTTAGAAGTTTTAAAATGTAGTAAAACATTCTTGGAGGAAAGCTCTGATGTGTCCTTAGGTGGGCTGGCCCCAGGCTGGGGCACAGAGGCGTGCCGTGGAGGGAGCCACAGGCCACCCGTGTTCTGGGGGACGAGGACGGGTGGGTGACAGGGCTCAGTCCTGGGTCTCTGACCCCCACCCCTCGCCTGGCTGAGCGGGACGTCGGCCTCAGGCAGCAGCAGGACTGCTTAGCACCCACCTGGGGGCCTCCACGGCTGCCCACGCTGGTCCCCCAGCCCTGTTCACGCTCCCTCACAGAAGGCCCTGGAGGCACAGCTGCCCCCGTCTTCCAGGCCGGCCCAGCTGCCTCCTTCAGGAAGCCCTCCTTGCCTCACCCATCTCTGAGCAGACCCTGGGCTGGCCCAGTGATGCCCCACTGGCTCATGGGCCTGTGGGTGCCACCGCCTCTCAGACACCAGCTTGGCAAAGCCCCTCTCACCTGTCAGCTGCGTCCTCACCCCCAGGGACTGGGGAAGAGGGATGTCCTGGCCCTGAGGCTCCCCACATCCAGGGGGACAGCCTGGGTGGGGGCCACCTCCCCACCTGCTGTGGGTCCAACCCGGCTGCCCGCCACCCTCCCAAGAAAGGGCACAGAGACGTCAGAGAGAAAGTGCTTTATGAGCTGGGCCTGCCGCCCAGCGGGGCTCGAGAGCTCAGCTCCTCACACGGACACGCCAGGAGTAGGTCGTGAGCACACGCTGCTGCCGGCGCACCACACACGTGTAGGTGCCCTCGTTCACGGCGTTGGCGATGATGCTCAGGTGTGCCTCGCCCAGTGCCAGGTAGCCTGGGTAGGAGAACTCCAGGGGCTCCTGGTCCTTGTACCAGCTGTGGGGGAGGGGCTCCTGCAGGCACTGCCCAGCCCGCGGCCCCGCCCTGAGGCCACGCCCCCCCCGAGGCCACGCCCCCGAGGCCCCGGCCACTCACTACACTTTGCCTTTCTTGTGAAGGATCTTCTGGCCACAGCGGAAGGTGACATTCCTGCCTTCGGGCACCAGCTTGGTTTTGGTCCTCGGGGGCGGTGGGGTGGCGGCCACCGTGGGGAAGGGAAATTCTGCTTGGGGAGGGGGTGCCACGTCAGCATGCCCCCAACCCAGACCCGGCCCAAGTAGCCCCTGCCCCGCCCCCGCCCCTGGCGGCACCGTAGCAGAAGTCGCAGCTGCTGGGGCAGAGCCTCTTCATGAGCCGCTGGCGGGCGTCGCAGAGGCCCCTCCGTGCCCAGGACTCGCACACCAGCAGCCGGTCCAGGCAGCCTGCGGGGGCGGGCGGGCTCAGGGCCGTGCGGGCACCCTCACCCCTGTCCCCTGCCCCCGCCTGCCAGAGGGCCTCACCATAGAGCCGGTGCAGCCCCCACAGCTCGTCCTGCGACAGCGCCTTCCAGCCGCGCAGCGTGGCGTTGAGGTGCATGAGTGCCCGGCCGTGCTGCGAGTGCATCAGGCCCAGTGCGTGGCCGATCTCGTGGGCCGCCACGTGCACCAGGTCCGTGAGCCACACGCCTGCGGGCCCCGCGGGTCAGCGTCTCAGAGCCCCCGGCCCAGCCCCTCCGCCCGCAGGCCTGCTCCCGAGGCCGGCACGTCTGCTGGAGTTCAGCAGCGGAGCCGCCCTGGCCGCAGCCAGCGGAAGATAAGAATGTTCAGGGCCGGGGCGGTGAGCTCGGCCCCCAGGAATGCGGCTCCATCCAGCTCCCTCTCCGCGGCGGCGGCGTGGGGGGCAGGGAGGGGAGTTCTGGGCTGCCGGGACCCAGGCCGTGGGCTCCACACGCACCCCTTGCCTGCTCGACCCCATGGCGGCCACCACCCGCCAGTCCCTCCCGCGGCAGCCCACAGTGGCGCAGAGAACAAGAGCCCCCGGACAGCCGGGCCAGCGGGTCACCTTTCTTCCAGCTGTAGCGCGTGGGGCCCAGAACCCAGTACTCGCTGTCGTCGAAGTGGATGCCGCCGTGCGGGGGGAAGAAGGCGTGGGCCAGCTCGCCCGTGGGGCCATCGAAGCAGTGGTGCAGTGCAGAGACTAGGCAGTCCGTGTGGTTGACCGGGTAGAAGCCTGCGGGGGCACAGGCTGAGCGAGCGGCCCGCACGGCCGGGCGGGGGCAGGGGCAGGTGCCCACCTATGCGCAGGTCGCTGGGCTGCTCGGGGGCCACTTCGCGGAAGCTGAAGGGGGACACGTCGCTCCACATTCGGAAGGCGGCTGCCAGGCCCCGCCGGGTCTCACGGGGGCTCAGCAGGTTCCGCGGGAAAGAGAGGATCCTGGGGCAAGGGGCAAGGTCAGCACGGTGGCCCGGCTTCGGCCACACCGCCTGCCCCAAGGCCAGGCCGCACCTGTAGGTGAGGTTGAAGTGGTCCCAGCGCAGCCTGGCCGGGGTCAGCGTATAGCGGCGTCTGCGGGGGACCGGTGGGCCTGGGGCCTGGGCGGCGGGGACTCCTCCGGGGCCCCGTGCAGTGACATCTCCCTTCAGGGGAAGAAGGTGAGTGTGGGGAGGAAGGAGGGGCAGACCCCAACCCAGAAAATGGTGCGAACTCGCACTGGAAGGAAAGGGGGGTGCCCAGGGGCGGGGGAGGGTGTTGGCGTTCCCTCTTTCTGTCTCTGTGTTTTCTGGTTTTCTATCCTGAGTTGCTTTTTTACCTGAAAAAAGTTACTAAAAACAAGGCACCAGTTCAAGGAGCTGGACGTGAGATGCGCAGGCTCCCCCCTCTCCCAGCCACTGGACACAGACGCTCGGACCCTCCGCCCTGGGGACTCACATGCAGACCCACGGACACCCCGCCCACGAGCCACAGACACACCCATGGGGGCCACAGACCACAGACCGCACCTGGCCTCCCCACCCGCTGCTCACCTGCGCTGCACTCCAGGCCCGCACCGCCGGGGCGCCCAGCCGGGCCAGCAGCACCAGGGCGGGCAGGAGGCACAGGGCGCCCAGCGCAGCTCCCAGCCAGCGGCCCTGGACGCCACCCCTCGTGGTCTCCGAGGGGACACAGGCCCCGCGGCCCATAGTGGACTCGCTGCGGGGCTCAGGGCCGCATGGGGCAGCGCGGCTGGGGGACCTGGGCCGAGGAGCCGCCGCCGCTGTCGCTGCCGCCCAGGAGCGGGAGGGGAGGCAGCAGCGGGCGGCTCGGGTTACAGCGGGAGGGGGGCGGGGGGGGCCGCCCCTGAAGGGAACCAGCTGGCCCGACCGACAGCGTGGGGAGCAGCCCGCGGCCTCCAGCCGGGGGCGCGGGGTCGCAGGGCCGGGGTCGGTGGTAGGGGCTTGGGCGTAGCCCGCCGGGCGGGGTCGCGGAGCGGTGGACGAGAGGGCCCCAGGCAGCCAGGGAGGGGCGGGCGCCAGGGGCGCAGGCCACGGAAGGATAGTCAGGTGGGTTCCCAAGCTGGGTGGGGGCTGAACAACCCGGTGGCTTTTTTCCCAAACGGAATCCCCCAAAATAGCAGAGCCTCTGTCTCCCCCGCTGCATTAGCCTGACTGTCCGCGCCAGAGGGGAGGGACGCGGCGGGAAGGGGACGTGGCAGTGCGTCTGCGGTGGCTGAAGGGGAGCAGGGAAGAGGCACGTGCGGCGGGGAAGGGTCGCAGAGGGGCCAGGTTGGGTGCAGGAGGGAGGGCACCTGCAGGGGTCCCGCGGAGAGCTGGGAAATGGCGGGCCTTGGCTCGGCTGGGACCCCACAGGGGGCAGTGCGGGAGGGGGGGCGTTGGGGGTGTGTAGGGACCCGGAATCCCCGAGTCGGCGACAGACAGGGGAGGGGTCCTGGGAGCGGGGACCGGCGAGGCTGGGACTGTACTGGCTGGGGCTGGGGCTGGTGCGGGGGCGGGGCCGAGGGCGCCGACGCTGGAAGGCCCGACGGGGCGGCCGCGCAGGAGCGGCGTTGGCGAGGGCGCCTCTGGCCTGCAGAACCAGGGGCCGGCGGCCCGCGGGGTCGCGGACTGCGAGGCGGGGGCCAGAGGGTTCTGAGCCAGACCAGGCCCTTGTCCTGTCCCTCGCGTTCTCCATGCCGGCCGTGCGCCCGGAGTGACAGCGGCGCCGCCGGCGGGGTCAGCGCCAAGCAGCTGGCGGGCGGCCGCAGGCCAGGGGGGGAGCAGGGCGTGTGGTTCTTGGAAAGCGCCCGGCTCTAGCCGCTCAGCCGACGGCAGCGCTCCCTCTTCCCGGCTAAACATTTACTCCCACAGCCCGGCCCCTTTTCCCCTCTTGCGTGTGTGTGCCTGCCCCTTCCTCGGGTCCACGTCCCCTCGGCCCACACTCCATGGCCCGACCATGCCAGGGTCCCCACCCACTCCCTGCCGGGCCAGGCCCTTGCAGCCCGCCCCCAGGACGGAGAGAGGAGGGAGGGAACACGGGAAGGCCCCGCGGGGCGGCCTTCGAAGTGGGTAGAGGCCGCCTGCGGGCTGCTGTAGCGGAGGACAGCACAGTCCGGGTCCCCTGCCTTGTCGGACCCGGGCCAAGGTCGCAGGGAGTGGCCGGTGCCTGCGCCTGGAGGATATTTCTGGCCCCGAGGCCCGAGTCTCGGCAGGAGCCTGGACCTGTGAGCCCAGCACGACAGGACGGGCGCGGCGGGGGCAGGGCCGAGGACCCCAAGGTCCCAACCCCAGGCAGGCAGCAGGCGGCAATGTCCATGAATCTTTTTATAAAATACAGGGTCGGGATTTGCGAAGGCAGTTCCCGGACGTGGCTCCGAGGCGCGCCGGGGGCGGGGATGTCGCGGGCTCACACGAAGATCTGGATGCGGTCGCGGATGGGCTGGCGGCAGATGGGGCAGGCGCTGAGCGCGGCGCCGCAGGGCGCGCACGCGCCGTGGCCGCACTGGAACACGAGGCGGATGTGGCTGTCGATGCAGATGGGGCAGGTGATGCGCTCCTCCATCTGCCGGTACCGGCTCTGCAGCTCCTCCACCAGCTGCCGCGGTGGGCCCGGCGGGGGGGCGGCGCTCGCCACCTCCGAGCCGTCTGCGGGGAGGGGGAGGGGCTGGGTGTGATCCGGACCAGGTGTGAGCCCGGGCCGGGTGTGATGGGGACAAGGTGTGACCCGCGATCAGGTGTGAGGTGAGGGCAGGCTGTTAGTAGCGAGGGCGGGGCTGGGCGCAAACCGGGGGCGGGGCTTGGGACAAGGACCGGCCTGTCCGGTGTGAGCAGCCGGCCGGGACCTGAAGCAGGGAGGGGGCCCCACCCCACCGACCTGGGCGCAGCTTCTTGCTGATGACCACCTGGCATCTGATGCACTTCTTCATCCTGCGCGCGCACTCTGCGGGGCGGGGGCGCTTGGTTGGTCAGGGCCGCGTCGCCCGCCCCGCGCCGCCTGGGCCCCCACTCACCCTCGCACACTGTGCGGTGCTGGCACGGCGCGAAGAGCACCAGCAGCGCCAGCTCGGAACACACCAGGCACTCGGCGGCCTCGAGCCCCGCGGCGGCCACGTGCAGGTTTGTCACGGTGTTCGGGGTGCCGGGCACGTGCGTGGGGCCCGGGGCCGCGCCGCCGCCCTCCTGCCTCTCCCTGCGGTTGGAGGTGGCGGCTTGAAAGGGCCCGGCGGCCGCGGGGCCCGCGCCCCAGCCCCGCGCGCGAGCTCACCGGAAGCGCTGGGCACAGCCCTGCAGGGCCTTGAGCAGGCGGTCCTCGGCCGCCAGGTCCAGCGGGCTCCGGCCGCGGTGGTTGGCGTAGTTCACGTCGGCGCCCTCCAGCGCCAGGAAGCACGCGACGGCCGCGCCCACCGTCAGCTCCGCGCCGCCCGGGAGGCCCGAGGCCTGTAGCTGGGCGGCAGGACGCAGGCGGTGAGGGCGGGCGCGGGAGCAGCCAGCGCGGGGCGCCCCTCCCAGAAGCCCGGACTCCGGGAAGCAGAGTGGGGGAAGCGCGGGGGGGGGCGCCGAGCTCTGAACCCCTACTCCTCAGCCCCCTTCCCGGCAGGCCCGCAGGTGCCGCAGGTCACGTGGGGCGCCTCCTGAAAACCAGCCTCCCAGGCCACCCCTGCCCCCAGAAAGCATGGCTCCCTGGGCCAGCACCGCGGGCGCGAGGTCCTGCGGCCAGGCGCCACGGTACCCTCACCACACCCGGCTCCGCTTCCTCACCCTGGACAGCAGCTGCAAGGGCCCCGGGTCCCCCCCGGCCCCATCAGCCAGCAGGGGCAGCATCTGATGACGCTGCAGAGCCACATGCAGGGCTGTGTCCCCCTCCTCATCCTCCGCATTGACACTGCAACCAGCATCCACCAGCAGCGGCATCAGTCCCACGTGGGCCTGCTGCACAGCCAGATGCAGCGGGGACTGCAGCTTCCTGTTGCGCACGTTCACGTCACAGAGGCCCTGGGGAGGGTGGGCACAGGCTCTGCCTGGGGACCCCAGCAGGCCCCCAGCTCCCCTGTCCCTGGGCAGGCCCAGGACCCTGCCCGCACCTCCCTGATGAGGATCTGGGCCACCTCACGGTGGTTGTTGAGGGCAGCCAGGTGCAAGGCCGTGAAACCATCCTCCTTCTTGGCGTCCACCAGCTGCCGTGCTCGTGCCAGAATCTTCCTGACAGCTCTGTGGGAGCAGGGAGATCCGTCTGGGGCCTGGGGCAGTCCCCAGGGTGTCCCAGCCAATGGCAGGAGCTGGCTGCCCACACTCACAGTGCATGGCCCTTAAGGGACGCGTGGTGCAGCAGTGTGAAGCCCTGGCTGTTGGTGGCAGTGACGTCGATGCCAGGCACCTCAGTGAGGACCTCGACAATGCTGCTGGCGCCGGCCCCCGCTGAGATGGCAGAGTGCAGGGGCGTGTCGGCATGGGTGTCCTGTCGGTGGGGAACCAGCGGTCACTCGGTGGTGACTTCCTCTGGGGTCAAGCTGCCTCCTTAACCCCAAGTTAGGGTCAGGGCACCCGGGGACCAGCACTCACAGGCAGGTTGACGTCACAGCCACGTTCGCACAGGACCCTCACCACCTCCAGGAAGCCCCTCTGCACGGCCACATGCAGCGCTGTGCTCCGGGTGCCGTTGAGGGCGTCCACCCCGCACCCTGCGCTCAAGAGCACCCGGGCAGCCTCAGGCTGGTTCCTGCGGGAAGACAGTGGGGGAGGAGGCACAATGCCCACTGGCTGGACCCCGGGGCTCAGCCGCTCCGGGTCCCCCCAGTCCTCACCCAAGGGCTGCGTAGTGCAGGGCCGTGTTGCCCTCGTTGTCCGGCAAGTCCAGCCCTGCCCTCGCCTGCAGCAGCAGCCGCACCAGCTCCACCTGGCCCAGGTAGGCAGCCACCTGCAGGGCTGTCCTGCCCTGGTTCTTGGTGTCCACCTGCCAGGACAGCCAGCAGGTGAGTCCCCGCTGTCTCGCCACCCTTGTGGGGGGAAGGCCGGGAGGGGAGCGTACCTGTTCCGGGTGCCGCTGTAGCAGGTCCAGAGCCTGGGCCACGTTGCCCAGGACGACCTCCACCACCAGCCTCCCTGCGTGTTCCGGGTCACCCTTCTGGGCCCGCAGCTTGTCCAGGGCCATGTTCAGAGAGCCTGGGGGCAGGGCTGAGGTCAGTGTCGGCCAGGGGCAGCCACACCCCCCACCGGCCACCCGGGCTAGTGCCCACGTTTGTTCTCCCTGGCGCGCTCAGCCACATCCAGGTTGGCGTTCTCCTCGGGCCGGTAGGCTACCAGGCAGGAGGGGCTGAAGGTCCACCGCTGACCACCAATGGCCACTCGCAGGTTCCCGTCTCCGAACACTTTCACTACTTTCCCAACGCGGCCCAGGGCCTGAGGGGGAGAGGTGGGGTCACAGCAGGCCACAGGTGGCGGGGGGGGGCGGGGGCAAGGCACTCACGGGGGCCATGTCGTCCGTCCACTCGCCGTGCCCGGCCTGCAGTCGCTTCGCTGCATCCAGGTCGCCGATGACCCGCACCACGTCGCCCACCCAGAAGGAGTTGTGCTGAACAACAGAAAGGCACGTGAGGGGGTCCCCCCGGCCCCATGTGGCTGCCCAGGGTCACGGGCACTCGGCAGTGACCCACCAAGCTCCACAGGCTGGGCAGTCCCAGCCCACCCCCAGCACAACCAGGAGGTCTGGCTGGACAAGGGCTGCAGGTGACAAGGCAGCTCTGGGTGGCCCAGCCCACAGCCACGGGGGTGACAGCCAGGAGGCCGTGTCCAGACCAGACACAAGCCAGCTCTGGGAGGTGCAAGGCCGAGGTGCCCACCCCTGGGGAGCCTGGACCCAGAAGGGCAGGAGGCAGCAAGGCCGGGCATGTGGGGTGGGGCTCCTCCCCCTACTCTGTGCCCCCACACCTGCGCCCTCATCTGCAGAGAACTCACTGTCCGAGCCCATCCTGTGACTCCCCACCCCCGTCTGTGAAGGCCGGGGTGTCCTGGACCAGAGGTGCAGAGCTGGCAATTCCACCCCACTAGTCCTACCCCACCTCCCCATCCCCATGTGTCCCAGACAACTCAGTCCCCGCCTCCCTGAGCCCTGTCCTCACAGCTGCTCACCCGCCCCCCACGCAGCCTCCTTCCGCCCAGTGCTGTCCTGGCCCCTCAGTCCTCAGCACAGGAGGCTCGGGCTGCAGCCCCACCAGCTCCCGGTGCCCTTCTCTGGGTCTCGTCACACCCGATCCTTCTTCTCCTGGACCCCACCTCCACCCACCAGGCCTCCCCTTCCTTCAGGGCTGGGGGCTCATGGGTGGGGGCCGGCACCCCTGTCCTGCCTGACCACTCCCAATGCCAGGTGGGTACATGGAGGGGTTGCAGAAGCGAATGCATGGGGCTCAGCCCGGGCCCCCATGCACCTTGGTGAGAGCCCCAGGGTGGAAGGTCCAGCGGGTGTCATGGTTGAACTGCACACGCACGTCCCCACGGTCTGTGATGCGGTGCACGGTGCCCGTCTGTCCGATAAACTGTGGCGGGTCACGGAGGCTATGGCTGGGTTAGGCTGGACTCCAGGGAAGGAAGAGGGCTGGGGTCTGGAGGACTCGGGAGGGGAGGGCACGGGGGCTCGGCAGATGGGGCGGCTCACCTCCGCCATCCTGGGGTTCCAGCCACCGTGGCCCTCCTGCATCTCCCTCAGGACATCTGTGTCCAGCAGACACTTGACCTTGTCCCCATGCTGGAAGGGCTGCTCATCAGCACTCACCCTGCGCTGCAGCTCTGCCGGCTTACCTGGGGGAGGGAGGCAGGCCTCAGGCGGCAGCCCGTCCCCTCCAGGACTGCACAGGCAGCCCCTGCCCAGCCAGGGAGGGAGGGCAGCTGGTGTCAGCAGGATGGCCCGTACCGAGCCTCGGGAGGTGCTCCTTGTAGTAGAAGCCGCCTGCCGCCTCACCCACACACTTGAGGTCCACCTTGCCCTTGTGGCCCACACGGTACACGTTGGTGGTACCATCGGCCCACGTCACACTGGCCACACTCCGGCCTGTCTCCACATCCCAGCCACGGATGTCCACCACTCGGCCTGGCTTCCCTTCCCCTCCTGGGGAGAGAGTCCCCGCCAGCAGGCTAAGGCTGTGCCTCGAGGCTGAGCCATAGCCAGCCACAGCCCAGCCCCACCTCCCTGTCCCCTCTGCCCCCACTCACCATCCTGGGAGCCCCACTCCCAGTCGGGCCCTCGCACCACCTTTGCCCCCTGGAAGATGCCCCTCAGTGGGATCCTCGGGAGGCCCTGGCGGGGACTCAGTGTGACACTGCAAGAGAGTGGGTCCTGAGCCACTGAGGAGAGCCACTGCAGTACAGGCCCCTCCTGCAGCTCCAGCAGGCGTGGGTGGGAGCTGGGGATGGAGCAGCTTCAGGACAGGGGTCCCAGCAGGGCAGTGCCCTCCACACTGGGGGAGGCTCCAGGGGAGCCATCGGCACCCCTGGACGGGGGCCTGGAGTGAGCCTGCTGGGCATGTCCCTCAGGGGACTTCCCTGACACCAGGCTCCCACCCTCACAGTAGGGCCTCTGGGGGCAGTCACTTCATGCCCCAGAGAGGGCTGAGGATGCGGGGAGAGGAGGAGTAAGGAGAGCAGGCGTGGCCAGCAGCACCTGGACAGCTGTCCACTCCCACACTTCCTGCAGACAGCTGGGACCTGGAACACACACTTCCCTCCCCGTGCAGGGAGGGACAGGGAGACAAGGCTGACAGCACAGGGGACAAGGGATGGCACCTCTGGGTGCCTGGCCCAGCCCAGCAGACTCCCCGGCCCAATTCCCTCTGCCCATAGCGAAGCAGCCTCCCAGCCAGGCCAAGGGCACCTGCCCAGCTGTGCCAAGGGGCTGGCTCCAAGCACGGGCTGTGCTGCCAGAGGCCTCGCTGCCAGGCCTGGCGCCTCCACGGGGGACACTGGCTGCAGCCACACACAGGCCCCTTCAGTGCCCCAGCCTAAAGCTGTACCAGGAGCCAGGCCTGGCTCTAGGTGTGGTGCCAGGACAGAAGAGACCCTGTCGCCAAGCTCTGCAGACCTCCCTGGTAGACACTGCTGCCTTCCTGAGGGTGGGGGCTGGTGTCCGTGCCCCAGAGTGACCAAGGGCCTGGCCATGCTTCAAGGAGACGGCTCAGGAAAGGGAGAAGGCGGCTCCAGTCCTCAGGGGCCAAGGCCCGGGCAGGTGTCCAGGCACCAGTTACCAAGCCTGGACGTCAGCCAGGGAGGACCCTGCGCGGCCAAGCCCCCAGCACGCTGCCGCGGGCAGCGGGGAACTCACGGGCGTGAGTGGGCCGTCTCGTAGCGCTCGAAGGCGTGGGTGAGGTCGTGCTTGTTGTGCATGTAGCACTGCGTGCAGAGGTCGTAGTCGAAGCAGACGCGGCACTTCCAGCGCATGCCCCGCAGCCCGTGTTTCTTGCAGCAGTCACAGATGATGTTGGGGTGGCGGACGCCTGGGGGCGGCCCAAGTCAGGGGAGGGGCCGCCCCGCCCCCAGGGCCCCACCCCCTCGCCAGCCCCCAGGGCCGCGCACCGATCTGGGCGTTGTCGTAGAGCAGAAGGTCGTGCGCGCCTTGGTAGCCGGCGCGGTAGTTGGTGCGGGTGCCCTGGT
The DNA here is from genome assembly GCA_028533085.1 of Varecia variegata. NCBI lineage: Eukaryota > Metazoa > Chordata > Mammalia > Primates > Lemuridae > Varecia > Varecia variegata. Next base: position 107,061,923 of record CM052444.1, read on the forward strand.
CCCACTGCACGACGACCGTGCGGTCGGGGGTCGACGGGCTGCCGTGGCGGCCGAGCTCCACCACCGTGCCCACACCACCCTCGCCGCCGTCCTGCTGGCCCCACTTCCAGTCCACGCCGCGCACCACACGCATGCCCACCTGCACGCCGGCCTGGGGGTCTGGGTCCATGGCTGGCGGGGCTGCTCAGGGACCTGCAGGTAGAGGGCACCCTCAGGCCGCGTCTGGAGGCCACAGGGCCAAGCTGCCCTCAGGACAGCGCTCACCTGCCCAGAGGAGGCCACCTGGGAGACACACGTGGGCGGAACGAGCGAGGCAGAGGGGCTGGAGGGCATGTGCAAATGCCCTGGGGCCGGGAAGGCGGGGCCGAGGCTGGGGCACGACCGCAGTCTGGCCCGAGGTGTCAGGAACCAGACCAGGCAGAGGAGGTCCCGAGCATGCACTCGTGCTAGTGGACGCCATCCTAGGTGGGTAGTGCCATGAGCCATCGATACGTATTTGTTTAAAAATTAACGGATTTCAATCGTAGGTCTCAACGTGAAAGATAACATAATAAAGCTCTCAGAATAAAACATTATTTCTTTGTGCAGACAACTGATACGCTGCACTTCGTTAAACTAAGAACCGCTGTTCACCAAGACATCATTAAGCAACTGAACAGGTAGCAGCAGGTGAGAGATGTTTGCAACACATAGTCCCCGCAGAGGACTTGGACCCGGAACGTGTAAGGACAGATCCGTGTGGAGAATCAACTGCCCAACAGAAAAGCGCGAACGCCAGCACAGGCACCAGACCACTGACACGCGGGGTGTCTGGTCACCAGGACGCTGCTCTGGGCGGGACGCTGGGGCAGTGCAGCGAGGTCACAGGGCACTGCGGGGGCCTTCTCTGGAGCAGTGTGGCCCGGCCACTCCAGGTATGACCCACAGAGGTGGCGCACGGACCACAGAGGCACCGCCTCACGTCCAGGGTGAACTGGGTCCTGAAGGGGCTCGGTCCCCAGTGGAGCATGAACCCACCCCGTACCCGTGGCAGCAGGGCGGGGCTCACAACAGACATGAAGGGAAGGAGCCACGAGCTACAGAGCACCTGCGGGGGTCCCATTTATAGAAGACGGCAAAGGGACAAGCAAATCCAGGCCGTCCGAGGCAGACAGGACCAAGGGCCCCAGGACCCAGGACGTGCTGAGCCCACCAGGGCGTCCACGGCACACGTGGGCCTGCCGCGCCTCCCTGTCTGCATCACGCTGTCCACGGCCTTGCTAACGATGCGCGTGGACGTGGAAGACACTAGAGCGGGAGAGGGCTCAGGGAGTCCCAGACGGAGGGAGCCACCTCCACGCCAGTTCTCACGTAACCGTCCGGACCCCGTGGCCGGGGAGGGAGGCTGCCCGGGGACACTGCCCGAGGGAACCTGCGGTCTAGGTCCAGAACTCACACTCCCAGCCTTGGAAGGAGGCCAGAGGACACCCTCAGGCTGGCCGGGGCACAGCTGAGGACGGGAAGCGACTGCCAGCCAGCCAAGGTCTTGCCAGCTCCAGTGAGGGGCCCATGGCCCTATTCAGCCACAGGACACTGAGGCCAGGCCAGGGCACCACACGCCCCACCTGGGCCCCGCCCCACCCCCGCCCAAACCCCGCATCCAGGGCCAGTTCAAGAGACACCCCCGCCCAGGTAAGGCTGCAGGTGGGCGCTGAGGACAGGCGGCAGTCTGGCTGTGGCCCCCACTCCTGCTCTGGGTCTGGGTCTGGGTGTCCACAACCAACCAAACTCCACAGGTTGTCCCCGGACCAAGGCCCCACTCGGAAGCCTGTGTCCTGCACGGGGGCTCTGCCTGCAGGGCCGCGCCCCTGATCTGCGCCTGGGGGTCTGAACGTCGACTCCCTCAGACTCTCAGGGGCACCAACCTCCAGGCCAGCCTGGCCAGGGCCACCAGGGCTTGCATGGGAACAGGACATTGTGAGAGCACAGGCCTTCCCTGCCCGGTGGCTGTTCAGGAGCAGAGCGCTGCACTGCCAGGCCACCTGCCCCTCACCTGTGGCCAGTGGAGACCTGGCTAGGACAGGGCCTGGACGCCTGAGGCCAGCGTGGCCCCAGCACAGGAGCGGGAGCCCAAGCAGCCACGCGAGAACGGCCGGCGAGGGCAGCTTCCGGCTGCCCAGTGTCGCCCAAGACTCTTTGGTGCCCGCGAGGCCCAGACAAGGGCAGGGGCCCCGTGAGCAGCACCAGGGTGGCCAGGGACGACGGCCCGCCCTGCATTCCCTGCAGTCCTTCTGCAGCCCCGCGGCCCGGCCGTCTGCGTGGCCTCCCGCCACGTCACCAGCTGCCACAGGCCCCTCCCTGCCCCTTGGGCCGCACAGAGCCAGGAATGACCCTCGCACCCTCCCCACGCCCCGCACACCATGTCCTTGACAGAGCAGCAGCCCAGGAGGTCGGGGCCTCGAAGGGCACCCCCAGCTCTGTTCCCTGCCTCATCCCACGTCCAGCCTCCGCCAGCTTCGACTTCTGAACGGCCGGGGGCGAATGGAATGTGAAGGGGACAGGACTTGTTCTCGGCTCCCATGACCCCGTGACAGCCGGGAGACCCCGGTCCCAAGGGCCTGGCCCAGGCCACTCCCACCCATCCAGACACCGTGGGCTCCCGAGGGCCAGGCACCGGCGCTGCACCCTGAGCGCACGCGGCTGCACCTGGCACGTCCGAGTGGACACCGTTCCTCTGGCCACCCAGCCCCACGGCCCCTCCCTGGTCGTGGCCCTTGACCCCCTGGAGACCTTGCCGTGCCCACTGGGGCTGTCTGGGAGGGAGTCACCCCTCCTTCCCCGGGCTGGGTGAGCAGCTTGATGTCCTGCTGAGCCACCGCTGGGGGCAGGCTGTGCACACAGACCGCCTGCTCCTGGCACCCCTGCGGCGGCTGCACCTTCTGCCCCTGGAGCTCCTCAGAAGGCGCCGGCACAGCCGGGGCTGAGCCTCCCCACTCCCAGCCGCCCTGCACAGCGACCTTCCCTGCAGAGATGCCAGAGGTGGGGGAGGCTGACACGGTGGCCTCCTTGCAGAGTGGTGGCACTGCTCCTTAGGGGCACAGACCCCCACCCCTGCCAGGCTGCCAACCTCTGCCAGACCCACACTCACCCTTCTCCCTGCCAAGAGCCCACCAGAATTGGTCACAACCAGGAGAACTGGCTGAGCCGGGGCCTCCTGCCCACCAGACACTCCTGTGTAGCAAGAGCAGAGCTTGTCACAGGCAGCCACAGACCCAACTGGAGGTCTCTGCTAGCAGGGGACACCCATCTGCCAAGCCCTGAAACTGGCCCAGCACTGAGATGAAGAACTTTGGGCGGGAAAATACCCAGGCAGCATGAGCTGGCGCCGTTGTCATTCTGCAGCCAGGGTGGCGTCCCTCCATCCCCAAGCCCAGCCTCCCAGCTGGAGCCGGCTCTGCCCAGGCCAGCCACCAACCTGCCCAACCTGGTGGCCTATGGCCCACTGGCCACCTGCTGCTGGACCTTTTCCAACAGGACATGGTCGGGGCACCAAGCACGAGAGTAGGCAGGACCTGTGCCCAGCCCCGCCCTCAGGAGGAGGGGCAGAGACTGAAGATGCCAGGGTGGAGGGTGCCCGGCAGGGTCTTCGGGAAATCAGGACCAAACCTTAGCTGGCAATCACTCCACAGGGCAGCAGGGTGGTCAGCCTGTGACAGAGGAGCCTGCACCGCTGACCAACACCCGTCCGCAGTCACACCTGGCATTTTTAGCACGGCCAGACAGTGCCCGAGCCCCAGCCGGCAAACTGCCCCCCTCCCGGGGGCTCCCCAGAGTCGGGGCACAGCCGGGCAGGCTGCAGGGAGGGCTCCCTCCCCCACCTCACCTCTCGAGCTGCCCAGGCTGCCCCAACAAGAGGGAAGCGCCCAGAGGAGCCCCAGCAGGGAGCTCGGGACACCCACCTATTCCATGGCTATCCCCGCAGAGCAGAGGTGCAGCCTGGCGGGGCCCGGCCCAGAAGCCTCCTTGTTGCCTCCCCTCCAGGACCCCCTCCCCGGGGTTCTCAGGGTCTGTCCTCTGTTCCGCCACACCCTCTGCCACCTCCCTCTGCCCTCCCTGCCTGGTCTCTGTCACTGTCCCCCAGGGCCCAGCACCTGCACTCTGGCTCCTGGCGCCCCAGCCTCAGGGCCCACTACCTTAGCCCCCCGGGGCGTGGAGGGTGGGGTGGAGCCGGGAGGCAGCAATGACACCTGGGCAGCTGGGCACCCCCAGCCGGACTCCATCTGGGAGGGATCCCTCCCAGGGAGACGGGGACAGAGTGTGACTGCTCAGGGGGCCCGAGGGTCAGACTGGGCCTGCCCCGTCCCACTGTTCACAAGAGGCCCAGGGGCTGTGGGGTCTCACAGGCAGCCTGGCCATCCCAGAGCGAAGATGGCAGGCAGGAGAGTTCGTCCCTGGGCCCCTCTGACCGTCAGGTCCTCCTCAGGCCAGGGAACAGGCACTTCCACACCCAGGGTGGGGAATGGCAAAAGTGGCCCCGACGGCAGTGCCTGCAGGCCTGAGGATGGCAGGCCCCGGGGCCCAGTCCTCTGAGCAAGTCCAGGAGTGGCCTGGAGGCCTGGACTTCACTCTGCACCCACGCTGGCCACGCTGCAGACCTCAGGTGAGTAAGGCCCAGAGGCACTGAAGTGAGGAATACCTGATGGGGGGGGCTGTCCTGGACCAACCAGACTCCCAGGGACAGATGCTGCCCCACAGGCTGTCACCGCTGCCTCCTCCCAGGACCTGCCAAGCCTCCTGACCACTGCCCTGCGCCATCCCTTCCTGGAGATCAGGAGCCTCCGAGCCTCCCGCTCCTACCTTCCTGTCCTCACCCCACAAGGCTCCAGGCACAGAGGAAGGTACCTGTGAGCCCTGAGCACCCTGCGGAATGGGCTCCCCCCACCTGCCCACAGCTGGCTAGCTCTAGGCCGGAGGCTGCAGTGGAAAGTGCAAATGTCATGGCCGGCCCAGACCCAAGTGTCCCAGAAACACCGAAGCCAGCGAAAGCCACGCAGGAGCCGGGACCCAGTGTGCATGGAAGGCTCCAGGGAGAGCTGCAGCCACCACAGCCCCAGCTGTGCACGTGGCCCTACTTTCAAATCCACAGAAACAGGTGCCAATCTGTTCCCTGCTATCCCTCTGGTAAACATGCAGTCAAGGCGTCACACTTAGATGCTGCACGCTGCCACGAAACACCTGCTCGCTCACACATGCCGCCGTCTCAGAGGGCAATTCACCCAGAGTTACCTACCTTTATTTCCTTACCAGAGAGGCTGGACTCTGCTGTCGGCCCCAGAGCTTACAGGCTGTGCCACTGGCTGGCAATGGAACCCCCTCGGAGGCTATTGTTAGCCACGTTTAAAACAACGGTGAGGCAGTCCGAGCATGAGGACTTGGCTGACAAATGTGCTTTAGCAAAAGCAGAACTTACCTCAGAGCACACACCAGCCTGGAGCCGGCATCCAGGGATTCAGTTGCTATTCCTGGGTCACAAATTCACTCAGCCACCAGACTTTCCTGTTGGACACTAGAAGCCATTGCCGACACACAGCACAGCAGACAGAACAGGCAGCCCGTGAGCCAGTCTGGGGAAAGACGGTTTTAAAAGGCAGTTTTACACATTAGCATCGACCATCCTAACCACACCAGTGGCCACCGGATCTGCTTTCTTGCTGACTAGCTTCTCTTTTCACAAAAAAATGTGAGCTCTTAGGGAGCAGAAGGATTTCCAAACCATAAATCCAGACAGTGCAGGAGTAAGGTATTCCCCTATTTGTGGGTACTTTATTGGAAAACCTTTAAAAAGCCACAGAAACCAAATCATATTTAGCTAAGAAGTTAATAAATGGCCTTTATTCAGAAAAGGAAGGTTACAGAAGACTGAGGTGACACAGGACACAAGGCTCCCTTCTCCTTGCACTTCTGGCTGTGCCTAGTGACGCTGCGGAAGTGATACTGTGTGTGGCACAATCAACTGGCAAAAACAGGTGATCACAGGCCCCTTCCATGTGGCAGCTCTGGCTAAGATGCAAGTGGACGTCCTGGGTGCCCAGGGAGGTCAGGTCCACTGGGGAGTGAGGTGCAGCCCTGAGACATAGGCCAGGACGCCCAACTTGCCCAGCATGGAGACGCCTGCTGGGGGGAAAGCCCCCACGGGGAACAAGGCTGTCATCACCTCAAATCTTGGCCATCCAGGCAGAGACCCGCAGTCATGCAGCAGACTGCCGCGTCACTCCCCCAACCCACTGCCCTGAGCTGACCTTGAGCAGGAGAGCGACAAAACATTCAGATACTTGTCGCATCCGCAGCAACAGGCCTGGGTGGAATGGGGAGAGAGGGGACCTCCCAGGAAGGGCAGGCTTGCCAGGGTCCCTGCGCTGGGGCCGTCCTGTCCCCAGGCCCGGGTGCCCATCAGGAGCCTGTCTGGCACCTTTGCTTTTCCTAGATTGGCTCTGAACTCAGAGGGGTGAGGCAGTTTTATTTATCGCTCCTCCTGCCCACACACATGCAGGCTCGGACGAAAACGGAAGCCCTCTGACCCCGCGTCAGAACGAACCCACAGGGTGAGGCACCAAATGCAAAGCAGCAGGCAGCAAACCGGTCAGAGCTCACCTGTCCGGCTGTCCGGTCGCCCGCCCGCCCGCCCTAGGCCCTCCGGGACCCGCCGCGGCCGCGCGGCGCTTCGTGGCACAAGCCCTGCGCGCTGCAGCCGTGGCGGCGGGGAGACGCCGGGACGCACGGTTAGCCCCGGGCCCGCGCTCCGCACCCCGCGGCCGCGATCGCACACGTCAGGGCCGCAGCCCCGGGCGAGGCTCGGGACGCGCGCGGGCACGAGCGGCCGGCCCCGGGCGAGGGTCGGGGCGCCCGAGCCTGCGCCGCGCCTGCCCCGCTCACTGGGCGTCGGGCTGCGGGAAGCCGCGGGCCCCGCCGACCCTCCACGTGCCGGCGAGTTTCGGTCCCGCCTGCTCGGCCCGGGGGCGGGGCCCGAGGAGAGCCGAGGCCCGAGGCCGGTCCGTCCGCCGGCTGTCCCGGAGCGCGCGCCCGCGCCGCGCAGGGCCTGCCGGGAGTTGTGGTCCGCGGCCCCGGGGGCGCGCAGGGCGGGCTTCCGGGAGGCCCCGCGGCGCGGGGAGGGGCCGTGCGTGGCGCAGGGACTGGGGGCGCGCTCGCGCTCAAAGGGGAGCACGTTTCGGGGAAAGCACGGAGGGCCCGGCCGCAGGCTCCGCGTCCGCACGCACCGTCGCCCGGAAGGTCGGCTCGCACTGCGCCAGAGGTGGGGAAGGAGCCCAGGCCCGGCCCGCTCCGGCTCGGACGCCGCGGCCACGCCCCGCGACGGGGGCGGGGCAACAACCGGAAGTGCGTCATGAGCGGGCGCCCGCACGCTGCCCGATGTGGCGCAGATGGTTTCGGGGCGCCTGCGTGTCCGAGGGCGCATCCCGTCACCGTGGAGACTGTGGATCAGCCAGTGACGTCAGGCTCCGGGGAGCTTTCGGGGCTTCCTGGGACGCAGAGCCCTGGCCTCGTCGCAGGCGACTCCCGACTCGATTCGTGGGGCAGAGCCGTGGTTCTGAGTCACGCAGCGCTGGCGGCACGGGGACAAGCAGCAGCCTCGGCCCGCTCTCCGCGTCCCGCTTTCGGCCCCAGAGGCAAATGCTCGCTTCTGACAGTTTCCTCCGATAGACGCCTCCGTGTTTCTGCACAATAGCTGATTAATTTTTTATTTCTTATTTTTAGATATTTCCTTGGATTTCCCGCCCCTCCCCTCAAATGGCCCTGTTACCTCCCCAGTGTGTCAACCTCAAAGGAAACTCAGAGGCCGGGCGTGGTGGCTCACACCTGTAATCCCAGCACTCAGGGAAGCCGAGGCGGGAGGATCGCTTGAGGCCAGGAATTCGAGACCAGCCTGGGCAATAGCGAGACCCCGTCTCTACAAAATATAGAAAAATTATCCGGGCGTGGTGGTGCACCCCTGTTGTCCCGGCTACTCAGGAGGCTGAGGCAGGAGGATCGCTCCACCCCGGGAGTTGGAGGCTGCAGTGAGCTATGATCATGCCACTGCACTCCAGCCGGGGTGACAGAGTGGAGACCATATCTCAAAAAAAAAAAAAAACTCAAGAGACGTGCTCTCCAGGGCAAATAAATGAGCTCACTTGGGAAAGCAGGGACTCTCCAACCTGTGACAGATCACAGGCATATCTGAGGGATGGGGCTGAGGGGAGGTTTTAAAGACAAAGAGATTCACGTAAGCTGTTTTGTAACAAAAATCTCTGGTTATAGGGGCTTGCTGCAGGAGTTGGCGTTAGCTCACTGGCCAAGACAGTTGTTACTGCACAGGTGTCCCCCGGCAAGCTGCTTATCTGGAATACTGCAGTCTTGAGGAATTTCCGTGCCACACTTCCTGTTAAGGGCAATGTGGTATTGCAGGCATGTCTTGTAATAGGGCCTCCTACAAGTATTCCCATGAGAGCTCCCCCTCCATGGCCTCCACTCTATATTCTTAGGGTTTGAAATGAGTGGACCCTGTCTGGTGCTGGCAACTTTCACAACCGTTGTAGTTAAATGGACAGTCCAGGTTTATGTTTTCATGACGAAGTGCCTGCTGTTGACTGCTACTATGTAAATCCATGCTGACATTCCTGGGCAATCTTTTGTTTTTTCTCTTGAGTTAATATTAATACTTAGCATTTCCTTATGCCGAGCTTTTTACTAACCCATGGCTGACTGTTCCAAGTGCTCCAACATCTTTACGGCATGCCTGAAAATAACATTTTCCAAAGGCTCAAACACACTGGTTCTGTTTAATTCCTGGAGACTTCACTCAGAGAGCCCCCTCTCCTGTTCCAGCCTAGACTGATTACTTCTCAACCTCCTGCACAGCAGTCAGCTTGAGCTTTTCTTTGTTTTCATCCTTGAGACTCTCTGCCTTTCTCATTTCATAGATTCCCTGTTTCCTGGAATCTGTGCCATTTCTTTCTAGCTTTACTCTCTCATTTTTCTGAAGTAAGTCCTCTGATAACTTCCTGGAAAGGGTACATGTCTGAACACGTGTTCATTCTCCTGTAGGGGCCCCCAGCTCTCTGCTTGCTTTCTGTCCTGACAGAGAAACAAGTGCCTTGGCTGCTCTGTGACCTGGCCCACTAAATGTTTTTCCCTACAGGCTTGAGCCCAAGACAGGAACTTGAACATTCCCAGGCACTAATAAACTTGTTTAGGTTGTTGCCTGAAACCCTGAAATATCAAACATGTTGCTAAACACATACAAACAAACTCCCAGTCCTAAATCAAATTTCTTAATTCCTTGGCCGAGACCCCGTGTCCTTAAAAAAAAAAAAAGTCTTCATTCCTCCTACAAAACTCTACAACCCAACACCCTCACTGCAGAGGTACCTCTTTCTCTCACTTCTCTGTCGCCCTAGGATAGGCTGCAGCCTCTGTATCTAAGTTCTGCTAATCAGTGCTCTGGACCGATCAGTCTGGCCATCAGTGCTTCTCTTTGGAAGCCCAACCTGCCTCATCTCAGGGTGGTTTAGGGCACTCCCTTATGGAAACCATCCTGCTACCACATCAGGGGCAATTCCAGCCACAGGTTTGGAGACAAAATAACTGGAATAGTCGTCAGGATTCCAATGAAATGGGATGGGGCAGAGAGGGACCGACAGGGACATGGGGATAGCCTCGAGGTCTGTGTGGGGCACTGTGGCCCACTTGCCACGTGCTGACAGGCTGCCTCTCAATCACTGAGAAGCTCCACAAGCTGCAGCAGTCTTGCCGGCCTGATGGAGGGTTCTGAATTGCAAATGGCCAGTAAGGAAGCCCAGCGCTCGGTGGGGGATAGGCTGGCCTCTGCCGTGGGCCGCCGGATGGGCAACAGAGGCTGGGCTGTCGGCCAAGAGCAAGGTGTGAAAGTCAGAGGAGGAATTACAGCTGGAAAGAGGCATGAGCTCCACCGCCACTGTTAGTTACCAACGGGGCCCGAAAAGTCAAAAAGAGTGGGGAGCCCACAGCCTCAGACGTGCCACCTGGGGACTTTGGGTGGCAGCAGCAGTGGCCAGACGGGGCTGGGGCACCCCCAGGGTGGACGCGGGCAGGAGGAGCCCCTACCATGCCAGGAAGGCCAAGGCTCCCCTGAACCCAGGGCCATTTGGGGACAGGAAGCATCGTGTGGAAACTAATTTATGGATGCCCTCGAGATAACCGTAGGTAAGTCCAGTCTCGGGGTGCGGGAAGCTAGATGGGAGCTGGTGGTGTTACCCACTCAAGACGGGTGATGCACACCAAAAATACTGCCTCCCGGGAGGACACAGAGATAACAGCTACATTCAGAAACTAGAGAGGTGGGGATTTTGCATCCCGCAAAGCAACCTGTTGCGTGTGGGTGGAGCAAGAGCCTGAGAGCCCACGGCAAACAACAGTTGCTTTCCCGGGACTAAGTATGGTCATCCGCCACCCCGAATGCACCTCCAACACCGGAAAGCCTGGCCCTTGCTTAGGCGCACGGCGTGCTGTCCTGGACGCGCAGATGCTTTCCGCCACAAACCTTCAGACCCAGAGGCCCAGGACATGTTTGCCTTCCCCCAGGAGGGCTGACCCTGGGGTACTTACACAGCCCCACTACCTGCCACGGTTCAGTGGCCAGAAACCTGTCCATGTTAAGTGACGTGCCTGGCATTGATGGGAATATTGTGTGGATAATATTCTGCTAACCTCTGTGGATGTCAGTCTTCTGCAGGAGACTACTCAGAGTCCTAGAGTATCTGCAATCCGGAGGATGGGCTGGCAGCCCACAGAAAGTCCAGGGGCCAGGGAGCCCCATAAAACTCAGGGGCATGGTCCGGGCAGGTGAGACTGGGGTTTGCTGGCAGCTGTGACTGACAAGATACAGGCACATCCGTGGCCCCAAAGGGTTAAAGAAGTATAAACCTTTGGGTCTGCAATACTTGCAGTGTGCAATACCCTAACAAACATTGCCCATTTCCCAGGCTCCCTAATCCAAGATTGGGCAGAAAAGGAGGGCATTACGTGGCAGTTTCATCTGCCCTACAGCCCACAGGGAGAAAGACTTATAGAGAAGTAAAAATAGGCTCTCAAATAAACAAATTAGGGTCTTTTTTTTTTTTCTTTTTGAGACAGAGTCTCCCTTTGTTGTCCCAGCTAGAGTGCCGTGGCGTCAGCCTAGCTCACAGCAACCACCGACTCCTGGACTCCAGTGATCCTCCGGCCTCAGCCTCCCGAGTAGCTGGGACTACAGGTGCACAAGACCACATCTGGCTAATTTTTTCTGTTTTTCACCTTGGCCTTGCAGAGTGCTGGGATTACAGGCGTGAGCCACTGCACCTGGCGCAAATTAAGCTTTTGACAGGACTCTCCTCATTCAGAAATTGTATTTTAATTTTAATAAAAGCTGCATGTGCCTTGAATGAGGCCTCCATTATGGAAGTTCAAGCCAACTCTTGAAGTCGTGATAGATCTAAGGAGCCCAGCACAGCCACGTGGGTGTGGAGGGGCTCAGACGCTGCCTTAAGTTTGGCACCTAGTTCCACACGGAATGCCCTGATGTTGTGCCCCCTCATCCCGTAGTGCCTGGGTAGTGTGAACTAAAATAAAATCTTAAGCCCTCCAGCTGACTGGATGGACCCCCTCTTGGCCAAGGTGACCCCAGAAATGCCCTAAAGCTGAGTTGCTGGCCATAAGAAGGGAGGTCAGACCTGCCTCAACATGCCCCTTTCCCTTCTTGGAGACGTCCTCTGTGACTCACGAACAGGCCCAAGGCTGTGCAAGATGAAGGTGAACCACACCTGCAGGTCATCTGTTAACAGATCACTTGAGTCCTGGTACACGTCTGGTTTGTGTCCGGTGGCTTGTCTCAGTAACAGACTTCATCTTAAAGCATCCCAAGCCTTGAGAAAAAGCTTCATTTATTTAACCAATTATAAATCAAAGAATCTTTAAACCCACCTATAATCTGCAATCCCTCACTTTCACACGTCCTGCCTTTTCTGGATAAACCCATGTACACCTTCCACGTATTGATTTATGACTTTACGTGTAATTCCTGTCTCCCTGAAATGTATAAAACGAAACTGTGACCCGATCACAGGGAGTCTGACCTGCTCAAGGCTCCTTGGGCGTGGCTCTCAGGGCCATGGTGGCACATAGTCAGCTCAATATAACCTCTTTATATTATTTTACACTTTGGGTTCTTTTCCGCTGACAGAAACAAACCCCAAGATGGGGTCCGGGATGGAAGGTGCCATTGGGCTGGGTTGGTCTCCTGTCCCTCTGAGGCAGGAGGCCCCCACCACCCTGGACCTGACCTCCACTTCTTATCCACAAGGGTCCCAGGGAGACGCACTGGCAGTGGGCGGGCAGTGCCCCATGTGGATGGGCACGACGGTGGCTCTATCATTGTGGAGCCTACAACTGCTCCCATGCAGGAATGGAAGTTCTGGAACGTTCCTACAGCTGCAGAGATTATTGCGGAGGAGTGGGGAGGAGTCTAATAGAAGTTTTATTACTGGGGGGCAAGAGGCCCCCCCCCATGCATTCCTAATAAATTTCTGTCTTTCTGCTGTTAGCTTGAACCGCCTTCTCCGGTTATACCATTGCTGCTAGTGCTTGATGTCAACTTGCAGTGAGCACACGGCGCAGAGACTGGCTCTTAAGAACAGAGTTTATTGGGAAAGAGCGTGGAACTGAATTTGGGCATGTCTGCTGTGGAGGACCACAGGCACAGCCAAAGAGGTCGGGGCAAGGGGCAGCTTTTCAAAGAAAAACCAAGGAGAGGTCCACCTCAACTGCTTTTAGACAAAGACCTTTGCTTATGGGGCGGGGGTGGGCGATGGGGGTGGGGACTGCTGCAGGGGTTGGGAGACTCACGGGTGGAGACAGCTGTTGTCAGGCAGATGTCCCTGTGCAGGAGGTTTATCTGGAATACTGCCCTTTGAGGACTTCCTTGGATAGTTTGTGGCACAGGCACATGTGTGTGAGAGCCCCTCCTTCGTGACCTCCTGGCTATGTTTTGTTAGGGTTTGACATTTTGGATCTGGCAACTTTGACATTGGATATCCATGGAGAATGTCGTCCTGGCCTGAGTCCATCACACAGCCCATGTGCAAAGTGATCCAACTGCTGGGGTCACACACCTCTGGGTAGCCGGAGAGAGACTGGGTGAAGATTAGATCTCTATGTAAACATGAATGATTGGATTATTTTCTAAGAATACTTTTCTGAACAGCCTGCAGCTTTAGGACATCTTTCTTTTCATTCATTTAGTGGTAAAACTGAATACTATCAAACAGAAATGGCACTTTTTTTTTTTTTTTGGAGACAGAGTCTCGTTCTTTTGCCCTGGCTAGAGTGCTGTGGTGTCAGCCTAGCTCACAGCAACCCCAAACTCCTGGGCTTAAGCAATCCTACTACCTCAGCCTCCTGAGTAGCTGGGACTACAGGCATGTGCCACCATGCCCGGCTAATTTTTTCTATATATTTTTAGTTGTCCAGATCATTTCTTTCTACTTTTAGGAGAGACAGGGTCTCGCTCTTGCTCAGGCTGGTCTCAAACTCCTGACCTTGAGCGATCCTCCCACCTCAGCCTCCCAGAGTGCTAGGATTACAGGCGTGAGCCACCTCACCCAGCCAGAAACTGCACTTTTACTACTTCTGTTAAACATTATACTGGAAATTCTAGCCAAAGCAGTTAGGCAAAAAAAGGAATAACAGGCATCCACATTGGAAATGAAAAGTGAAAGTATTCCTATTCATAGATGACATGATCTTATACATAAAAACCCCTAACAAAAAAAATCCACAAAAAAACTACCACAGCTAATGAACAAATTCAGCAAAATGGCAGGATACAAGATCAACACACAAAAATCAGTTGTATCTCTAGATGGTAGCCATGAAAAATATGAAAGAGAAATTAAGATAACAATTCCATTTTACGATAAGATTCAGAAGAATAAAACAGCTGGGAACAGATTTAACCGAGGTGGTGAGAGACTTGTGCATGGGAAACTGCAAAGCGTTGCTAAAGGAAACTGAAGAGTTTCCTAAGCAGCTGCCAAGTCATCCATCTCTGCTCATGGATTGGAAGACTTAATATTGTTAAGGTATATTCTGTCTGGGCGAACCCACAGCTGGAGTTGTCCCCAAAGCAGTGGCAGGAGAGTTCCTGCAAGGGGCAGCCTCAAACTGTCTCAAGATGAGGCCAGCAGGGATTCCACAGAGAGAAGCACTAGACTTCCAGTGGTGGTCTGTCCAGGCTGATAAATAAAGCATTTATTAGGAGAATCTACGTACAGAGCCCTCTCAACGCAGCCAGGAAAGAGATAACCTATCTAGGTATGTCCCCACAAGGGCGTTGAGCCTGGGGTTTATATGAGGCTTTAAGGAATTTGGTTCAGGGCCAAGGTTGGTTTCTGTGTGTTTAGCAGCAGGGTTAATCTCTCAGGGTTTTTGAACAACAACCTAAACAGCTTTATCAGTACCTAGGAATGTTCACCGGGCCCAGCTTGGGTTCAAGGCTGCAGGGAAAACATGGAACCGGGTCCCAGAGCTGTTAAGGTGCTCTGTGTTTCTCGGGCAGGACGCGAAAAGAAAGCTGGGGGTCCTGGGGGACCCTACAAAGTGGCAAGGCTACCCAAAGCGTTCTATGGGCTCAATGCTGGGCAGTGGCTCATGCCTGTAATCCCAGCACTCTGGGAGGCCAAGGAGGGAGGATCGCTTGAGGTCAGGAGTTTGGGACCAGCCTGAGCAAGAGTGAGACCCCATCTCTACCGAAAATAGAAAAATTAGCCGGCATGGTGGCAGCACCTGTTGTCCCAGCTACTCGGGAGGCTGAGGCAGGAGGATCGCTTGAGCCCAGGAGTTTGAGGTTGCTGTGAGCTAGGCTGACGCCACGGCACTCACTGTAGCCCAGGCAACAGAGTGAGACTCTGTCTCAAAAAAAAAAAAAAAAAAAAAAAAAGAAAAGGGGAGAAAATGGGCAAGAACACATGGGAAAGGGCAGAAAAAGAAAAGGTTAAAAAAAGTTAAGGCTGGGCACGGTGGCTCACACCTGTAATCGTAGCACTCTGGGAGGCCAAGACAGGAGGATCGCTCAAGGTCAGGAGTTCGAGACCAGGCTGAGCAGGAGAAAGACCCCGTCTCTACTAAAAATAGAAAGAAATTAGCTGGACAACTAAAAATATATAGAAAAAATTAGCTGGGCATGGTGGCGCATGCCTGTAGTCCCAGCTACTTGGAAGGCTGAGGCAGAAGGATTGGCCTGAGCCGAGTCTGAGGTTGCTGTGAGCTAGGCTGACGCCACGGCACTCTAGCCCGGGCAACAGAGCGAGACTCTGTCTCAAAAAAAACCAAAAAAAGTTAAAATTCATACTTTTTGAACCAAGCGCAGCTGGAACACTTCCGCGCGGGAACGGGCTGTCCGCGCAGTGCGCCGCGTGTCCGGCAGGGGGCGCCGTCGTGCCCGACCCGCCACCCCGCGGCGGGCCTGCGTCTCGGCGTGATTTTGCCGCAAAAGATTGAACCCAAGTCCCAGCCATCTTCCTCGGCTGCGCGGAGAGCGCGGGGGGCGCGCTGGGACGCGGTGGCCCGGATGCGCCCGGAGAGGGGCTCGTTTGCTCTGCCAGGAACCGAGCGACGCGCACATCAGCGTCCGGACGCAGACCAGACACCGGGAAAGACTTTCCTGGTGGAACTATGAAAAGTCTGCGTAAAACCTGGAAGGCTTTCTTTCTGTTCTGAGGCAGAGTCTCGCTCTGTGACCCAGGCTAGAGTGCCGTGTCCTGGTCACAGCTCACAGCAACCTCAAACTCCTGGGCTCAAGCGATCCTCCTGCCTCAGCCTCTCCAGTAGCTGGGACTACAGGCAAGTGCCACCATGCCCGGCTAATTTTTCTATTTTTAGTGGAGACGGGGTCTCGCTCTTGCTCAGGCTGGTCTCGAACTCCTGACCTCGAGCAATCCTCCAGTCTCGGCCTCCCAGAGTGCTGGGATGACAGGCGTGCGCCACCGCGCTGCCGAGAAGGCATCATTTTGAATTCAGGCCTGAGCCGACACAAAGCAAAGGACAGAGCCAGCCCCGAATGCAGAAAACCTGGACGCGAGAGGGGAGGGCCCGAGGCCGAGAACTGCCCGCCCCACGCCGGGCTCTGGCTTCCGTGTTCTCTCCTGTTTCTCCCTGTCAGGCCGTTTTCAGACACCTCAGTGACAAGCGAGCGGATTCTGCATATTTATCGGTTGGACAGGCTCGTATCGAAGGCCGCTGCGGCCCTGTAGCCCGGCTGAGGTCGCGGGGTGAACGGGACAGACAGCTGTCTGCCGCCAGGCAGCCGGAGCCTAGAAACGTCTCGGGAGTGATGCCAAGGATAACGTACGCGTTCAAGAAAACCCAGACAGCCTTAGTCTCAAAGGACACAGAGACTCAAGTGAGGAGATCACATTGTGAGATTTAGCGTCACTTTTCGCACACAAGGAGGGAAATTCCAGAGCTTGCTTCTGGCTTCGGAAGGAATTCACAGAAGTGCCTTTCTGCAGAGAAAAGGCCGGGCGCGGTGGCTCACGCCTGTAATCCTAGCACTTGGGAGGTCGAGGCGGGCGGATCGTTTGAGCTCAGGAGTTCGAGACCAGCCTGAGCAAGAGCGAGACCCCCTCTCTATTAAAAATAGAAAGAAATTATCTGGCCAACTAAAAATATATATAGAAAAAATTAGCCGGGCATGGTGGCGCATGCCTGTAGTCCCAGCTACTCGGGAGGCTGAGGCAGGAGGATCGCTTGAGTCCAGGAGTTTGAGGTTGCTGTGAGCTAGGCTGACGCCGTGGCACTCACTCTAGCCCAGGCAACAGAGCGAGACTCTGTCTCAAAAAAAAAAAAAAAGAAGTGCCTTTCTGCAGAGAATGATGTCATACAAGAGGGCGTTTTCAGGGCAAGACGTTCCCAACGCCAGCCCCAGACAGAATGCTGGATCTAGGGGTGATGGGTCCCCCCTGGGAAGTCCAGGTGTGTGGAAAGCCCCTTTGCACAAAGAGCACGTCCAACGGTAGTTTCATGACATCGGAAGAGAGGAGGAGAGAGGTTTCTGCCCATCCTCCCTCTGACTGCGCGTGTTCTCAGTCCCCCGCCTACCAAGGGTGCAGAGAGTGGGGGCCTCCTCTAGCCCCCCAGGCCTGCCAGTAAGAGCCCTCCCACCAACCTTTAGAAAGATGGGTCTGCAGAGCTCAAGCCGGCCAGGGGTCAGGAGGGGCCGAGCAGAACTTGGTGTGGTGCCTGCGAGGTTCCTTCCACGTTAGGGTGGAAAGGGGGACGTGGCCACACGAGCCCACGACGACAGCACTGGCAATGTTTCTATTCTGTACATTTGAACACTTGCACCAAACTGAAATTTTCCTAGGAAACACAACTAGACTTAAGTCACTGAAGTGTCCTGAGATGAGGTGGGCAGGGCTGCCGATGCCCGGACCCCAGGCCGGCCAGTCGACCCCGTGCCGACCGGCGGGGCCCAGCCTGGCCCTGCCTCCCTGCCAGGCCTTGGCTGCACTGGCTCCACGGGGGTCTCCACGCGGGAGCAGAAATGCGCCAGACAGAACCCAGTGGCTTCCCACACGTGCTTCCTGGCTGATCCCTGGAAGCATCTCAGGCAGTTTCTACCCTGTTCACAACTTTTTGCTCAATTTGTTGCATTTCAGGCAAAAGCTGCCATCTTGCCAAGCCTCGTCCGTTGGGGAATGGGAGGTGCAAGCCACAAGGAGGGCTGGAGCCCGAAGGTCCCTCCACCTCCGGGTTCTCTCCACAGGGTCTTAGGGCAACAGAAGCCCCTGCGTGGGACCTGGCTCTACTTTTTAGCCTCGTGGACCTTCTGAGCCTCAGTTTCCTTCTCTGCTGCACCAGGTGGCATCAGCCTGCTGGCAGAGCCAGTGGTCAAACAGCCCTTTGGGCCCAATTGCTGCCAGCTCTGAGCTTCTCTGCATGAGGGTGTTGGGGTGGGGCGTCCCGACACCCTGGAGGCCCAGGGTCCTTTCCTGAGGGGAAGCGTCCACAGAGCACTGCGCTCCAGCCCAGCCGGGTCTGATGGAGCCACTGGAGACCCGGAGAAGCCGCCTAAACCCCAGTGTCCAGATCTGGTGGGCCGGGCTTCCTTAAGGAGACTCTGGCAGCTGGGGCATCTCTGTCCCTGCTCTGCAGGTGAGGAAACAGAGGCCCAGGTGTTGGGGCAGCAGCTTCCAGCCTGGTGCTACGCTGCCCTGGAAGCAGGCTGCAGAGCGCTGCGGCACGCCTCGGCTCCGGAGCAGGAAATGCGTCAGCGCCGGGTGTGCGGCTGCCCCGGCCTCACCAGGGCAGCAGAACGACGGCCTCCCGCTGTGCACCAGCAAAGCCAAAGGCTGGCGGGTAAGGCGGTGAAGGCTCCCGCCGGCACAACCCCAGCAGCGTCGCTGAGCTCCGGGGTGCTTGTCACTGTCGTGACAGGCAGCTGGCCTGGCATGGCAGGATCCAGGCGGTGGGCAACTCAGTGTCCTTCCTCCTCTCCCTGATGGCCCCAGAGGGATGGGGCTCCTCTTGTGGCCACCGTGTCCTGGGTCCATGCACTGTGCCCCCCAGCTCCACCCCGGCACCTAGCGATGCCTGCTGTGCATGCCCATTGGGGTAAGGGGGTCCAGAGGCCACAAAGATGCCCAGGTCACAGTGCCATCTGGTTCGGTGGCTGGGCTGAGGCACCAGGCCCACGTCTGGCAAGTGTTGAGGGAAACCCAGGACAGCCCTTGAGAAAGACCACCCCGAAGAGGGGCTCTCAGGCTTTCTCTCTACTTCAGGTAAATGCTGTGCCTGGCGCTCGGAGCCCAAGATCTGGCGCGAACGGAGGGCGCCCACTAAAGGCCACTGTCTTCCCCCCACATCGGGCACCAGGGCCCAGCACCAATGTGGGGCCAACCCCGCCTCTGCCAGGGGCTCTGTCCCCTCCCTGGTCCTTTGGGGGCATGACCAGAGGTTGGCAGGGGGCTCAAGGGGGCCACACGTTCCCAGAAGAGAAAGAAATTGCTGCAGCTGGAGAAATGGAGACGTGAAGGGGTGGAGGCTGAGCAAGGCGGCTCCACGGGGGTGGACGGGCTGGCGGCCGTGGGCGCCCCAGGAGGAGGGAGCCCTCTGGTTCTTTTCACGCGACCTAAGCTTCAGGGCTGTTCCCCATGTCCCACGGCCCCACGTGCTCAGCTGCCAGCAGGCCCAGTGCCAGCCACGGCTCCTCCGAGGCCCTGGCCAGGTGGACCACCTCGTTCCGCAGCCCCCCAAAGCCCCCACTATTGCACCGGAGCAGACTGGTCCGGCCTCCCCCTGCAGGGCAGTGTTTCCAACCCACCCTGGAGCTGGGCAGGTGACAAGGAGAAGGTCCCCAGAGGGCAGCCTGCCTAGAGGGCTGGCAGCATCCCCACTACAGTGAGGGACGAGCCCTGTGGCCCAGCCGTCCCTGTGGTGAGAAGGCCAGGAGTGACCTGAGAGATGTCTCCTGCCGCCAGGAGTGGGGACAGGAGCAGGGGGCAGCGCTTCCCCGTGGGGCGGGATTCTGTGGGCAGCCAGGCTGGGGTGCAGAGCAGATGAAGGCCAAGGAAGCTTCTAGGGACACCCCTTCGGAGTCAGTCTAATGCCTGCAAGCAGGACACGAAGCCAGGAACGTCTGATATTTATTTTTCTGGCACCTACTAATGGCAAGTGATACTGAGTTTTATTCATAGTCAAGATAGGAAGTCTCCTCTTTAAAAACATTCAAGTGAGAAAGCGAAGCGATTTAAAGAACACGCTCAGTAAGTGTCAGCGTGCTGGCACGTGTGGGGTGACCACACGAGGCCGCGCTTCAGCCAGGGAAGAGTGGGCACGCGAAGGGCCACCCAGGCGGAGCTCGGGGTGCTAGCGACCCTCCCCCTTCCTCAGGGCCAGGACCAGCTGGACCTCCCAACAGCAAGTCCCGCGGCTCAGCAGGAGAGCCCGGGAATCAATGTTTTCCTCTGACGGAATCTGCACGCTCTGCTCTGCTACGGACCAACGTCTCCACTTCCCTTTGCCCCTCGTCCCTCACCACTGGCTCTCACGGGAGGCTAACTCCGCATCCACAGTCCACAGCTGGAGGCCCAGCAAGAGGTCGACAGGACAAGCATGTGTAGGGCCTGCAGCCAGACACCACTGGGACTTGCACGGGCCATCCTATCCTCAGAGACCCCGTGTCCCAGCGTTTGCACAGGAGAGGTCTAACTGGCTCCCATGACGATGAAGTCCAGTGTTGAGCCTGCCTCAGGTGAGGCTGGATCCAGACGCCTGAAGCACGGAGGCCGGCCAGGCTTCTTGCCTTCCCCAGGACTGGCCTCATTCTCAGACTGGCTCTTCCCATGAGATGTCTTTAGGGCTGCCGGCCGGACAGTCGCCTCCTTCTCGTGAGCTTCAGCAAAGGTCTGGAGCTGCCAACCTCTAGGTTCATTCCACTCACAGATGAAAGAGCTGACCAGAGGGGGCAGGGCTGCCGCCAGCAGAGGCTGGAATGGCCATGGGGCAGGCGGGTGCCGCCCTGGCCTGTGACTTCGGATTTCAGCTGCAGCTCATGTGCTGGTCCTGCTCCATCTGGCTGTCCCCCTGCCCAGGTCGGTTCTCTGTGTAGCCCTGTCCAGCAGTGCCCTAGCGTCCTGGACCCCTTCCCTCTGGTTCCCAATGGGACTACCCAGGAAGCTGGCTCCAGCCAGAAGTGGGGCGGCTGTTCCAGCCCGCCTCCCAGGGGCCTGTGTTGTCTGCATACAGAGGGGCGTCTATGCTGATGGTGGGCAGTGCCTCAAAGGTGGCCATCTGGGCAGGGCCTTGGGAAGATGTTTCCTGAGGCCTTGGGGAGAGACGTGTCACAGAGCTCCTGAAGCAGCCAGAACACAGACACTGTCACTTTGCTCAGGGGCTGCAGTGGGAGCACTGGGGGTTCCAGCCCCTCAGCAGAGCCGCGTCCGACTGGGCCTCCACAGGACTCAAGAGGGTGTCCCAGGGGCCCCTGGACCCCACTGGCTGCTGGAAGGGGCAGCTGCAAAGGTGGCATTCGTGGCAGTGGGGCCACCCCAGGATGGGGGGGTCTCCTCAAGGTCTCTGAGGACAGCACCACTTCACTTCCTCTGCTGCACTGGCCCAGAAACTTCGGGGGAAAGTAGGGTTACCTCCCCCCTCACCCTGATCCTCTTTGCCCAAAAGTGGCACAATACCATGGATGGAAGACGAGCCCAGGGAGGGGACGGCAGAGCCCTCAGGCCCGTGGCTGCCCCCAACCCAACGGGTGCTGACCAGGAAAATCTCAGCCCTGGTGAGCCCCCCGCCCCAAAACTTCCTCAGGGCACAAAGACAGACCCCGGGAGGCCTCTGGCTGGGTCTAGCTGGACTTCCGCCCGATGGCCCGCGCAGAGCCGAGAACAGTCCCTCCTGTTTACATCTGGCTCTTGTGCCTGGAGTGGGCTGCCAGATGGCCACCCAGCTGTCCCCAGGCCAAGATGCCATGGTAGTGGAGGGTCTCCCTGACCCCACGCACCATCACCCAGGCCCCTGTTCCACCCCTGTCTGTATGCCCATGCTGAGGGGCAGAGAGGCTACAGGTGCCCCAAGCTCTCGCCGGAGGAGCAGGCCAGCTGGAACCCTGGTGAGTTCTGGCCAAGGACATGGGGGTCCCCCTGGCACCACCACTTTCTGCTTCCCTGGGGGAGCTCCTGAGTCCCCTCATGACAGTGGGGCAAGAGTCAGAGCTTAGGGTCTGCTCTGCCCAAGCGGAAGGTGGAAGCTGGGGGTGGGGGCGGGGAGTGCCCTCCCAAGGTCTCTGTCCCCAACCCTTCCCCACTGGGCCCTGGCAGACCCTGCCCAGGGTCCCAACAAGCTGGAGGGGCCTGGTGTTGGTACCAGGGCCTCCAAGGCAGGTGAGGAGGTACACTGTGGCTGAGAGGGGTGTGTGGCTCCCCACCCTCAGCCTCAGGTAGAGCCCTTGAGATCTTGTGGTGACCTCAGGGTGACCAGGAGTTCATGAGGCTGGGAGGGTGCCCAGTGGGGATGTGGGGACCAAGGACTCCCAGTCTGTCCTCTTTCCCCCACGTGAGATGAGCCCCTGGAACTCGGGGTCCACAGGACAGTTGCCAGAGACCCCTCCTCACCGCCTGCCAGGGCCCCAAGCCGCCCTCTGCCACAGGTGCGCCCCGGCACTGAGGTGCCCCTGCCTCGTTCCCCCCAGGGCAGGCAGGCCTGGCAGCTGCCCCTGGCCTGGAAGGGCGCCCAGAGTCCCGGAGATCTGTGCAGGGGTGGGGTTGAGGGGCGGGGTCTTGGAGTGCGTACCTACCTCTTTCCCTCCCAGGGCCCCGCGTGGGCTTTCGGGGAGCTGTTCCCTTTGCCCAGCCTGACCGGAAGGCAGGAGGCGGCGGCAGAGCGCTGGCCGCCCCGCAGCGGCTCCTTTTGTGTGCGAGTGGACAAAGTTTCCACCACCCGCTGCCTGGTCTCCGAAGCTTTCCTCCCGGGCCGGCGCTTCTCTCCCTGGAAGAGCAGAAGCCACGGGGGCGAGTTTCCATCCTCGCCCCCGCCCCATCCGTCTGGGCAGGCACCCAGGACCGGCAGCGCGGGGAGCGTGACCCCGGGCCCTGCGCGATCCGGGCCGCCGCCCCGCTCCCCGCGGAGGCTCGAGTCCGCGGCGCGGCCAAGGGCGGTGGCGCAGCTGCACGACTCGGAACCGCAGCCCGCCACAATAGAGAGAAAGCCTCGGAAAAGCCCGCGGGGTGAGAAACGGCGGGGAGCGGCGCGGCGGAGCGCGGCCCCGCCCGCACCGCCAGCTGCCCCCTCGGCGCGAGATCCGCCCGCAGCCCGCGGCCCGGCGAGGGTTAAGCGGGGCGGGACGTGGGGCGGCCCCGCCTCCGCCGCCGCGCAGGGTCCGAGCGCGCACCGGGCGCGGGGGCGGGTTGGAGCGGGCGGCGGCGGCGCGAAGGGCGCGGCGTGCCGGGCGAACGCGGGGAGCGGCGGCGGCGCGGCCCGCGTGACCCACCGCCGCGCCCCGTGCGCCCGCGAGCCCGCGCCCCGCCGCGCCCGGCCCAGCCGCAGGATGCGCGCCCCGCCGCTGCTGCTGCTGCTGGCCGCCTGCGCGCCGCCGCCCTGCGCCGCGGCCGCTCCGACGCCGCCGGGCTGGGAGCCGGCCCTCGACGCGCCCTGGTGCCCCTACAAGGTGCTGCCCGAGGGCCCCGAGGCGGGCGGCGAGCGCCTGTGTTTCCGCAGTCCCGCGCGCGGCTTCCGCTGCCAGGCGCCCGGCTGCATACTGCACGCCTCGGCCAGCAGCTCTCTGCGCGCCAGCGTCCTGCGCAACCACAGCGTGCTGCTGCAGTGGCGCCTGGCGCCGGCCGAGGCGCGCCGCGTGCGCGCCTTCGCGCTCAACTGCTCGTGGCGCGGCACCTACACGCGCTTCCCGTGCGAGCGCGTGCTGCTCGGGGCTTCCTGCCGCGACTACCTGGTGCCCGACGTGCACGACGGTGTGCGCTACCGCCTGTGCCTGCAGCCGCTGCCGCTGCGTGCCGAGCCCGCCGCCGCGTCGGAGCCCGCCGACCCCGGGGAGTGCGTGGAGTTCCTCGCCGAGCCGCCCCGCATGCGGGAGATTGTGGTGGCCATGACGGCGGTGGGCGGCTCCATCTGCGTCATGCTCGTGGTCATCTGCCTGCTGGTGGCCTACATCACCGAGAACCTCATGCACCCCGCCATCGGGCGCCCCGGGTTGCGCAGGCATCGCTGAAGCGCCCAAGGGGTGCAGCCTGCCCCAGAGCGCCTGAGACTCCAGGCCCTCCGCCCGCCCTCCTCTCATTCCTAGTCCCTCGAGATCCTCGCAGAGAGCCTGCCGGAGACGATTAGGATGAGACGGCTGCCTGCGCCCGGACTTTGGCATTGTCACACGCCCTTCCCAGCTGGGCGTCCTCCTCCCAGACTCTGGCTCCGGACTGGCCTGTGGGCCTGGGCTGCAGTGCCAGCCGCATCCAGGGCTCTCCCCGCTCTCCAGAGGCCTTTATAGGGACGGCCAGGACATATGGCCCCTTCCAGCAAGAGCCATTGGCACGCTGGATCGTCACCCTGCACCTGCATCCTGTGCCAAGTTGTCAAAGACAGGTCGTCGTCATTGCTTGGTCACTGTGTGCTTTGGGGTGGGGGGCGACCCTTGGAGCCTGTCTTCCGCCCGCTCCCTCTCCCTGCACCATCCCAGCGGGCTTAGGTTAGCTTCGTGCCTTAGTTATGTCCGGCCCACTGCAACAACCAGCCACCCGGGCCCCTGCTGTCCAAGGGGGTCCGTGGCCCTGAGACTGGCCAGCATGTTTGTGTGTCTGGCCAGTGTCCCCAGCACTGCAGGGCGTGTGCCGAGGGTGAGCAGCATCCGGGCCCCTTTCCTGG
Source organism: Varecia variegata (assembly GCA_028533085.1). Classification (NCBI taxonomy): domain Eukaryota; kingdom Metazoa; phylum Chordata; class Mammalia; order Primates; family Lemuridae; genus Varecia; species Varecia variegata. Next base: position 107,086,343 of record CM052444.1, read on the forward strand.
TGGGGACCTGCACAGGTGGGACCTGAGCTGCGGCTCAGCAGGCCTGGCCCCACTTGGAGCTGCTGCGTCCGGGGTTGAGTGTCCTCCGACTTGGAGAGGCCGGTGGTTCTCCATGGCCGGACCCTTCTTTCCTTTTGTGTGTGTTGCCTCTGACTAGGACTTTCTGTGGGGAGTGGGAGCAGGTGACAGCATCCTGTCCTGAGGGCAAAAGGCTGGACGCCGGCATCACCCAGCGGACCTTCCTCGGAAGCCTGGATCCCACGCCACAACCAACCCAGGAGACCTCGATGGCCCTAGGATGACCGACAGCACCACCCCAGCCTTTTCACATTCAAGGGTCGGGCGCCCAGGATCAGGCCCCACGAAGCTGCCCCCCACCGTGGGCTCAAGGCTGGCTGTGTCCACCTCCAGCAGACCTGGGCCCCTGGCCGAGGCTGCGCTCTGTGACGACCCCCTGGTGATGTTGGGCACCGACTGGAATTGACCCTGGCACCTCCTGGTCACCGTGGATATACCCCCGACCCTCACCCCAAGACCACCAGCGACCCCAGGCCCTGGCTGGGCCCCCGCAGCACCCAGACCCAACCTCTCTGAGTCTTCGCTCCTCCTGCCCCTCCCTGTGTGGCGCTGGCCAAGTGCGATCTGGCGCCAGCGTCTAAATGTCCGTCATTCTCAGACAAAGGTGCCGTCTTGTGTGTTTATTGGGAAGGTGGAGGGAAGGGTGCGGGGCGGGGGAGGGACAGGTGGACCCTTCTCCCCAGTTCCCGCAGCCTTCTGGAGCATGGCCCAGGGGCTGGCCCCAGCCCTTTCCCAGCCTGGGTGGGGTTGGCCCAGGCAGGTGCACGGCGCGCTGCCCTTGCCGTTTCCAGCTGGAGGGCGGGCAGGGTGCCCACCGCTTATCCATCCGCCCTCAGACCTTGGGAAGTCATCTTTCCCTGGGCCAGCCCTGCGGGCGGGGGTGGGGGAGGCGGCACCTGCTGCAGTTAGAAATAGCCCAGTCTCATGGGTGACCCACTTGAGCTGTGACAAGCAGCAATTAGGTGGCTCTGGGAGGGGGCTCCCCTCCCCAGCCTGGGGCCTCCCGGTGCAGTGCTGGGGCTGGGGGCTGGGGGCAGTGGACAAAGTGCAGCCTCGGGCTCCTGGGGGTGCCCTGTGCGGCCGCCCGCCCACTCTCCCAGGCTGTCCTTGGGGCACCTGCAGCCGGCTGTGACCCTGAGGAAGCAAAACCAGCTGGGGGCGGCGGGAGGGGGAGCCAGGCTCTGAGGAGTGACTCATCTGGGGGAGGGGGGTGCAGTGATGTGTCTAGACAGCGGGCAGGAGTGGGAGGGATTCGGGTCCAGCCACCTCCTATCCTGGCTCCCCGGGGGCCCCAGCCCGCCTGCGAAGGGTGTTCAGTGCCCTCCAGCAGCAGAGGCAGAAGTGGGAGCCTGGCAGGGCCCCGGCGTCCTCACACGGTCTGGTTCCAGAGCCAAGGACGAGTGGCACCTTCTGGGTTAGCCATGGGTTTCCGTGAGGCCTCCCTGGTTTGCGCCCTCGTTCAGGCCTCTGTCATGGGCTTGGGCTCACACTGGCCAAACCCAAGGTCTGTCGGCCAATTCTGAGGGGCTTCTCGGAGGCCTGGAGACCAGCTTGGGGTTTGCAGAGAGGGCCCCAAGGACAATCCCCAGCCCGGGAGATGACCTGGAGCTGGCATGCAGGCCAAGGTGTCTGCTTCCAAGCTCAGGGCATTCCCACAGACTGGGCTGGCTCCTCCATCCTCCCAGGGGCGCAGGGACACCTGGGCCCCTGCCCCCACCCCCGTTGGTGCACCTGAAAGCTTGGTAGGGAGCCCTCAGTTCTCATCCAGAACGTTCCCTCCTGCAGCCCCAGCACCTCCTGGAGCAGCCTCCCTGTCCCTCTGTTCTCTCCTCTCCTCTCTCTCCCTCTCCCTCTTCCTCTCTGTCCTGTCTCTCTCTTCCTCTTGTGGACGCTGGCTCTCTGCCTGTGTGGCCCCAGCTGGGGCGGGTGGGGTGCTGCTGTCCAGGTGGCTCCTCTGCCCTGCAGGGGAGCCCAGAGGGCTCACTGGCAGCTGAAGATACCTAAGCACATACTTTTCCAACATGGAGAAGCAATCTGTTTTGATTCCAAAACACCGCAGGCTGCCCGGGCTGGCACCCAGGCTCCGCCTGCTGAGAGCTGGCAGATGCTCAGCCTCAGTTTCTGCATCTGTAAAGTGGAAGCAGGAATGGGAACCAACACCAGCCAGGTAGAGGTGGATGAACCACCACCCATGCTGCAGCTCCAGCTCCCTCCAGGGCAGCACCTTGGAGCTGCACCCCTGGCCTGACCCTGATGCAGACTCTTGGCCTTTCTTTTTCTTTTTCTTTTAAAAAAAAAAGTCCTCGACATTCCACCCTTAAGGGACAATTGGGACAACTGGGAGAGGGGAAGAGTCGGGCAGGGTGGAGAGCGAGGAGGGGCTCAAGGGCTGGAAGTCCAGTCCACGCAGTTTTTGTCCTGGAGGGCTCATCACCAGTGTCATTGAGAGGACATGTGGCAATGAGGCCTTCTGTCACCGCACCGAAAAGGGGTCACAGTTGGTGGAGGGATGACAGTCTTCAAAGTAACCCTTCTTCTCTTGGCCAACGGTCGGGGAATGTGGGTGCTGGGTCTTTTCTGCTGGCTGCACCGGCAGAAAAGTTGAGGTTGGAGGTTCCGTGGAATCCAGTGAGGTGCCAGGTGCTGGCCGGGCCCCCCTTGGTCTCCCGACGGCCTCCTCAACGTAGTGCAGACCACGCTCCTCCCGCGAGGCCTTGGTGCTGGCACTGGCATGGCGGCTCCCAGGAATGGGCTCAGGTCACTGTCACTGCAGAGTCGTCACTCACGAACGCAAGACGAAACGAACACCCAGAGCTGCTCTCCCACTCGGATTCCTTCACAGGGTCCCCTGGGCAGGCACGACCTCGGCGTCAGTCCCTGGGCCAACAGGACAAACAGGCCCAGTGATGGCCCCCACGATGCCCCTGCCATGGGCTTTGCTCCCACAACATGGTGACATGGACCCCGGGGCCCAGGGAAGCTGTTCGAAGGTGGACTGAAGGGGCGTCCACCTGTGCCCGGGACAGTGCGTTCCTGCTGCCTTCCAACCCAGGGCGCTCGCTGGCCGCTCACCACGCCCATCACCTGTTCACAGGAGTGCCTCTCGTTGGTCTCTGCCGGCTTTTGATTGTACTTGCAAATGTCACAGAACACCAGCTTGTTGGGGTCCTTGCAGAAGGGGTCCCAAAACATGGCAGCAGGCATAAGATACCTGCCACTGTTGGAGCCTTCAGGCAGTAAAGTACTAGAGCCACCAAAATTCCACGTGGGCACCTCCCGCACGTGCTTGGGCTCACAGCCCAGGCTGTGGGTCTTGCAGCAAAGCCGTTCTCAGCTCCGTCAACCTAGATGTGAGTGGCTGGGGACACAGGCACCTGCTGGATGCCTTTGTTTCCGTGGGGACTTGCTCAGGTGGCCAGGGTGGAAGTGTTCTCGGCCGGGGCGGGCGGCCCCACTGTGTACCCCCAGGGGCGGCTTGCCCCTCCCCTGTCCACAGCAGGGACAGCCCTGCCCACCTGCCCACCTGCGCCCTCAGTGTGTCCCCACCTGCGCCCTCAGCGTGTCCCCACCTCAGGCAACCGGATGATCCAGACGTTCCGTGAACCTGAGCTGAACATGCGGACGGCCTTGCTGAAATAGCAGGAAAAGGTCTAATCCCGCAATTTTCTAATAACAGCTAAAGATCAATCCTGTGAGCTCTCTCTGCTCTCTGCCTGCAGACAGCCCGCGGGGACTCCGTGTTCACAAACACCTGAGAAGAGCCAGAGGAAGGTGAACCTTTGTCTCCGCACTTGCCAGCTCACGGCTTTAGAGTCTGTGCACAGCCGCGGGGGCTCCCGAGAGGCTCCAGGGACAGCAGGGCCAACCCCAGGCCTTCCTGTCCTGCCCAAAACCACGTCTCAGGGGCAAAATCCCATCCCCTGCCCAGGCCTGGCTACACCCCAGAGAGAACCAAGTCTCCAGGGACAGAAGAAACAAGAGAGAGGGACACGTGAGGTCTCGCTAATTACTCCACGAGGGTCACTATTTCTCCCTCTGTCCCCCGAAAGCCGAGAGCCACGCGGCACCTGCCTTCTCTTTCTTTGCGACGGCCCTGCTCTCTTGCCCCCTTCTCTCTCTCTGTCCCTCTCTCTCACCTCTGTCCTTCTAAAGGGTAAAATAGACTTTTTTACTTTTATATCGTAATCTCTGTGTGAGAAGTCTGTCTCCACTGAGCCGTGAGCACCTGCGAGGCTTTCCGCCCTGACGCCGAAGACCCCCCGCGCCCGCCGGCCTCAACGGGACTCCGGGGGGTCCTCCCCACGCTCCGGCCCACACTGGGGCAAACGGGAAGGCGGGCCGTGGGGCTGACGTCCCTCGGGCGGCTTTAGGATGGGGGTCAGGACTGTCACACTCAGTCTTCAGAAGCAGCCTCAGGAGCTGCCGAGACGCCGGCCAGGCCGCTGGAGAGGGGAGGTCTGGCTGCGCCGCTGGAGTCCAGGGAGTCCTGGGTGCCCGGCCCCCACGGCCCCCAACCTCCACCCCAGGGTGAGCGACCCTCCGGCCCGAGGGTCCACAGCCACCTCCTCTCTCTTTCAAGGCCTCACTCCTGGGCTCCTGTCCCTCGGGATTCCTTTCTCCCTTCACGAATCTCTTCTCTTCCTAAGTGTGCCGGCGCTCTCTTCAAGGCTCTGTTTTCCCCAGTAAGGTCATTTTAAAATGTTTTCGTTTCTGACGCATGCTGTCCTCTAGTGACTTCTAAAACTTTTCCAACTCCTTTTGGCTTATTGTGAAGCATTTGGTTAAAGAGTGTGTCTGTTTTCTGGCACCTCCCTTGCAGGACTGCCACAGACTTGCCATTCTCTCCATTTCCTACGGGAACTCTCTGGGGACCCCATCACTGGCCTTTCTGTTGTTAAAAGATAGGTTTCTGACTGGGCGCGGTGGCTCACGCCTGTAATCCTAGCACTCTGGGAGGCCGAGGCCGGCGGATCGTTTGAGCTCAGGAGTTCGAGACCAGCCTGAGCAAGAGCGAGACCCCGTCTCTACTAAAAATAGAAAGAAATTATCTGGCCAACTAAAAACATATATAGAAAAAATTAGCCGGGCATGGTGGCAAATGCCTGTAGTCCCAGCTACTGGGGAGACTGAGGCAGGAGGATCGCTTGAGCCCAGGAGTTTGAGGTTGCTGTGAGCTAGGCTGACGCCACGGCACTCACTCTAGCCTGGGCAACAAAGCGAGACTTTGTCTCAAAAAAAAAAAAAAAAGATGGGTTTCTGATGCTCTTCTCCGGCTGTGTGGGCCAGGACAGCTTCCCCAACCTCCCGGCTCCATTGTTACCTCTGAGTTATCCTTTTTTTTTTTTTTTTTTTTGGAAGCGGGGTCTTGCTATGTTGCCCAGGCTGCTCTTGAACTCCTGGCCTCAAACAATCTTCCTGATGTGGGGGGTGCCCCAATGAAGGGAGGAAAGCCCCCTGAACTTGCCAAATGGGTTCTTGGCTTCGCACAGGAAGGAATTCAAGTGCAAACCAACTAGTGACAGGACAGTTTATTGAGACAGGGACAGAAAACAGACCCCACCCCACAGACAGAGTAGCCGTCCTCTCCTGAGTGGGAGGGGACCCCCGATGGGGCATTGGTAACATTTGTAAATGTTCAGAAACCCTGTTGGGAAACAGCTGTAGGTGACCAGCATTGTCTTGCGGTCGGGCCATTAAGGTTAATCCAAACTGCTGTCAGAGGATGTTAAGTGTGGCAGTTTGTACGGTGTCCGGTTAAGTAATTCATCCATCTTCAGGTGGTCACTGGCCGGCGACTTGCTGGCGACTTCCTTGCTCAGGGTGGTTGGGGTCTGGTATTGGCCAAAGGGCCTGCACTGCGGCTTGTGCCCCCCCTCTTCTGCCTCACCCCTGGCAGCTGAGACGTAGGTGTGCACCACCACGCCCGGCAAAGAACCAGCTACTGACACATCAGGGATAAGCTTCAGAGTAATTATGCCGAGTGACGAGTGACGAGTGACAGGAGGCAGACAGGAAGAGTACACACCGCACAATTGCATTTACATGCAATTCTAGAAAATGCAAACTGATCTATGGCGACAGGAGGCAGCCCGGTGGCCACCCAGGTGGTGGCAGTAGGTAGGAACGCAGGGAGAGTCACTAAGAAGTATAATGACACTTTTGAGGATCCTTAAAGCTGTTATAAATTTGTCTTAACTACTTATAGACTGATATGCTTATTTTAAAGTCTCTTTTCAGGTGGGGCACAGTGGGTCACATTACAGAGTGCTATAATCCCAGCACTCTGGGAGGCCGAGGGGGGAGGACCACTTGATGTGGGGAGTTCGAGACCAGCCTGAGCAAGAGCGAGACCCGTCTCTCCTAAAAATAGAAAAATTAGCCAGGTGTTGTGGCATGCACCCATTGTCCCAGCTGCTCGGGAGGCTGAGGCAGGAGGATCACTTGAGCCCCGGAGTTTGAGGTTGCTGGGAGCTGTGATAACTCCATTGCCCTCTGGCCAGGGAGACAGAGTGCGACCCTGTCTTAAAACAAAACAAAACAAAAAAAGTTTTGTTTTGCACAGCCTTAGGCCTGTTAATGATTTTGTATCTTATTGTTACAAAGAGTAACTCCAAAAGGGAGGGGGCAGGACAAGGCGTGTCTGATCTCGCTTCTCTGCTTGGCGGCCAACTCAGCTTTAGGGTTTTTCTGGGGTTCCTCTGGCCAAGAGGGGGTTCACTCAGCCAGCTGGGGGCTTACGACTTTATTTTAGTTCACTATGTAGTCCTCCTTATTTTTCCTTCAAAAACCTCTGTCTTCCTTTACCTCCCTGAGTGGGCACATAGTTTACAGTGACACCTGTATTTCCTTTGCAATGTCCTATTCCTGAATACACAGCGTTTCCTGTTAGAGAGCTTCCCTCTGCTACCTAGTTTGATGTGATGGTGT
>CM052444.1:107099490-107117689 GCA_028533085.1 Varecia variegata
TTTTTCTATATATATTTTTTAGCTGTCCAAATCATTTCTTTCTATTTTTAGTAGAGACGGGGTCTCACTCTTGCTCAGGCTGGTCTTGAACTCCTGACTTCGAGCGATCCTCCCGCCTCGGCCTCCCAGAGTGGTAGGATTACTGGCGTGAGTCACCGGGCCCGGCCTTGTGAGTTTCTTAAGTCTTCCTAAAGTCTACTGCTCTGTCCACAGTATTCGCTTAGATTTTTTTTTTTTTTTTTCCGTAGATTGTGGTCCTTTGAACCTAACAAATTAGTATGAAGGTTGTTTTTAAAGAAGTGTGCTAGAATTGCATTGTGGTGGGTCTTCCTTTATAGAGTGCACTTATCTTTCAAGTGTATCATTAAAAGTTTGATAAATTTAAGCAAAAAAAATGCAAGGTTCACACCTCTGGAAGTTACCCAAGGAAAATAAAATTATGATCTTCAATTGGAATAACATGGTCTGGAGACCTCCTTGTTCTGGTGTTTCTGGCTGGTAATCTTTGTTCCATCTCTTCTGTTGAGTTTGCATAACAAATGGGGTGAACTCTCACAAAAGGAAATGTTTTTGAAATTTAGCAGCTTTGGTAATGAAATCTAGTGAAGTGGCTGTTTTAAAGTCATGCTAATCTGATACTTTCTTGAGACACAGCATTGGTCTCCTGTGGGAAAGAGGGAGTGCAGGAGGGACCCTCATAATCACCACTTGCGAATACATTCTTATGGGGACTTGATTCCTGCTTTGCCATCTTTCAGGTTTACTCGTAAAAAGAGTAAGAGTAGGTTCAGAATGGAGTGAAGTAAGTTGAGATGACATCCATTATGGATAATGTGAGTGTGTAATTATTTCAGACATGGATCTGTGGCTTCTGAAATTTTTATATTTGGAGTATTTGAAGAACGTTTTCTTTTAAAGTAGCTTACTTTAATGGTAGTAATTGCTTGTTGCAAAAATTCTCACTGTAGAACACATGTAGCAAATGAGGAAAGATCACTCAGCACCGTTTTGGTGCGCATTTTTCAGGGTGTCTTTCTATGTGTACACATAGTCATAAGAGAGAAAAAGTGTCTTTCTATAACATCTGTTTACATTGTGACTCATTGGCTTTCAATATTTTATTCATTTCTTCTTTTTTTTTCCTTTTGTGTTTTTGTTTTTAGACAGGGTCTTGCTCTGTTGCCCAGACCGGAGTACCGTGTTGCCGTCACGGCTCACTGCAGCTTCAAACTCCTGGGCTCCAGTGATCCTCCTGCCTCAGCCTCCTCAGTAGCTGGGACTACAGCACGCACCATCACATTCAGCTGATTTTTTTCTATTTATTTTTTTTGCAGAAACGGGGTCTCTCACTCTGGCTGGTTTCGAATTCCTGGCCTCAAGCAGTCCTCCAACCTCGGCCTCCCAAAGCGGTAGGATTAGAGGTGTGACACCCGTGCCAGGCCATGGACATTATTTTAATCTCTTCAGGCTGCTAGGGCAAAAAAATGATCTCACCCTTGCATTAGTTTTATGATTATTATGGAGATTTCATGACATTTCATATGTTGTCCTTTTCACTTTTGAAAATTTTACCTATTTCTGTGCTGTGCATTTTCTGTTGGAATTATTCACAAGGTTTTAAAACATATTTGGGAAAGTTACATGACAGTAGCTCTCTGTTAGAAGGTAGGAGAGCTTATAAAAGTCACATTTAGAGACTACTAAGGCTTAAAAGTATAGAAAATATTTATAAGTAGGCTGGGTGTGGTGGCTCATACCTCTAAATCGTAGCACTTTGGGAAGCCAAGGCTGGAGGATCGCTTGAGGCCAGGAAGAATGAGACCCCGTCTCTACTAAAAATAGAGAAATTAGCTGGGCGTGGTGGCGCCTGTAATCCCAGCTACTCAGGAGGCTGAGGCAGGAAAATCGCTTGAGCCCAGGTCTTTGAAGATGGAGTCTCACTCTGTCACCTGGGCACTCTAGAGAGAGAGACCAGCCTAGACAACATAAGGAGATCCCTGTTGCTACCAAAAAAAAAAAAAAAACAGAAGGCAGGTGTGGTGTGCTTCTATAGTCCCAGCTGCCCAAGAGGCCGAGGCAGGAAGATTGTTGGAGCCCAGGAGTTTGAGGCTGCAGTGAGCGATGATGACACCACTGCACTCCAGCCTGGGTGACACAGTGAGACCTTGTCTTAAAAAGGCATCTGATTTCATCGTTACAGCTCCCTCAGGATAGCCACAGTGAGAGGGGAGAATACCCAAGGTGAAAAAGCCAGGGCTCGTGAGTGACAGCAGGATTTCGGGCCCAAGGGACTCTGGCCGTGGTAGATGAGCAACAGTACCAAGGCTCAAGGTGGGAAAAAGCATGAGCTGAAGAAGGATCCCGAGTGTGGGAGACACAGCAGAGTCCTCGGTTTGCTGGGCTTTGTTGCAAGGAGGTGCTGCATGGGAGCTGGGTGGCGGCACCAGATGCTCTTGTGCTTAGAAACTTCTTGGTTTCATTCTTTTTTTATTATTTATTTATTTTTTGCATTTTGTTTCATTCTTGGGCTTGTAGAAGACTAAAGGTAAAAGAAACACTTCTTGGAATGTGTTTAGGGCCCAAATTTTGCTAGCTATGGCATAAATTTTGTTGGGGATGTTAACATTTCACAGAGTTAGTTTTTTGTAACAGTCCCCAGTCTTGGATTTAAATGCCGATAGCCTGAGAGCAATTATGCTCCAAGGTCATCAGGGAGCTAGAAGTCTGGCTGCCGAGCCGACTGTGATTCACCTTTAGTCAAGGTGACATGGGATTGTAAGTGCTTCTTCCTACTTAGAGACTGGGCGAGTTCCTTTTTTTTTTTTTTTTTTTTTTTTTTTGAGACAGAGTCTCACCCTGTTGCCTGGGCTAGAGTGAGTGCCGTGGCATCAGCCTAGCTCACAGCAACCTCCAACTCCTGGACTCAAGCGATCCTCTTGTCTCAGCCTCCCTAGTAGCTGGAACTACAGGCATGTGCCACCATGCCTGGCTAATTTTTTCTATATATTTTTAGTTGTCTGGTTAATTTCTTTCTATTTTTTTAGTAGAGACAGGGTCTTGCTCTTGCTCAGGCTGGTCTCGAACTCGACCTCGAGCGATCCTCCCGCCTTGGCCTCCCAGAGTGCTAGGATTATAGGCATGGGCCACTGTGCCCAGCCTGGGCCTGTTTTCATTAGTTTAGCAACAGGTCCAGAATTTGAGTCTTAGTGAAAATTATTTAAAAAGTTTCAGTTAAGGCCGGGCGTGGTGGCTCACGCCTGTAATCCTAGCACTCTGGGAGGCCGAGGCGGGCGGATTGTTTGAGCTCAGGAGTTCGAGACCAGCCTGAGCAAGAACGAGACCCCGTCTCTACTAAAAAATAGAAAGAAATGATCTGACAGCTGAAAATACATATATAAAAAAAAAAATTAGCCGGGCATGGTGGCGCATGCCTGTAGTCCCAGCTGCTCGAGAGGCTGAGGCCAGAGGATCGCTTGAGCCCAGGAGTTTGAGGTTGCTGTGAGCTAGGCTGACGCCACAGCACTCACTCTAGCCCGGGCAACAGAGTGAGACTCTGTCTCGGGGAGAAAAAAAAAAAGTTTCAGTTAATGGCTATAGTATAGAACTTTAGAAAATAGAAATAATATCATAACTCATGCTGTTAATTTGGGTGTTTTTTCATGATCGTTTTTGGTGTTCATTTTAACATTATCATTTTACTTTTAGCCATTGAGATAACAATTGAAATAATTTCATTTCCCAAAATTTCACATTCTCTATGATAGCTTCTTCATGGTAGATTTTTTGATACTTGTAAAGACTTTGGTTCGCTAACTCCGGTACTTGTCTGGAGTATTGGTTTACAGAGCCAGTGGCGCTTCAGACTGCCTGTCGGTGTCGGGAGTGTTGTCACAGCACTGGCTGCGCAAGAGAAGAGGGCTGCTGTGTCGGTTGCATCAGCTTAAAAGACACTTCTGTTGCTAATTAGCCTTTTTGCCACTGTGAACATTTTGTTGGGAGAAAAACAAACTCAGTTTCATTTTATTTTAAAATATACTTACTTAAAAGTAACATTTCAGGCAGGGTGAGGTGGTTCAGCCGGTAATGGTGACAGGTTGGGAGGCCCAGGTGGGAGGATCGCTCGAGCTCAGGATTTGAGACCAGCTTGAACAAGAGCAAGACCCTGACCCTGTCTCTACTAAAAATAGAAAAATTAGCTGGGTGTCTTGGTACCTGACTGTAGTCCCAGCTGCTCGAGAGGCTGAGGCCAGAGGATCACTTGAGCCCAGGAGTTTGAGGTTGCTGTGAGCTAGGCTGACACTACGGCACTCACTCTAGCCTGGGCAACAGAGCGAGACTCTGTCTCAAAAAAAAAAAAAAGAAAGAAATTATCTGGGTGTGGTGGTGTGTTAGTGGTCCCAGCTACTCGGGAGGCTGAGGCAGGAGGATCTCTTGAGCCCAGGAGTTTGAGGTTGCAGTGAGCTCTGATGACGCCATTGCAACCTCAAAAAAAAAAAAAAAATCGGAGAACTAGAGTCTTGGGGGAAACTTTGCCTCAGCTTCCTTAAGAATGGGATCTGTGTCACTGCATGACGCAGGGGAATGGGGGTGGCCAGAGCAGCATGGTTCGGAGGGGCGTCCCCTTGAGAGTGTGCAGAGCGCATGGCCTTGAGGACAGGCATTGGAGTCGCTGGCCCGGCAGTGCCCGACAGCAACAGGCTTTTGCCTGTGTTTGCATTTGTGAGAAGGAACCATGTGGGTCCTAGAGTCACACACCCCTCGCCCCAGAGCTGTCCCTGCTCTCCAGCCATGCAGCGGGGCTGGACAGGGGTGCCCTGCTCCTTGCTGTGTGTGGCTCAAAACTGTGGTTTTAGACTGCTGTCGGGATTCAGGTATTACAGGCGTGTTATTAGTGTGAGTACTCTGGGCGGCAGCAGGTTTTTTCAGGCAGCTGTTTTACATTCTGATTTTTCTTTACAGGAAAGAGATGTGCTTAGTTTTAGAAGTATTTCAGGAGCAGGTCCAACACCTCCTGAACTTCTCTCCTTCGCTGACAAACACTCCTGACCCCTGTGTGCCAGGGACACTCACCATGACACTGGCTGGCCCTGGGCATCTCTCTCTGCCCCAGTGCCACAAGGACAGTGGTCAGGACGACTGGCTCTGGGCCCCTTCTCGGCACAGAGAGGCCTGAGCGTGCGTGGAGGTGGGGGGCACAAGCAGTCTTGTGGGCTGGGAGCCCAGGGCGGCGTGGGCGGGGGATGCACAGGCTGTGCTGCTCCAGGGCCCCTCGCAGGCCCAGCGTGACTGGGGGGCTTCGTCACTGGTGTCTCCGAGCACCCTAGTGAATGCCTTGTGGAAACGTGGGAGTGCGTGGGTGCCCTGCTGGCTCTTTTTCCTGCAGGGCAGACTTGCTGCTGGGCACACAGGCATCTGTCGTACGTTGTGTACAGGTCCATCCCCTGCAGCCCACGAGAGGGGCCGAACTCACCAGGGCAAGAAGCCCTTTCTCAGACCTGCCATCCTCCGGGCAGCTTTGCGCTGCAGACGAAGCAGGAGGTGCATGGGGCCAGGTGGAGTGGCTGTTAGGGCCTGCGTTTGGGGGGAAGGTGACGGGGCGCTCACGGGGGAGCCGCTCTTTCTGGGCAGTTGTGCAGAGTGATGAGTTGTTGAGCGGGTGAAAGACAAGCTTCGCCCACCCGCCATGTGATCCATGCGTGTGACCTGCCCGGAGCAGGTGCCGGACACCTGTTACAGCTGCAGGAAAGGCTGTTTCCTTCGGTGAGACGACCTCGATCACTGGTTTGTTTGTATTTTGATGGAAAATGTTTCTTTTATTGTACTTTACCTGAGTTGGTGAGGAAATAGTTTGAAGTTTAGGGTGAAAAGTTATCTGCTTGCACCTTCTCTGGTGTGCCGCTTGTCACGTGCCCTGTGCTGGGCCAGTGTCACCCCCCGGGTCCAACCAGCGGTTATTTCATTCCTTTCTAGCCTTGAGGTTCATTGGAATCTGTAGATATGACTGAATGTCAGAAATTTTATTTGTAGTGTTTTTCAGGTTTGTTTCCAGTTCTGGTGTATGTGGACTTGGCTCTTTAGCCATGACTGTGTGCTGCTGTGCTGCCTTCTTCGCTGGGTGTGGCGGGCGCTCTGGGAAGCCTGGTTGTGTCTCCTGTTACCCCTGGGACGTCGGGGCAGACTCAGCTGTCAGCCTCAGAGGACTCGGGCGAGGTGTTTCGCTTAAACTAGATAGATGAGGACCACTTTTTAGCTGCCTGTGTGTGTGGTTTTGGGGCCGGTGATGTGTGGCGTGGTGTTCTTCAGGCTCTCCTCTGAGGGACAGCCCCTCTGCGTCACCCTCTAATGATTCTTTTTTTTTTTTTTTCTTTTTTTTAAATTTAATTTAATTTTATTTTTTTTGAGGCAGAGTCTCACTCTGTTGCCTGGGCTAGAGCGAGTGCTGTGGCGTCAGCCTAGCTCACAGCAACCTCAAACTCCTGGGCTCAAGCGATCCTCCTGCCTCAGCCTCCCGAGTAGCTGGGACTACAGGCATGTGCCCACCATGCCTGGCTAATTTTTTCTATATATATTTTTAGTTGTCCATATGATTTCTTTCTATTTTTTGGTAGAGACGGGGTCTCGCTCTTGCTCAGGCTGGTCTCGAACTCCTGAGCTCAAACAATCCGCCCGCCTCGGCCTCCCAGAGTGCTAGGATGACAGGCGTGAGCCACCGTGCCCGGCTGGTCTTGAACTTTCTTAATGTGTTGGGTGAAGAGTAGTATCTGTGTGTTTTGCATTTCTCTTATGAGTGAGATTAAGCATCTTCTTACATGCTTAAGGGCCATTTCCATTTCTGTGAATTTTATGTTCATACCGTTGCCCCTTCTGCAGGGTTATTAATCATGTTTGCTTTTATAGGAGCACTTGAGTGTGTCAGGTTTCTCACCGTGGCACTGTTTCGGGCCTGATGGTTCTCCCTGTGGGGGGCTGTCCTGTGCAAGTTTAGGGTGTTGAACAGCATCCCTGGCCTCGATATGCCACTGGCAGCCCAAGTCTGACGGACAGCAGTGTTTCCAGACATTGCCAGGTATCCCGAGTTACAACCAAAAAAACACAGAAAAGCTTTACACCACGGCACTTCCCTCGATCGTCGGGCCTGTGAAGAGAGTGGAGGCGGAGGGAGGTGTGCTCCCTGGGCCCTGTGTCAATGTGATTTATAAGTGTAGAGCTAGAATGAGAAATCCATTTTATTTAGATGCTTTGAAGACTTAAAAATTTTACTCTTGTCAACTGAATTTAAAAGAGCAGAAGTTCTATACCTAAGTAACTCTTTTGTGCATGTGACCTGTTTTGACACATGTAAAAGCTGAGCCATCTGCTCTCTCGAGTCTGGTGTCTGCTTTGCAGCAGCCGTTCTTTCTCCCGTGTGGACGGTCGCACGTCACGGCTCCAGTCCGCCTAGGCTGCTGTTCCCGTGGTCGGCCTCGCAGCCCGGGAGCAGCCTGTCGGGCTCGGGGGGTCTCCGGGCAGTCCTGTGCACTGAGCCCTGCAGGAGTGCGGGACTGGGCTGGACAGCTGAGCTCCACGTGTTGATCAGTCCTGTCGAGTTTAGAGCCACAGCTTTGTACAGCTGCTTAAGCAGTTCTGATATAGCCTTGTCATGGTAAATTCCATTTTGATGGGTTTCACCTAGCTTTCGTGTAACTTGCTTCAGAATTTTAAGAAAAAGTCTAATAAAATATTAGGTTAAAATTTTAAAAACATGTTCTCTAAATCATTAAAATTACTCAATTTGTCCATTTCCCGTTTCATGTCCCTTATTTTTGGGATTTTGCGTCTTATTTAATCCAACTGTGATTCTTTTTCTCCTTTTGTGTCTTTCAGCAAACGAGGGTTCAGCGTCCGGTCCTTCGGAACCGGGACGCACGTGAAGCTTCCGGGACCAGCGCCCGACAAGCCAAATGTCTATGATTTCAAGACCACATACGACCAGATGTACAACGACCTTCTCAGGAAGGACAAAGAACTGTATCCCGGTGGCTGCCCTGCAGCCCGTGTGGTCGTCCCGGGCAGGCGTGATTTGTGACGCGTGTGTCACGCTGACCCCCACTCCGTGACTCGGCACAGGGGACGTGGTACGCCGCGTCGCCTTGTGTGCGGTGCGAACACCCGCTCCTCCTTTTTAGTTAAGAGAACTTGGTTTCTGTCCGTGGTACCCGTGGGATAGTGCAGGGTTAGAGCATCGGAAACCGTAAGGCACACAGACACGCACGTGCAGTGCACATGACACAGTCAGGCGTAGGCTCTGACGTGGCATCACCAGAGAAGCTTAGATGAGGACAGTGGAAACCCTAAAACCCTATTACTTTTCCCACTGCAGGGCCGCTGGCTCCTTTCTCCACAGGTAGGTGTGTGTGTGCACGTGCTGATGCGTGTGGAGTTGAGCTGCTTCACACGTCTGACGTTCTTAAGGGAGTCAGAGAAGGTGGAGGCCAAGTTTGCTGCCGAAGCTGTTAGAAGCAGATAATTTAAGAGAACATTACTTCATTTCAGGAAGAGACAAAACAACCTGGATCTGCTACTTAAGACTCGTGTGAAAAGAAAAGGTATTTTTAAAAATAGATTTTTACGAACGTGACACCCAGTTGTGTAATCGTGTATCATCAGTGCCTTGGGTTTCTGACCAGGCGTTTTGTGATCGCACCACGCTAGTTTGAAATTTCTGGACCTTCCTTGGTTAGAGTGAGTGATCTGCAGTTCCAGAATGAAGCCCAAACATATTCCAGGTGAAGGGAGTGTAAACATGAAATGAAAAACTTTTTGTCTTCATATTGGCACTCTTGCAATTTTTAATAAACTCAACATGTTTTTGTACACATGTAGATTAAATAGCTATTGGGAGGGGCCTGAAGGTCATTCTAGCAAAATGCAGAATTAGATCCTGGGTGTTGCATCTCCTGCCCTCCCCGCTGTCTCCTCTGCCAGCTGCAATGACAAGGTTGTGGGCTGGGACGTTGGGGCAGAATCCTGGGGGTCCCCTGGCAGCACCACGGCCAGGCCTGCCGGGGGTCGGGGTCTGTGGAGTGGTGCCGCGCCTGTGCCGCGGCAGCCCTGGCTCTCACTGGAAGTCGGTGCGAGTCCCTGGGTCTTGGTGGGCACATCCGCTGCCCTTTCTTCTCAGAAGCCCTGGAGCTGCCTTTGAACAAACCTCCCTGAGGACTCCTGAGCTGCCGCTGCGCTGTGGCCTCCGTGTTCCCTGTTGGGCGTAGCTCTGGCCTGCTGCGCCCGTGTCCTGGGCTGAGAAGGAAGGTGGGGCCGTCTCGAAAGGCTCCCCTCCCTGAGACTCTGTGAGAGCTGCCTGTCCTGTCCCTTGCTGTGTCTTTGTCCCTGGCCTTACTGGCAAGTGTGACCACAAGGCCCCTTTCTGAGGGTCTCATCTTGGGGCTGTGTTCTCACTTCCAGGTTTTCGTTACGTACGTTAAACTCTTACACCATGAAGCTTATCCTCAGATCCTGTTTTTAAAAATTATTCTTGAGTTAAGTTAGCACCATTCATTTTTAAACTCTTGTATTCAATGGGAGATATAAAAACAGAAAATAATGCACATGTTCATACTCCCTTAATGTAAATTAAGCTCTCTGATGTCAGAGCCAAGGTGACCTCCTCTTTGGGGACACTGGTAGCACTTCCCTAGTTTTACAGGGACTGAGTCTAGCTTCAGCAGTCAAGGGGAGATGTGTGCGTGTCCAGGTGGTTGGTTTTTGAGATACCAGCTGGAGTGCAGTGGCATTATCACAGCTCACTGCAACCTCAACCTCCTGGGCTCAAGCGATCCTCCCGCCAGCTCCCGACCCCCTGTGCGTGCTGCCTGGCCAGGGCCTTGGTTCCCTCGTGTGTGCCCACCTCACAGAATTTTCGATAATTAAATCAATCAGAGCGTGCAGGTGCTGAGCCTGGCACCTTGTGTTTTTTAAGCCCTCAATGAATTTTGGCCAGTAGTCCCACGAGTATTAAAGTGATTTCTTCAACACAGATATCCCTCAGCTTGCCATGGGATTACATCCCGATAAACCCATCTTAAAGTCAAAAAATCTGCAGCTGAGGTGCCGTAAGTCAAGGACCGTCTGTTTGGCTGTATTTTAGTTTTTGTCCGGAAAGCGGGGGCAGACCTGCGGGGGCGTGGGGACTCGGTGACCAGCCCTGTGGACCTGGCCTGTGGGGGTCTTTGAGGGCAGTGGGGCTTCAACGTCTGGATGGAAAATTTGTTTAAAACCAAACTATTAATAGTTGTTTTCCTCTAATTGTTGTCGGCAGAGCTAGATGGGGTTAGTGAGTTTTACATCTCCATTTCCCTTTTGGGAATTGTCTGCTAAGAGTATATACATGGACCAGGAACAGGAAACCTAAATTCCCCTGACTCCATACACAACACGAAATAATCTGTGTAGATTCTCTTTTTTATTTTTTATTTTTAAAATTTTTAAAATTCGATTTTATAGAGGTAGGATCTCCCTGTGTTACTCAGTCTCCCTGCCTTGGCCTCCCAAAGAGCTGGGGTTACAGATGTGAGCTCCTGCACCTGGCCTTATTTTTTATTTATTTGTTTTTTTTAGATAATAGGGTGCATGATCACAGCTCATGCAGCCTTGAACTCCTGTGCTGAAGTGATCCTCCTGCCTCAGCCTCCGAGTAGCTGGGACTACAGGTGCCACCGCCAGGCCCGGCTAGTTTTTCTGGTTTTTGTAGAGACGGGATCTTACTCTTGCTCGGCTGTTCTCAAACTCCCGGACTCAAACGTTCCTCCCACTTCGACCTCCTAAATTGCTGGCATTACAGGCGTGAGCCACCTCGCCCGGCCCAGCAGCTGTGTTTTAAAGTAGTGTTTGGAAATGATGTTTAACAAATGAACGGTTCCTAAGGCACATGCCAGTTCCCAGAGAAACCCACCTAATTTTACTTACACCTCAGGTGTTTGAGGAAAGGCCACCGTAGCTGCTGTGGTGTCCAGGAGTTGGCCTGCTTGTCCTGTCTGGTCAGATGTCAGAAGTCGAACAGAGCCTGTTGGCTCAGGTAGTTCCGGGTGGTTCTGAGGGTCCGGGTGGGGTGGAGCCGCACTGACTGTGCCTGGCGGGTCAAGTGCTGGGCCGGGACCCCGCAGCCTTGGACCCTGCAGGTAGTCTGAGCAGGTGAGATGCTGTTGCAAAGTGGAGGATGCGCTGGCAGTTGCACTTTGCCGGGAGATGAGAGAGGCTCAAGGCCCCGTTAGTCCACGCGGAGCTCCCGGGCTCTGGCCGTCCTGTCTGTGCTGAGGGTGCGGTTGGGTGCCCAGTGGCTCTCGGGGCTGACCTTGAGGCCCCTTTCAGGGCTTCCTGAGTTATGTTTGTTTGTGCAGTCTGTGTGCTTGGCAAAAAAGCACTGCTTATCAAAATGAATTTATTTCATAATATGTTGACTTGGAAGCGATCGCTCACTAGCTTTTGGTGTAGCAGTTCACAGAGTGGTTAGAGGGTCTCAGATGGTCCTCCCAGGGGTCCAGAGTTCGAACCTATCTGCCTTTGTCACTCTCCCTGCCGAGTATGCCAGGGTCTCTCCCACCCTGCGCCGGGCTGTGGGCGTGTTCTGTCGGTGGCGTGCACAGGCCTTTCCCCCTGCCCGGGCACTGCTTGCCTCTCGTTGGAGTCCCTGGGCACCACTGTGCTGCTAGGGCCACAGCTCTGGCCATGTCTGTAGCAGGACTCGGGGCTCCTGGGAGCCCCCCAAGATTGCTGCACCGAGCGCTCAGTCACAGGAGCATCCTGGGTCAGCGCTGGTAGTGCTTCGCCATGAAAGCATGGATCGACCACACTAGACCTTGACCCTCAAGACCTAACTCTGGGGCAGGCGCCTTTGATGAGGGGTGTTTGCTGTGTCAGCAGGGGTGAGGCGGCCATCTCTGCAGGATTCCTCACTCAGTCACTGGGGAAGGCTGGCCGGGAAGACCATGGCTGGCCTTTCCTCGTGGAGTTTGTTTTGGGGTGGGCGCCTGGTCATTTCCTCAGCAGCACCTGGTGTGCTCTGGTGGAAAGACCACGGCTCCTTCTGGGGCAGGGAACACCTTAAGGGACTTGACGTCAGTGAAGTGTCTGCGGCCAGATGTGGTTTGCAGAGCAGGAGCAGAGGCAGGGCGGGGGGAGGGGGCTTCAGTGCTAAAGTCGCTGGGCCTGGTGTCCCAGCAATGGGACACAGCCCCGTTGCCTTTGGCACGGCTTTTCCACACTTTCCTCGGTGGGCAAAGTGTGGTCCCTAGTGCAGCTGCACGTTGGCAGTGCCCACAGCTGCTCCTGCGGGAGTCCACACCCCCCGCCTGTGACCGCCCGGGACGCAGCGTGGCCCCATCCAGCTCTGGCTGGCATCTCACAGGGGGAGCACCTCCCCGATTGTGGGCTCAGCCTGGGATCCCTCAAATTCTGCCAGCCTTTGCCTCGACTGGCGTGTGGGTGAAGGCAGCCGACCCCTCCGGACACTCCAGTGTCACTGTCTCCCCAGAGCTGTAAAAACCCTTATAAGGAAAAGCTCCACCAAGCCGTGTTGTGGGCAGTGCTCGGTGTGTCCCGGTACCTTGGGCCCTGTGGTTTGCCCTGAGAACAGCCTGTTCAGGCCGAGCAGGCGTCAGGACTCGGCTCTCCAGGGCGTGCAGTGGGCCCCAGCTCTGCTTCCTCTTCTGCTGGGGAATTTCAGGATTCAGCTTCTCTACCATGGCCGTACCTTCCTTTGGTGTGGTTTTTGTTTGTTGTGTTTTTGTGGTTGTTTTTTTGTTGTTGTTTTGTTTTATCTTTAAAGACAGGGTCTCAATCTGTCACCCAGGCTGCAGTGCAGGGACGTCATCATAACTCACTGTATCGTTGAACTCCTGGACTCCAGCGCTCTCCCGCCTCGGCCTCCCAGAGCGCTGGGATTACAAGGTGTGAGCCTTCGTGCCTGGCATGGTTTTTCCTTGAAGGCCTTGGGAACTCAGACTGTGGTCTCAGGCCTCCAGACCTGCTGAGTTCTCACTTACCCTCCTGGGGACAGTGTTGCACCACAGGTGTCGGCGTCAGCGGAAGCAACCGGCCAAGGTTCCGCGTTCAGTGACTTGGCAAGTCCTGTGGCCACATTTTGCTGAGGCTCCGCTTTCCTCTGGGGTTTAACCTGGTTTTGAACCTTTTATAATGATTTGCTGTCATAGATTAATTCATAATTTAAGACCTTTTTCTCAAAAAGAAAAGTTTGCTTTATTTTTTTAATTTTTTTATTTCAGCATATGACAGGGGTACAAACGTTAGGGTCATGTATATTGCCTTTGCCCCACACGAGTCAGAGCGTCACGAATTTGCGTGTGGCCCTTGTGCAGGGGCCGTGCTGGTCTCTGTGCCGTGCCGTTGTGGATGAGCTGCCGTAGCCAGCACAAAAAGAAAGGCGTAAAAAGCAAATTAATTTTCACTAGAATGCTCTGGCTTAGGGCTCAGCTTCCGTTTTTGTTTTTTTGTTTTGAGACTAAAATTTTTAATGATGCTAATGCCAAACATCTGGTGGAGGGGGGCTGCCTATTTGAAACAAAACAGATACCAAAGATATTTTTCTTCAGTTTTCAGCCAGTTTGTCTTTTTTCTCCAGCCAATTTATTTGTTAAAAATTTGTTTCTGGCCCTTTCTTCATTTAAATAAACGTAGCGTTTTACCCTATTTGTGCAATGATAGTCTACTGCTTTTGTTATCTGAGAGTCCGCTGAGTCTTTAATCAGGCGGTGCGTTGTGCTGCCCGTGTATTTGTAAAAACTCTTGTGATCTGTTTAATCTTCGCGCTGACTCTGAGGTCAGGCAAGCCATCGACAGTGGTCACTTTGGGCATTTGTCCCACTCCGGCAGGCAGGGAAGAAGCACCCCCTGGGCATTGGGGGCACAGCTCGGACACTGAAACCCGCCAGGACCGTGACGAGCAAGTGCTGTCGGCCGACTGGCCACGTCCAGGGGACCCGCAGTCTGGGGGGGTGGTGCTCCTCAGGGTTCCTGAGACAGGAAACCACTCTCTTGGTTCTCACTTTTTATAAAAACACCATTTTAGGGGAGTATTTTCCTTTGGCAAAAATGGGATGGTGCACTTCTCACACCGGCTTCCCCGGGACTTCCCCAGGTTCCCTTGTGCAAGTTGATTTGAGGAAAGCAGGGCTTCTCGGAGTCGCTAGTGCCGCCCCACGTCCATGGCCAGCGTGAGGGTGTCCGCACCAGGCACAGAGCTCTTCCCAGGACACTTGTGTGGAGCAGTTCGCAGAGCTCCGGGTCCGACAGAACTGGTCTGTCTGCCTTCTGCACCCAGGTGATGGGGTGCTGACCCCTGAGGGTGGGGCACCCCGAGTGACTGGGGGAAATTACTGATTAGTGAGAGGAAGGTGGTCAGCCAGAGTTATTAGGGGAGGATGGGGCACCCTCTGCTTTGGGGTCTTTTGAACTAGAAGGTTCCTTGGTGAGTTTAGGTGCTGACTCTGTTGCATCTTCTAAGTTGTTGGCCCCCACACCTGGCAGTTGTCAGGAAAGGACACTGATGCCCGGTGGCACCACAGCTGCCGGACACTGGCCACCCTCCTCCCGTGCACTCAGGGAAATACCACATTCTTTTTTTTTTTTTTTTTTCCCCTCTATTTCAAAATATTACAGGGGTACAAATGTTGTTGGTTACAAGGATCACCTTGGTTATGCTTGAGCCAGTGTTACAGGTGTGCCCACCACCCAGGTCGTGTTCATTGTTCCCCTTTGGCAGGTTTGCCCATCCCCCCCCCCCACGTGACAGTCTCTCAAGGGTGGGAGGGATTGAGGCTGTCCCTGGACAGTGGGGACTTTGCTGCAGGGGAAATTGGGGCAGAGATCGCAGACTCGGGCTGTGCGAGTCTGCCCAGCAGGATCCCGGTTGGGGAAAGCTGGCCCTGGCGGTGAGAGAGGAACCGGGAACTGTGCGGGCGCGGGGCAGACGCAGCGGCAGAGCCGTTGGGACTGAGCCTGTACAGCGCAGTCTGGTGCAAGTGAAGTTGACTTTCTGCTTTTCAGTTCATTCTTTGCTGATTTTAGCCCAACAAAAGCTAGTTTGCTGTGCTTGTGGTCTGGGGCAGAGTCCCAGCACCTCTGCTTGGGTTGGCCCTGCCGTTTCCCTTTGCCGCTGCGAGACCCCCGCCCTCCGGCCGTGTCCCTCGGCGACAGATGGGCAGAGCCGTGGACCACAGTCCACACATGCTGCTCTAGAGGGCTAATTTTCTAATTTTCATTTTTATTTTTCCAGGTAATACTTGTTCCTAAAAATGGTGCTGTTTATACTTCCTGCAGCCTCCTCTCTCCTCCAGCAGCCCCTGCAGCTGCTGCTGTCTGGGGGGTGGTGCGAGTGGGACCGCCCAGTTTCTGCCCTGGGCTGAGCAGGCGTGTGTCTGCCGACCAGCGTGTACCTCAGCCTTTGGCTTCGGGACGTGGCCATTTAACCAGCACGAAAGGTCCTGAGACACTGCCTGACCAGCTCCCCTCACGCTGGGAGGCCAGAGCAACCCCACCTTGCAGCCCACCCCGGGCTGCACACGCTCCTTGTTCTCGAGTGGGCTGGGGGCTTTTCCTTGTAGTTCGTGGGTGTGTGTGTTGGGTGAGACCTTGTGATAACTGGTGGTGTTGACACTAACCCCGGAAGTGCTGTTGAAACAGACGCTGACAGTAGATGAGCCTCCTGGTGCCCGACGCCGGGGCAGCTGCTGTGCTCCGTCCCACCCTTGGGCTCTTTGGTGTTGTAGTGTCCTGGACTCCCTCTGTGGCTGGGGTGTCAGGGAGTGTCCAGAGCCCACACGATCACAGCAGGGACCTCTCCAGGCCACGCCAGCTGGTCCCGTCCGGGTCTCAGACAGTTGGTGCCCGTCGGAAGTGAGCACAGACGTTGCCACTGCGTCGTGGTCACAAATTTGAACTGAACGCCTGATGTCCTGAGACGGGGGCTGCAGGGGGGCCCCTGCCCTGCCAGGTGGTCAGTGCAGTGTTCCCGGGGGTCGGCTCGGCCTTTGCAGCAGCAGCGCAGCGGGGAGGCCCCCTGGGCGCCACCTGCCCCTCCCACCAGATCTGAGATGGCAGACCAGACAGAAGCCTTCGTGGGGTACGGTGGGGGCTGCTCTATGGGTGGATTGTCAAAGCCGTCAGACAAGGGACAGCCTGGGGACCCCAGCTCTGGCCTTGGGGTTTGGGGTTGGGAGATTGCTCTGCACTCCCTGGGCTCCGTGGCCCCACTGAACTTGACGCTGTGCTGGTGACCCTCAAGGGAGAGCCTTGGGGTGCTGTCGGGGGCCCCGGCCTTCCTGGGGCTGTGGCTGGCAAGTGGCTCCCCCAACACAGTGAAGCCTCTGCCTGTCGAGGGGAGTGTGCCCGAGCCCTGAGGACAAAGGCCTGCCCCAGGGTGGCGCCCAGCACAGGTGCGGGTGGACGCAGCCTCCAGCCGGCCTGCAGTGGCTGCTGGTGCCCGGGCGGCACTGAGTGGTCACGGTGGGGAGGACGAGCCTCGGAGCCTGTGGGAGGAGGGTCCTTGGACATCTCTGAGTCGTGGTGCCCGAGTCTTCCACGGGTCTGTGCTACGGCATGTTTCAGGTGAAACGAACTTGAAATGAGAAGTAAAATTACAGGATCCGAAAAGATGGACAGGCAGCCAAGGCCCTGCTAGGCCGTGAGGGCAGGTAGAGTGCCCCACCCCCAGGTGCTGCGGGCCGGGTGATGCTGGAGTCACACTGATGAGGTGTCGGGGTGCCTGGGGCTCGTGTCCCCCGGCTGGAGGGCAGAGGAGAGTTGACTGAGACCCTGTCATCTTCGAGTTTGAGCGTAAGTGGCCCTCGGTCAAACCAGGACTTCACAGCTCCTCCTGGAGTAGGTTGACCTCTGCAGTGGGTTTAAGGTGGCCTCGTGCCCCCCCCAGCCTCTGCTGCAGGGACAGGCAGAGGTTCCAGCTGCCTGTGGTTGCTAGGAGACAGCACAGAGGGCCCGGGTGGGGGGGTCTGGCTGCCTTCCCACCCCACAGGGTGCCGTGAGGCCACCTGCCCTGAACCCCCTTTGTGACAGACACCATCTGCCCGGGTGGGGGCAGCGCCCTGGGTTCTCCCGTCCGCTCTGAGTTTTGCTTCCAGTCGGAAGCCCCCCCTTCACGTGTGTGACAGGCTTTCGACTCGGCTTGCTTGTCTAAGCTCAGGGTAAGTGCGTCTGTGAGGTGCGGTGTCCCCCCCTCAGGCCGCGGCCGCTCTGTGCAGCTGGGTCGGTGGGGGCCCAGGGCGGTGTCCGCAGCAGAAACCTGGGCCGGACTCAGCCCCGGCACAGCAGCCCGGAGGAGGCCCCTCCTGGGTGAGGGACGAGTCCATTGGCGAAACCACCAGGCCTCTGGGCAGGTGTCTCCCCTTGGTCTGGAAATGGCTGGTTATCCGTACTTGGTTGCTACTTTTGGCTTGGACTCTGCCCGCTCTCTGTCGTCCTTCATGGCACCAACTCTTCTGCAGAGGCCCAGCAGGCGGCCGGGCCAGCCCTGTGCCCACGCAGCACCCGTCACCTGCAGGCCAGGGGGCCCTCCCTGCCCCCTCGGGCTGTGCCCAGACCCCGCTCCCTCCCAGACCTCAGCTTGGTCCTGTCTGCTGAGGGCCCTCAGCTCTGGGTCCCTGTGGGGTCCGGGGGTGGGGACAGTCTTTTGTGAGTGGCCTGAGAATGGCCGTTATGCTCCACACTGGAGTGTGGGTCCCGCCAGCTGCGCACATGCGGAGGGGCCTGTAACTAGGTGCCCATGAGATGGACTGTGGACGTCACTTTGTCCTTGGGAAATAGCTTCAGACTTAAAAGCATTCGGCTTTGCCACTAAAATCACGGTTAGGGTTAAACCTGACGTCCACGGAAAAGCTGCCTCGAATTAGAACCAAGGGACTGAGGCTCAGCCCTCGGGAAAGAGCAGGTGCTTGGCGTGGCAGGTGCTGCAGAGAGCCCTGGCGGGGCCGGAGCGCCCTGCACCGCGTCCACCGGGCCCCAGCCCGGGCCCCGTGGGCGTGGACAAGGGACACGGCCGGGTCGCCCCGCCACTGCCGCAGGTGGTGCGTCTGAGTGGCGTGTGGACGTGCTCTGAACTCGGGTGGTGTCTTTGCGAGTCACCTGTGAAGAGAAGCATCTCCTGTGGCTGCTCAGTTTTTCTTTCAAGAGGGGCGTCCCTGAAGATCCCCAGCCA
>CM052444.1:107118189-107170381 GCA_028533085.1 Varecia variegata
GGGGTCTCGCTCTTGCTCAGGCTGGTCTTGAACTCCTGAGCTCAAGTGATCCTCCCGGCTCGGCCTCCCAGATGCTAGGATTGCACGCGTGAGCCACCATGCCCGGCCTGTGGTTGTCTTAAGCGCTCCTGACACGGGCCTCCAACCTAACAGGCCTCAGCCGTCCCTGTCAGGCCCTCGGCTTTGCATCTCTGACTTGCCGAGAAACAGTCCAGAAAAGGCCACTGTTACTCCTTCCCCGTTAACCTAACGAGCCTCCAAAACCGGACGTTTCCCGCTAGTCACGCGCATCTTCCCGTGTCACCTTGTCTGCATAAACAGCGGGGCAGCGAGTAAGGAGGAAAGGACTTAGCGGGACGTCTCCTCGGCCGATGACACCCCCTGCCAGGCCCCGGGAGCACCCACAGCCTCACCACTGCCCTGCCTGTCTGGGCGGCAGGTCTGGGAGCTCCGTCCTGCCCGAGAACCTGTGGAGAGACCCAGCCGGGCCTCTGCAGGGTGAGCTCAGGCCGAGGGGGGCTGCTGGGCCGTGTCCCCGCTGGGTTCCTCCTCCAGGGCTTCCCCTCCCGCCTGCGAGTGACCCGCCACACCACGGGCTCGGACCTCCGTCAGCCTGTCCCTTTCCGTGGGAGTTTGATTCCGAGCTTGCGAAGGACCAAGATCTCAGAGGTGGACGAGGGGCAGCCGCACAGCTGCTTCTGGGGGCCGCAGGGGGACCCGAGGGGCCGGCCCAGGAATGCGTGTCGGGTGGGGACCGTGCCGGTGACCCTGCTGGACGCACAGGGACCAGGGGGGCCTGGCAGCGCACAGCCAGGTGCCTTCAAGTTAAGCCTCAGGTCAACCATCTAATTATGTCCTTTTTTATTAATTAGTAATTAATTTTTACAGTGACTAATACAGATTTCAGTGGACCACTGAATTATATTCTGAAAGGTATTTTTATTATCCAGGAAGCCAGGAAATATATTTAAAGTATTATAAGCTTATTTAAATAGACTGACATGACTTAAAGTTGAATGATCACTCAGAATTTCTAAATCAGCTAGTCTGTTTCTCAAAAATAGAATTAATGGGATGCTTGTCCCCAGCTGTCCCCAGGGGCTCATACCTGGAGATTCAGTCTCTGTCTCTTTGGGCAGGTGAACCCTTTCCCTGGGGACCCCCAAAGTCATACACAGCCGTTGGGGATGGGGATGGGGGTGGGGGCGGTGGCTCCCACAGTCCCTTCCCAGGGACTGGCCTGTGTGTGGGCACTGGCCCGACACCCCCGAGCTCAGCTGAACGCTGAGAGCTTTCGGGCTTCCTGTTGCCCCACCGAGGCTCCCCCAGCACATTGGCCCGGAGCGCTTCCCTCCTGGGCCTCTTCGTCGGTTTATGTTTCCTGGAGGGTTTTCCAGATCTTCTTTACTGTCCCAGCTGAGCTAGACTTGGGGTTTGGTGTCACGGTTGGCTTTGTCTTTGCTGAAGGGCTCAGGTTTCAGAGCGAGCAGGCGGTTCACCCAGTGTTTGGATTGGGGTGCAGAGAACAGGAGAACCAAGTGCCAAGATAGTGCAGCCGGAGCCGACGCGCATCCCAGCAAAGGCAGGCAGCTCTGGAAGGGGCAGACGCAGACGCGAGGTCCCTGCAGCCAGGCTGGGGCGGGCGCGGCGGACACTGGGCTCGGGCTTCCTTGGGGAGACGGAGGCTGTGCGGGCACCAGCCTGTCTTTTTTGTGGGACCTGTGGGCACAGTGGTGACCCTGCCTCGGCTGGGCCTCAGGCCCGATGCCGGCCACAGGAGCAGGGAGGAGAGGGCTGGGCCGACAGGGTTAGTCAGCAGAAGCCTTTGTCTGAGGTTCCTTAACTGTGGGATTCAGCTACACACAGAATGGCATTTTGCACATGCTGGACAGAAATAAGAGGATCAAGCCCCGACCAGAGAGGTTCCAGAACTGCAAGGATCTGTTTGATCTGATCCTCACTTGTGAAGAGAGGGTCTACGACCAGGTGGTGGAAGGTAAGTTTGCACGGGCAGGGCCCACAGAGGGCAGGCCGCGGGGCCGGGGCCCAGAAGCAGGGGGCAGGTGATGGTGGCCCCTTTGCCTGTGCGCTGGCGGACGGCCTCGTCTGACCTCGGTCTGCTGCACAGGGGACTGAGCCGCGGGGCGGGGGCTGGTGTGCAGGGAATGAAAAGTGCGTCACCCCAGGACTGGCTGTGTGGGGCCAGCAGGGCCTCGCGTTGGGGTTGGTGTCCACTGAGCCACGCTCGGTGCGGGGCTCCCCTCGGGAAGAGGTTCTCAGACCCGCTCAGTCTGTAGTCGGTTTCCTAAAACCCCGGAGTGCAGGAACAGCTGAGGCCGGGCCAGGGGCAGGGGACCTGGCCACACTGATGGCCTGTTATCTGGTTCTGGAAGCTCTGAGGCCTGTGCCACTTTGTCCCAATCAGATCTGAATTCCAGAGAACAGGAGACCTGCCAGCCAGTGCATGTGGTCAACGTGGACATCCAAGACAACCACGAAGAGGCCACGCTGGGGGCCTTCCTCATCTGCGAGCTGTGCCAGTGTGTGAGTACCGGGGGGCCCGGCCTCAGCCGTCCGCACGTGCTCTGCCCGGCGCCACGGGGAGTGGCTGAGCCCACCCCCACCCGCACAGGGCAGGGGCTTCCGTGGCGAGCGATTCAAGTCATTTTTCAAATGCTAAGATGCAGGTAAACGCCGAGGGGTCCCTGAGTTTGAGACTCAGCGGCCGAGGGGTCCCTGAGTTTGAGACTCAGCGGCCGAGGGGTCCCTGAGTTTGAGACTCAGCGGCCGAGGGGTCCCTGAGTTTGAGAACTCAGTGGCCGAGGGGTCCCTGAGTTTGAGACTCAGCGGCCGAGGGGTCCCTGAGTTTGAGACTCAGCGGAGTGGCTTTGGTTTCGGCCTCCACACAGCTGCCTGAGTGGTCGGTGAAGCCAGTTGTGTGTCCACCAAGGTCTCCAGGACACAGGCCTCAGCCAGAGAAGGGGCTGGCGCCTTGCCTGTTCCCTTGCCCTCCGCCCCCAGCGTGGCCAGCAGAGCCAGTGACTCCCGCTGGGGTGGGGTCGGAAGAGTGGCCTGTGTGAGCCTGGCCCCAGCGGTGGTGTCTGCAAGGCTCTGGGTCGTCCTCTCCACCCGGGGACATCTGGCACTGTCTGGGTGAACATGTGGCTGTCACAGTTGGGATGCTGCTGACACGGGTGTGGGTCAGCGTCCTCGCTGGGCGACTGGGTTCTGCCCTCCTGTGGGAGCCGCACGGGCGGCAGGGCTTCTGTAGGTCACTGCCCACCTTCTCGTCTACACCAGGCCCAGCAGGGGTGGGCCCAGAGCTGGCCCCGGGACCCTGTGTCCTTGAGACCCTGCCCAGCACCGGTCAGCACCAGGGCAGGGCGGTGTGGTTTGGGCCTGTGTGCAGCCCTGGCCTCTGCTGGGGCTTGGGCTGGTCTGGGCCTGGGGTTCCCCGGCCGGGGCGGGGCGGGGCCGTCACGGTGGCTGTGCTGTCCTTGGCAGATCCAGCACACGGAGGACATGGAGAACGAGATCGAGGAGCTTCTGCAGGAGTTCGAGGAGAAGAGCGGCAGGACCTTCCTGCACACCGTGTGCTTCTACTGACGCGGCCTCTGAGCCGCCTTCTGTGCATCGTTTCCCTTCCGATAACTTGTTTTCACTTTTAGGAGTTCTGCCGTGCTACCCAGTAACTGTACATAGGCAATGAGAAGACACAATGTCAATGCCATGTTAGAAACAAGCGAGTTTTTCCATCCCACTTTTACTTATGAGTGGGATATTGATTATAAAGTTTTTTTCTTTAACCAAAAAAGAGAAAATGGTTTTTCGTGCATTTTCCTTGACACCCCGGCGTCCTCACCTGTGCCTGTCGTCCCTCCCCCCACCTGGCCAGACTGTACAGAAGCGAGGGGAGCAACAGGCTCTGTCTTACCAGGAAGGAGCCTGGAACTGTCCAATAAACACGCTGCTGGTCATCTCTGCTTTGTCCCGAGTTCCTGGCCTGACCCAAGACCACACGCTTCCCTCTGCCCCTCCCCTGTGAGGACCGCCCCTGGGGGACCCCCAAAGACTTAGCTGCAGTCGTCGTTCCTCACGGGAAGAAGGGACAGCACCTCCGGCCATGCTGGGGAGGGGGCTCCTGCGCTACTGGTGGCCCCGGAGGAGGGTCTGTCTGCAGGGACCCCCGTGCTAGGGGCAGCCAGCGCGGAGCCCTGGGCACTGGGCCTCTGGACTTCTGGCTGCCACGGCCCGGTGCCTGGGCTGACCCCGTGGGCAGCGCGTCCCTCTCACCTCTGTGGCCGCACATTTAGAGTGGCCTCTCTGGCCGCTCCTCGGTGACCTTGCGGGCACCTCCACTAAAGACACCTCGCGCGCGAAGGGGCTGGGCCGTCCAGCCGCCCGCAGGCCCCTAGGCCCCTCTCCGGGCCGCTGGGCAGGCGACCGGTCGGACTGGGTGGAGGCGGGACGCCGAGCTGCGGTCCCGGGGAGGCGTCCGGGCTGCGTCTGGGGGTGACAGTCCCTCCTGGCGCGGCGCTGGCGCGGGGCGGCCCGCGGGCGGCGCGGTCCCTCCCGGGAGGCGGAGGAAGGCGGCGGGGAGGGAGGAGTGAGGAGGGAGGGGGCCCAGGCCGAGCGGGCGAGCGAGCGAGCGGAGCGCAGGGAGGACCGGAGGGCGGAGCGGAGCGCGGCGGGCCGGGCCGGGCCGGACCGAGCGACCCCAGAGCGGCCCCCGCATCCCTCGCGGCGTCCCCGCCCCGCGCCTCCTCCCCCGGCCGGCGGCGGGGTTGCCGCGGGCGGCGGCGGCGGGTCCAGGAGGCGCTGACCTCTGCGGGGCCGGGGGGGCGCCGGGGCCGGGGGGCGGCGCTCCGGCCCGGCCCGGCCCCGCCCGATGTCCATGAGCGCGAACACCATGATCTTCATGATTCTGGGGGCGTCGATCGTGATGGTGAGCGGAGGGGCTTCCTGCGCGCGCCCCCTGCTCCCGCCGCCCGCGCGCGCGCCGCCTCCCCCACCTCCCGCGCCTTGTTTACCGGCCCGTGCGGCCTGCGCGCCCCTTCCCGGCCTGCGCCCCTGTCCCCGGCCTGCGCGCTCTCCCCGGCCTGCGCCCCCTTCCCCGGCCTGCGCGCCCCTGGTCCTGGTCGGCGCCTCCTTCCCCGGCCTGTGCGCCCTTCCCTGGCCTGCTCGCCCCTCCCCGCCTTGCACCCGCTTCCCGGGCCTGCGCGCCCCTCCCCGCCTTGCACCCGCTTCCCGGGCCTGCGCGCCCCTTCCCCGGTCTGCGCTTCCCCTCCCCCATGGGCTGAGCTCCCTCCTCCCTGGGCCCCAGCCTGAGCTCTCCCCTCCCCCCGCCAACCGGCCCATACTCCCCTCCCCGGCCTGCGCCCCTCTCCTCGGCTCCCCCGTGCCCCTGCCCAGGGTTCTCCCCACCCCCATACCCCCCTCCGGCCCGCCTGCGCCTTGGCTCTGACCGGTCATGGGCTCTTCCAGGCCATCGCGTGCTTGATGGACATGAACGCGCTGCTGGACCGATTCCACAACTACATCCTCCCGCACCTGCGGGGCGAGGACCGCGTCTGCCACTGCAACTGTGGCCGGTGAGTCCGCGGCGCCGCGCCGGGCACGACACGCGTGACCACACATGTGCCGCGGGGGCCCACTTGGGCTGCCGGCGACCCCCACGCAGGCCACAGAGCTGCGCTAGACCTGTGGGGGTGCAGGCGGCCGCCAGGTGCGCTGGGGGAGGGCTGTCTGACCGGACCGCCCCAGGGGTGGGGGAGAGAGGTCTTCCGGGAGGAGGAGGTATGCCTGAGTCAGGTAGGACACCTCCCACAAGTGCCTTTAGAGGCCTGCCAAGGTGCTGTGGACCTGCGGCTTGGGGAGCAGCAGCCCAGCCTGGTCCACGGTGGAGCGGGGGCAGGGAAGTGCAGATCAAGGTGGGAGGGGCCTACGGGGGGCACCTGGTACACCCCATTGCAGGGAGCAGGAACTTTGGTCCGGGAGGGGTTGGGGGAGCAGGAAGGTGGAGCTAGCTCAAGGTCACGCAGAGATCCAGGGAGAGCCCAGGCCCCCTACACCCACGGGGCGACTCCCCTTCTGTGCACGTGGTGATGGAGTCTTCCTGGCCATGCATGTTTGTACGTCCATGTATGAAATAAACATCTTCTCGTGAGATGCGCATGTGTGTACCGTCTGTGCATATACATGTGCGTACACACAGCGCACACGCACATACGCATGCACTCCCATCGCAGTGACCCTTGTCATCCCTGCTGGACAGATGAGGGAGCGACAGAGGCTTTAGAGGATGGACTTTCCCAAGGCCACACAGCCAGGAAAGGACGGAGGGGCCCAGCCCCCAGAACCCGCGTCCTCATCCCTGCCCTGCGCTCCTGCTCCAGGGTCTGTGTGCACACGTGTGGGTGCAGGGTGGGTGTGAGCCAGGACAGGTGCATGTCTCACTGAGTGTGTTACATGCCTTGGGGCACAGACAGGTGTGCTGATGCAGAACACGGGCCTTGGAGCAGGTAGAGATGAGGCTGTACGTGCCCCTTACGTGTGCTGGCCACGTGGGGAGAGTTTGCTGGGTGGCCCACACGTTCCCAGAGAGCCCTGCCTGGCGTGTCCAACTGCCACGGAAAGGCAGGTCAGCCCCACTGCTCCCAGAGGCTGGGCCCGGACTGTGAGCTCCACAGACACGAGTGGCGCACACTTCCATGTGTGTGGGCTGTTGTGACTGGCGTGAATCTGCCTGAGACCACACATGGAGGGTCCACCTGGGCAGAGGGCATGTTTTAGCGTGTATTTGCACAGGTGTGTGTATGCATTTCATGCAATCTCTAGAATACATGTGGACTTGTGTAAATAGCTGCCCGCAGAGCGCAAGCTGAGGGCGGCCCGTGTGTGCAGAAAACAGTCACATCCTGCTGCAGACATAGGGTGTTTCTGCGTGTGTGCACGTGTCTACATATATATGCTTTGTACACGTCTCTACATACGGGATATGTGAATTCAACGTACAAAGTACTCTTGTATATTGACAACATATATGTGTATGCAAAGTACATATATATAACACAATATACAGCGCAGAGTGTGCTCAGAGAAAATGTCAAAATGTCTCCATGTGGGCACAGAAAACGTGTGCAGATAAGAGTTTTGCACATGGGGTATCTGTGTGTACTCCATGTACATGCACTGCCGCAATGGCCTCTACCCATGTGTACACACTGTGTGCAGAACAAGCATGTATACATGTGTATGCCTGTACATGCCGATACAGGATTTTATATGGGGGACATGTATGGATATTAGTGCTCTAAAGTGCAGGCGTCAGCGGGCATCCGTGTCTGCGCACAAATCCGTGCACGTGACAGTCGCCCATGGAGAGGATGGCTGTGTGCAGAGCTGGGTGAATGTGCCCCCACGTGTGATACGCACCACACTCAAGCCTGGGCGTGAAGCTCATGGGGCCCATGTCTACCGTATACACGCCATGTCCTGTGCATGTGGCTGGTGTGTATACTCTACATGCATTGGACCTCAGGTGGACACATGTATGTACACGTCCCAGACATACGTGTGCAGAAAGCACATCTTTGCAGAGGTCTGTCTCGTTCTGCCTTCATCTGTGACACCTGAGCACCCCTGGGAGGGAGGAGGGCCGGGGTGGGGGGGGAGCTGCAGGTGCCCAGGCCGGCGAGGGGTCAGGAGGAGCTTTCTCCCTGGGGGCCGCTGGCAGCTGCACGTTATGGGCGATGACCATTAGTTTTCCATCCATGATGACAGACGGCGGGTCAGTTACCGTCACTCCTTGCCCCCGACCCGAGAGCTGGCAGCCCCTGCTCAGTGGGCTGTGGCGGCCCCAGCCCTGCCCACTGGGGTGGGCCACACTCTGCAGTGCTGAGGGGCCTGGCCGCTAGGGGACCCAGAAGAGCAGGAGAGGTTCCCATGAGAGGCCAGGGCAGGGACTGGGCCTGCAGCCCCAGGACGCCCGGCTCCACTGGGGGGAAGTCCGAGGCGAGCGGCTTGCGGACCAGGTGGAGGTGTGGTGCGGACATCTCGCTGAGGGGAGGACAGGGAAAGCAAGTTTGGGGAGAGGAGCTATTTTGAGGCACAAGTGTAAGGTGTCTAGATCCCAGCAGAGACAGGAAGCTGGAGTGCAGAGACGTGGGGGTGGCTGGTGTGGACCCCAACATCCCGGGCACCCAGGCCGCGCTGGGAGCCAGGCCCCTCTGCAGGGCCACCCCATGGGGGCCGTGGGGCCCAGAGGGCTTTCTGGAGGAGATGTTCAGCCAGCCCAGAAAGGGGTGTGGGTGGCTGGAGGGAGCTGCCTGGGCATCGCGGGCCTGAGCCTGGACAGAAGCCCAGGGAGAGGAGGACCAGCGTCAAGGAGACAGGCCCTGGGACCTCTCCTGCTCAGCCCTGGATGGCGGGACACTGTCCACCCCAAGAGCAGCTGAGAGGGCCGGGGCAGGGAGGTCTGTGCCAGGCCTGGATGAGGGGGTTGCCCCTGGGGTGGGGAGGGGACGGCGCCGGGCAGAGCCCCCAAGACCTGAGCGCAGTGAGTCGGGGCAGGCGAGGCACCACGCAGAGCGGCAGAGCGGAGGAAGCCGGGGGCGTCGGCCCGGAGGCCGGAGGCTGGGCTGACCGCGGGGGAGGCGAGCAGGGCGGGCACACCAGGCAGGCAGCTCTCAGGAAGGTGCTGGGAGAGGCCAGAGGGCAGGTCCCCAAGGAGGCAGCAGGGCCTCTGTGCCACCAGCCGCCGGCTCTGCTCCATGCTGGCGTTGGCAGTCCCGGGGGCCAGCAGGTGGGCTGTGACCTTGGCCATGGGCACAGGCGGTGCTGGGCCGTCACCCAGCAAGACGCTGCCCGACCGCGCCTCGCCCGTGAGCCCCGACCTCGCCGCCCCGCAGCCCCGGCGGGTGCGATGCCTCCCTGACCGGCCGGGGGGACGGCCTCAAGGCCCCGGGATGCCCCGTGGGGGTCACGACACCCACCCGGGCCCGGCCCGCCCTGCCGCCCCCAGGCACCACATCCACTACGTGATCCCGTACGACGGGGACCAGTCGGTGGTGGACGCCTCCGAGAACTACTTTGTGACGGACAACGTGACCAAGCAGGAGATCGACCTCATGCTGGGGCTGCTGCTGGGCTTCTGCATCAGCTGGTTCCTGGTGTGGATGGACGGCGTCCTGCACTGCGCCGTGCGCGCCTGGAGGGCCGGCCGGCGCTACGGTGAGTGCCAGGCGCCGCCCGGGAGCGCCGCCGCCCGGCCGCCCTGGCGCCTGACCGCGCCCTGTCCCCCTGCAGATGGCTCGTGGACCTGGCTGCCCAAGCTGTGCAGCCTGCGGGAGCTGGGCCGGCGGCCGCACAGGCCGTTCGAGGAGGCCGCGGGGAACATGGTGCACGTGAAGCAGAAACTCTACCACAACGGCCACCCCAGCCCGCGGCACCTGTGAGCCGCGCACGGACTCGCCGGGGCCGCCGGCCGCTGCGTGGATACAAAAGGGACCTCGGGGACGCCCAGGCCGGTGGGACTGGACAGCGGCCTCGGGCCCAGGGCGTCCGGGGCTGTGGCCGGCCGGGCAAGTCCGGTGGAAGGTGCTGTCTCCTCTTCTTTTTATAAAGGGGGTGGGGTGGGGGCGGGTGGGGGCGGCAGGGGGGGCGGACACCCCAGAGGTGCAGGAGGCGGGGCAGGCGGCACCTGGCCCAGGCCGGTGTCCCTCTGAGAGCCGCCGTGTCCTCCCCGGCGCACCGCGTGGGCCGTCCGTCTGCGTCCTAGAGCCGGCGCTGGCGCAGGGGAGGGGAGGGAGGCCAGGGCAGGCGCCCGTCTGCACACGGGAGCACGTGCATGGGGCGTGTGCACGGCCCGGGGCGCAGAGGGGCGGGCACTGCCCAGCAACAAGGCCCCCAGCCGCGCGGCCGCAGGTGGCCCGGCTGTGCCTCACTGTGAAGCCCACCCCTCTGTGCTCAGTAAATTCTGCAGAAAGCTCCAGCCTCTGCTTCTTCTGTCACCTCTGACCCCAGAGGGCTGCAGAGGGCCCAGCAGACCCCACCCCGCGCGCCAGCCAGGAGGCACACACGGTCAAGCGTCATGTCAGAGATTTTATTCCGTTCTGGATAAAAAGACCCCAGCCCCAATCACAGCACGTGCCTGGTCGGCCAGATTGGCCTCAGACGCCCACTGCCGGGGGGGGGGGGGGGGGGCGGGGGGCGCCGTGGGCCCCTCCTGTGCCTGGCTCTCCCCTGGGAGCTGAGGACAAGGACCCTGGCAGGCCCCCTCCTGAGGCTGACAGCTGCGGGCTGGTCCTGGGGGGCACCGTCCTGCCCCTCCCCAGAAGCCTGGGTGAAGACCCCCCCCAGGAGTGTCGGGGCGGAGAAGCCAACGCCTGGCCCACCCAGGTGGCCGTGGCACAGCGCCAGGGCGGGGAGGGCGGCGCTCGGTCCCGGGGGCTCAGGGCAGCCTGGTCCCCTCGGCCTCCAGCCACTGCATCTTCTGCCGGTGCTGCTGCAGTGCGTCCTGCACGCGGGCGTCCATCATGGCCTCGGTGAGGACCCCGTCCTCGGAGGCGTAGGCCATGGCCTGTCGGGGAGAGGGGGCTGAGACGGGGGCCAGACCGGGGCGTCCGACAGCCCCGGCCAGCGATGCTTCCCGTGCCACGGCACCACACGCGTGGACACAGCGCAGAGCGGTGCCGTCCCTGCGACACCGCCCGCAGCCCTGGCACCGGCACCACCTTGGCCCTCCGCTGAGCGTCTCGCTGGCGAAGCTCGGGGCCCGCTCACCCCAGCCTGAGCAGAAGGCGGGCGGGAGCCCTGCGCAGGGGGCTCCCCCGGGCCACAGACAAGGTCACTTGCATCTCCCCAGGCCAAGCTGCACCCGGGGACCAGCAGGCCCCAAACCCACAGACCCCCAGGACAGACGCAGCCACTGCCCTGGGGCCACCCAACCTCGGGCACATGGCAGGTCCCAAGGCTTTGCTCACCAGCCCCGGCACGGTCACCTCCGGCCAAGGCTGCCCTGCCCACGTCCGCCCCCTGGGTGACCAGGTGTCCTCATCCGCCCTGGGCCGGCCGGTCCTGCCCCAACCTGGCCACGCTGTGGAGGGGGTCGGGGTGCACGGGCTCTGAACGGCATCAGACAAGGGGGACCCCCAAGGAGTGCTGTGCTCAGGAGGGCACTAGGATGCCTGCAGGAAACAGAGGGTGACCCCGAGCAGCAGACCCCCCTCCCAGGCCAGCCAGGTGGGACCCTCGCCCCGTACCCAGGGGTGTCACCTCACGGGGGCACATGGCAGCACGAAACCATCCCCCACAACACCCCTCCCTCGACGGAGCTGCAGGGGGGCGACGCCAAGGGCAGCCTGCACCCCCCCCCACCCGTCAAGACGAGCTGGCCTGGGGATCAGACCAGGGTAGGGCAGGGGCTCAGGTGCCAGCAGTGCCCTTCGTGGTCTTGAGCAACCCCCAGAGAGGGCAAAGGGAAGGGCAGGAGGCAGTGGGCGGCCCGCCGCAAATGACAACTGAACGTCACGGGTGTCCTCGGTGGGCCCAGGGCTCTGCCATCCTCACAGCTTCCGTGACCCTGACGTTATTCCAAATGGAAGTGTGTAAAGGCAAGCCCTGGACTGATGGCTTCACGGTGAATTCACCTAACATTTCAAGAAGAATGAACACCACTCTTCCTCAAACTCTTCCAAAAAATTAAAGAGGGAATATTCCCACTCTCGACAAGGACAGCGTCACCCGATAAGCCACAGAGACACCGCGAGAAAAGAAGGCTGCAGGCCAGTATCTGCGATGCTGCGAACATCCTCCACACAGCCTGGCAAACCGGGTCCCGCAGCAGCGAAAGGATCAGTGGGACCTGCTCCCGGAGTGCAGGGACGGCTCAACACTCGTCAGCGTAACACCACACTAACGGAAGGAAGGGGAGAAACACGACCAGGCCAGGCGCAGTGGCTCACGCCTGTAACCCTAGCACTTGGGAGGCCGAGGCGGGTGGATCGCTCGAGGTCAGGAGTTCGAGACCAGCCTGAGCAAGAGCGAGACCCCGTCTCTACTAAAAATAGAAAGAAATTATATGGACAGCTAAAAAAATATGTAGAAAAAATTAGCCGGGCATGGTGGCGCATGCCTGTAGTCCCAGCTACTCGGGAGGCTGAGGCAGGAGGATTGCTTGAGCCCAGGAGTTTGACGTTGCTGTGAGCTAGGCTGACGCCACGGCACTCACTCTAGCCGGGCAACAGAGTGAGACTCTCTGTCTCAAAAAAAAAAAACAAAAAAACCCCACAAAACAAAACCACTTCATAAAAAAAAAAAAAAGTAACAGGATAGAAGATCAACACAATCAGCTGCGTTTCTACACGCCAACAATGGGTGACCTGGAAGGGGAATGACGAAAGCACGTCCACTTACAACAGCATCAAAAAGAACACTTAGGAATTAACCTAGATGGTGCAATGCTTGTAGGGGAAAACTATGAAACACTGCTAAAAGACATTAAAAAATGGAAATATGTCCATGTTCACAGTAAGACTTGATATTACAATGTCAATACTACCCAAAGCAATCTAGAAATTCAATATAATTTCTATACAAATCACAATGAAGATTTTTTGCAAAAATAGAAAAACCCATCATAAAATTCACATGGAATCTCAAGGGATCCCAAACAGCTAAAAAAAAAAATCTTGAAAAAGCATAAAGCTGGAGGACTCACACTTCATTTCTTACTACAAAGCTACGGTAATGGAAACAGTGTAGAACTGGCATAAAGACAGACATAGAGACCAGTGGAACAGAATCGAGAGCCGAGAAATAAGCCCTCACATGTGTGGTCAAATGATTTTTGACAAGGGTGCCAAGAAAGACAGTCTTTTCAACAAATGGCACTGAGGCAGGCGTGGTGGTGACACCTATAATCCTGGCACTCTGGGAGGCCGAGGCGGGAGGATCGCTTGAGCCCAGGAGTTGGAGGCTGCAGTGAACTGTGATGATCCCACTGCACTCCAGCCTGGGCAACAGAGCGAGACGCTGTTCCCCCTGAGCCTCCCAAAAAAAGGTGCTGGGAGAACTGGACACCCACACGCAAAAGAATGACATTTGTGTACTTCTACTTCATACTGTGTACAAATACTAACTCAAAGTAGATCAAAGACCCAAGTATAAAGAAATAAAACTATAAAACTCTTAGAAGAAAACACAGAGAAAAAACTGCACATTGGATTTGGCGATGACTTCTTGGATATGACACCAAAACCACAAACTACAAAGTATTGCTGAAAGACATCAGAAAATTGAAATACATTCATGTAACTAAAGAAAAAAATAGATAAACGTGACTTCATCAAAATTAAAAAGTTTTGTACATCAAATGACACTATCAACCAAGTAAATGGGAGAAAATATTTGCAAATTACATACTGACAAAGGGTTACTATTCAGAATATATAGAGAACTCCAAAAATTCAACAACAAAAACACAAAAACCTGATTCAAAACTGGGCAAAGGACTTGAATAGACCTTTCTCCGAAGAACACACACGAGCGGCCGATACGCACTCGTGAAGCTGCTCGGCACCTCGTCCCCAGGGAGCTGCAAATCGGAGCCACAGCAGGACACACCTCATGCCCACAGGGACGGCTGGGTGTTGGCAGGGGCAAAGAGAGGCTGGAACCCTGTGGGCCGTGGTGGGAATATAAAACGGTTCACACACTGTGGAAAGCAGTTTGGTGGTTCCTCAAAAAGCTACATGTGGCATCAGCACGTGGCGCAGAAACTCCACTTCCGGGCACACACCGCAAAGAGCCGAAACCACGGTCTCAGACGGACCCTGCACACGCGAGCTCACAGCGCCCGCAGCAGCTGAGCGTGGCGAGGGCCCCGACGCCTTCCGTCAACAGAGGAACAGGCAGATGCGGTTCGTACCTACGCACGAGGGAGCGTCACTCAGCCTTGAGGAAGGACACCGACACACCGCGACAGGGACCAGCCTGAGGACATGACGCTCAGAAGTGTCACAAACAGACAAACGCTGTCGGGTCCCCTGCACCAGGTCCCACAGAGACGGGCGGAACGGAGGGTGCCCGGCAGCCAGGACAGGGACGGGCACTTGAAGGTTAAAATGGTACATTTTACAGGACAAAAAGGCAGCAGATTCACAGGGACTCGGAGTGTGAGGCTGCAAGAACTGGAACCGACAGCCAATGCACAGGTCTGTGCGGTGCCACCACGGTGGCTTCAAAACCAAGTGCAGGGCCACCCAGGGGCCTGGCCCGGGGGAGGGGATGGGCGGCCAGCGTGAGGCCTGTGCCCCAGCTGGACGCAGAGAGGGGAGGGCAGAGTGAGTCAGTGCCTAGGCACCCCCGGGGGGATGGGCGCCTGCGGGCTCTGCCTCCACGCGCTGCTGCCCTGCGCACCCCTGGCCCTGCACCCTCCAGGCACCTGTGCCCCCGGCCCTGCAGCTGCCAGGCACCTGTACCCCCGGCCCTGTACCCTCCAGGCGCGCGCTGGGGCACAGCCCGCGGGACAGACTTGCCACGTCCTCCCCAAGCTCTCCCAAGCTCGCGTGCCGGGAAGCCCCCCGGGTGTGGTTGTGTTTGTGGGCGGGACCCAAGGAGGTCCCAAGTCAAAGGCCAGGCTCCGACCCCACAGGGTCAGCGTCCTGGGAGAGACGGAGCAGAGCTGCCTCCGCCGCACGAGGACACGACCCCTGGGTCTGACCAGGCCGGCACCCTGACCTCAGACTGCAGCCTCCAGAACTGAGAACGCGAACTTTGGTTTCCGAAGCCCCAGCTGTGGTGTGACAAGCCCAGTAGACTAAGGGGCCTGCCAGGCACCCTGTTCTCTGCTTGTTGGTTAGAAACCGACCGGGGTCCCCAGTGAGGAGCTGACCCACAAGGGACACGGGTACCTGGGCTCCAGCGGTCACATCAGAGTGGCCGCTACCTACTCTGACACATGTTCTCTAAGGAGCTCTGC
The DNA here is from genome assembly GCA_028533085.1 of Varecia variegata. Lineage (NCBI taxonomy): Eukaryota > Metazoa > Chordata > Mammalia > Primates > Lemuridae > Varecia > Varecia variegata. Next base: position 107,133,170 of record CM052444.1, read on the forward strand.
TGAAGTCACAGCTGCCAGCTGTCACACGGCCTCCAGACAGCCCCAGAGGCAGCAAGTCCCGAGCACGGCCACTGCCCCGGCACCTGGTTTTCCTCTTCCGGCAACCCCAAGGCTGAGGCCTTCTGCGCAGCTGCGCCGGGCACTCCCGGGGACCTGGCTCCCCTGCCCTGGGCTGCGCACGCAGGAGAAACTGGGTCGGGAACAAACGGCGGCCGCTCCTGCCCAGGTCCCTGGAGCCAAGGAGGGGCCGATCCCACTCACCCAGGCCTTGACTCACTTGGGGATGTGTCCTAAACGCTGGAACAGCTGCGTTTTTGCACACAGAGCAGACTGCCAGGCACAGTGTGCTTGACCTCAGGGCTGAGGGAGAGAGGCCGCCACGCCGGTCAGCAGCGCCCCTCACGCCCCACCTGCCTGCAGAGCCTGGCACCAGCGCAGGACAGAGCCCGGCAGTTCACCCGTGACGTCCCCACCAGACTGCAAGGGCCCACGTCCCCAGGAAGCCCCACTGGATTTGGACCAGGACAAGACAGGCCGTGAGGTCAAGCCACTGAGACCCCGGCCCCACCCTCCCCAAGGGCACGGTGCGGAGCACCACCGAGGCAGCAAGACTGGAGCAGGGGTGCAGACATCTGCCCGGGTCTCCCAGTCTGCCAGGGGCAGGTCGCGGACATGGTGCCAGCACCCGACCCACCTGCCAGGCCACCGCAAGTTGGGCGATCTCGCGGCCGGACATGCCCTCCGTCAGCCGGGCGATCTCTGAGCACTTGCTCCCGTAGTCAAACTGGGCCAGCTTCAAGCGCCTGGAGGAGGAGTTCCCAAGTGGGGCCTGGGGCTGGGGCCAGAGGTCGCCGGGCTCCCATGTGGCACGGGGGCAGGAAGACAGGCGCGAGGCCACCCCCCTGTGCTGGGGTCGCGGGAGCTGCGGCTGGAGAGCCAAATCCTGCCCGACCCCCACCCCTCCTTCCTGACACATGGGGCACCTCCTTCCTCCTGGAGCCCCTGGGGGCCGGGGGGCTGGTCAGTGGGGGCTCAGCCCCGAGACACCCCCCACGGGGCACCCAATAGCACACGGCAGTCCAGTCCTTGATGGACAGTGACTCTGACCACACAGAGAACACCCACCCACCCCAGCCATGAAGTCTCACTGAAGGCCAAGGAAACCTGCGTGAGGAGGTCACAGACCCGGGTCTGGGTGCTGGGGCTGTGGCCGGGACGGCGGCCAGGCGGGAGGGTGGGAGCTGGGCTGACAGCAGACGGGCAAGAGGAACCCCAGGCCCAGAGAGTGGGGCTCACAGGCACCAACAGGCAGTGACAGAGGGGACAGTGGGGTGAGCCAAGTCCTTTCTAGAACAGAGAGCAGCTTTTGTCGTCGCTGGCAACAGGAGGGATTTGGGTCAGGCACACAGAAGGACGAGCTGTGACGCGGCCCCTGGAGAGGGCTGGAAGTAGAGCAGCTCCGCCCGTCCAGGCCCGAGCGGGGCGGGGGCGCCAGGGCCTCCTCGTCGCCCAGGGGGCTTCTCTACCCGCCGCCTGCCAGTTTTGGGGAGTCTGAAGGCTGAAAGCCAACCGTCTCCCTCCAAACCTGACCCACGGGGTCCGCCGCCGGCCATCGCCGGCCGTCCAGTGGTTCCTTCAGCCCCTGCGCATAAGGACTTGGGATGGTGGAAGAGGTCTCCGAGCAACTGTGGGACTGTGGGATCCGAACCCCACTGCGGCTGCGGACGCACTGTCCCCAGCTGAGGACGAGAAAGGGGCGGGGCTCCCGAGACGGAGCCACCTCTGTGGGGCCCAGGGGTCAGCAAAGGGCACCTGTGCCACACGGGAGCCCGCGCACGGCGCCTGGAAACCGCGGGGAAGGGAGGCGGCGCCTGGAGGTGGGGGGACGCGGACACTTACTGCTTTCCTTCCGTGGCCGGCTTCAGAACGTACTTGTCGAAATACATCCTCACCAGGCGCTCCCGCTCCTCCCGCCGCGGCAGGCCGAAGCTGACCATCTCGTCGATGCGGTCGTTGACGGCCCAGTCGAACTGCTCGGGCTGGTTGCTGGCCAGAACCAGCATGAACCTGTGCCACAGGGACGGCCGCTGAGGAGCCGCCACCAGCACGGCCCCCGGCGCAGGGGGGTCTTTAAACCTCAAGGAAACTTTCTAAAATCTGGTACGGCAGCTTTTAAGCCCAAAAACCCCAGGAAGACCTGGCCGCAGCCCTTGGCTGCCCGCCCTTCCCAGCGGTTCCGTCTGCGTCATCTGTGGGGTTGGGCACTCGGCTTCGCGAGGTTCTGTCCCCCCAGTTTCACTCCACCCCCGGTCCAGCGGGGCAGTGTGAACGGGAAGGCCGCTGACCCTCACTGAGAGCACAGATGGGACCCTGAGTCCAGGGCCGACACCGGGCCATGCCGGGAGCCGGGGTTGTGGGGCTCAGCTGGGCAGAGGTGACACTTGGCTCGGCAGGGACCTGACCTTCCTCTCTGGGGAGGGCCTGAGTCAGGCAGCAGCCACAGCCGGCAAGCGGGGCGCGTCGGAGACAGCCACGTGCTGACCGCAGCCGACCAGCAGGCCGTGGTCCTCCCTGCGGAGCAGGCTGCAGACTGGACGGGCCCAGCCGAGCAGGGCGGTGAGATGAGGGCACTGGGGAGGGCCCATGCTGGCCACAGGGTGACGGTGCAGCCCAGAGAAGCAGGCCCAGGTGCCAAGGCTGAGGGGCCCCGCGCCAGCATCGGCGTCAAGGCCTGGGCCCCGTGCTCCACCGACACGCAGGACCTTCCAGTGCAGCGAGTGTGTTTCAGTCCCACAGCCCAGGGCGTCAGACCCCCCGGGAGCCTCAGCCTCCAGCATCAGGAGGGTCTCCCTGCTCAGACCACCCCCCCTGTAGGCCGAGGACAGCCGAGGCCCAGGAGAGGGCAGGAGAGGGCACGCAGGCTGGGGGCTGCACAGAGCTGTGCCAGCACAGCGGCTCCGAGCCACGTGGGGCTGAGCACCCGGCTCTGCCCAGGACGTCCCTGGGGCGTTTCCTCAGGGACACTCCAGCCTGCCTCCCCGAGCCGGGCCCGAGAGCCCTTCCCAGGTGCGGGTGTGCTGGCCCTGCCCTGCCCCGCGGCAGCCGCGCGATTCCCGCCGTGGGAACCGGGGAGCCTCGGCCCCGGCGCTGCCAGCAGGGCTGCCCTTACTTGCTGCTGTGCTGGCCCGTCCTGTGCAGGAATGCGTTCAGGGTCGCCCGGAGGTCCTCGCTTATCTTCTCCTGCAGAGAGAAAGTTCCGGCGTCAGTCAGCAGGCAGCCGGCCTGAGGAAGGTGCAGAGCCACGGCCGCGCGGCAGAGCCTCCTCCTGGAGGCGGCAGGAACGCAGCGAAGCTTTCATGGCTCTGCACGCAAAAGCCGAAAATAACTTCAGGACTGCAGAGAACGCCACAGACGTGACCTCTGTTTTCTGCAAAATCCTGCAAGAATGAGCGGCTGACCCGGCCTGGCCCCCGCGCAGCCGCCCGGCCCCTCCCTCGGGGAGCACTCACGGTCGCTCGCCTCCTGAGGAAGGCGTCCGCTTCGTCCACGAACAGCAGGAGGCTGCGGATGAGAGGGGGCCCAGCGGGCGACGTGTGAAGGCCAGGAGCAGATGCGGGAAGCATCCGGAAGCTGCGCTGGGCAGAGCCCCACGGAGGATCCTCCCCACAGGGCGCAGGCTCTGCCCCGCCGGGAACTCTCACACCCCGATCAAACAGAAACTGAATGTCACAGCGTCAAGACCGCAGGCCACGCTGTGCCCAGCACTTCCCGCGGGCCGTGGTCTGGGGCGTGCCGTGGTCTGGGGCGGGGCGGGGCCTGGGGGGGGCCCTGCCGCATCCCGACGGGCTCCACCCAAATGCTCCCAGGCCCAGGAGGTGCAGGCTGGAGGCTGCTCGCAGCCAACACTGGGGGAAGGGGTCCTCAAAAGTGAAAGGTCAAAGGCTAGAGGCCAGAGGGAAGGGCGCCAACCACAAGGAACTGGGCAACAGCGGGCAGCAATGAGGCAGCAAGGCTGGGCCGGCTACACCTTGCTGCGGGGGTCACTGTGATGTCTTATTTGGGGTGAACATCACGTCTGCAACTTTCAGAAGGTTTAGTAAAAAACAAGTGCACACACACATGCCCTCCTCGGCGCACGCGCACCCTCCTCAGCGCACGCGCACGTGCACGCTCGAAGCCTGGGCTGGGCCCCCCCCACCACCTGCACCCACCCCCTCCCTTCTGGCCCTGATTTAAACATCCCATCAACAGCCCCGTGACCACAGGGCTCCACACGTGGGGTGAATGTCTCCGTGACGAAGCCCACGGCACAAACGCTGGCCCCCAAGCCCTGCACGGCCCTGAGGACAGGGCTGCAGGAAGACGACAGGGTCCCCAGAGCCAGTCGGACCCCCTCCCCAGCAGGCAGCCTGGTGCGTGCGTGTTGAGAGGCGTCTCACCCTCGCCGGCTGGTGCTGGCCCAGTCGAAGACCTTGTGCATGGCAGTCACACCTTCCCGCCCCATGGGGGCCACGTCCCCACCTGTCATGATGGCGTAGTCCATGCCCGAGTGCAGAGCGAGTTTCTGGGCAGGAAGGGGTGGGGACAGGCAGATGTTCTCCCTGCTCCGCAAAGCCGTGTGCTCCACCCGCTGGAGGAGCAAGGAGGGGTCCCCACAGGCCAGCGCCCTGACTGCAGGGTCGGGCCCACCCCACACAGCCAGGTGCTCTCACCTTGGCAAACAGCGTCTTGCCAGTCCCTGGGGGTCCGTACATCAGAATGTTCCTGTACAGGCTCTTGTTCTTCTTGGTGTTCCTTGTTGCTATAGCGATGTCCCGTACCCGCGCCTCCAGGCTGGGCTGCGGGAAGGGGAGACGGGGCCTGTGGACACGCTCCCCATAGGCGGACAGGCCGGGGCCTCAGGGATGCTCCGCTGCAGTCTACCCGCCGTGGAAGCTCCAGCACGCGGACCCCAGTGGACACAGCACAGCTCAGCCCCCACGCCCCTCCCCGAGTGCCCAGCCCCCGGCCCACGCTGCGCTTACGTACGCTGAGGACGACGCCCTCCAGTGCATCCTGAGGTCTGCTAAGGAGCCGCCTGCTGACCTGCGGGGGCACCACTGGGTCATCGCAGAGGCTGCGGCACAGCCACGCACCGACAGCCCTGGGAGCCACTGAGCCGGCTGTGGGAGCACAGAGCTGCGGCAGAGCGTGCAGCCAGGACCCCGATCCCAGGACCCCAGACCCACCGGTACACGCGCCCGTGGCTGGGGTGTGGGTGATTTATGGGTTCTTTGTCGACCTTTATTTTCCCAAGAACCCACCCCGAGAGATCAGCGGAGACCCTGCCAGTCTCGGGCAGAACACGCATGTCAGGGGGGCGCCAACACCCGCTAGCGGCTGAGCTCTCCCGGGAGGCAGCAGACACCGCGCCACTTCCGGCAGCTTCTCCGACAGGATGACAGCACACGGGAGCCCCCAAGTGCACCCAGGGTCCCAGCAGACCCACGTAGAGGGGGTTGAGGCAGACAGTGAGGGTCTCCCCAGCACTGGCGCAGACAGACCCCCATGGGGTGGCATCCAGGAGCAAGGCAGAGGGTGGATGCCGAAGGGAACCTGGGGAGCCCCGGGCCCCTCGCTGGGCCCTCACCTGCACGGGGTGCCTCAGTGCCTCTAGCACTGTGATGCGGGACGTCTCCCTCACCAGGGACGGCTTGCCCAGCCGGGCCTCGAGGAACCGGCCAGCGACCGCCGTGGCGTTCTTGGCAGAATAGACCCCGACAGCCAGCAGCGTCAGCCCAGCCACCTGGAGCAGAGAGAGCAGATGACACGCCTGTGTCTCCAGCAGGCGACCCCCTGGCCACTGCACCTCCTCCTCCACCTCCTCCTGCAGCCGAGGGCAGCCAGGGCCACATGCTGGCCCCAACTGAGTCCTCATCCCCAAATCCCACAGCCAGCCAGTGCTCAGCTACAGGAGACAGGCAAGACGATCCAAAGGCTTAGGCCCCTTCTCTGCGATGACAGCGAAAAGTCCCTGAAGCTGGAGGGGTGGCCAGGCGGCTGGACACCACCAGGGCCCCGCCCTCCAATGCTTGTCCCCAGTAAACAAGTCACTCTATTCCTAGCATATCAGCCCCAAATCACTAATTACTTCTAAATATAAACAGCTGGGGGTGGCTCACACCTATAGTCCCAGCTACTGGGGAGGCTGAGGCAGGAGGATCGCTGGAGCCCAGGAGGTGGAGGCTGCAGTGAGCTGTGATCTTGCCATTGCACTCCAGCCTGGGTGACAGAGTGAGACCCTGTCTCTAAAAGAAAAACAAACTAATCACTGAGCAGCTTCCTCCTTTTACCCTGTCACAGCTGCTCTTGTCAGCACTGTGGGCAGTGACATTTGAGGACATCGCAGGCATGCTGGGCATCCACGCGTGTGGGCAGTGAGCTGCAGGGGCCAGAGCCGCAGACACGGGGCTGCCACAGCAGGCGGGGCCCTGAGCCGCCACGGGCTCACTGGACCTGCCCTGGAAGCCCTGGCGTCCGTCACTTTCCCGAGTATGGGAACTTCCGAGGAAGATGAGGGGATGCTCCACACCTCCCCGTCTTTCCTGCAGCCTTTCGAGGGGACGGCTGAGGTCAGCACTGAGCTGCTCAAATGCCACAAAACCCACAGCTCTGTCATGTCCAGCTACGTTTTCTTCTCCCGGTTGAGGAGGAACAGAAAGAAGGAACGGCCACAGCCAACACGCCAAGCAGGGGCTTGCTCCGTGCCAGGTGTCGACGTCCGGCGCGCCAGCAGAGCGCCAGGTGCCTGGCGTGGCCGTCAGGGAACAGGAGAGGCCGCCGGAGGCTCTCACGGACCACCCCACAGCTGCCCGCCCGCCGGGGATGCACGTTTACCGTGGCCATCACTCTGTCCCAGTCTGTCACGAAGGCACGAAATCCTTCCCCAAACATGGCTCCAGCCGTCCTGCATGAGAAAATGGCCACATGACCAGGTCAAGGGTGAGGCCGTGACGCAGCGTCCAGCTCTGAGGACAACGCCAAAGCTGGCACCCAGACGGACCTGCCAGGACAGAGGCCTGGGCACAGCAGGGCCGGCAAACATCCAGGGCCCCGACTCACGCCAGCCAGCGCCCCGCGCTGGGGCCGCACGCTCACCTCATGGACTCCAGGATGGTCTGGCGCTGCTCAGCAGCCTTCAGGCGGATCTGCTCTCGGATGATGTCCGCGTTCTCCCGCTCGGCCTTGGCCCGCGCTCGGGCCTCGGCCTCCACGCGCAGCATCTCGTTCTTGTGCCGAAGCTCCATCTCCCGCTCCACAGTGGCTGCCCCGGGAAAAGGCAGGGAGGGCGGCTCAGGCACAGCACACCCGCCTCTCGGCTCGCGCTGCGGGTGTGCAAAGCAGACCTCGGTGGGGCTGTGCCCGGCGCCCTGGCGAGCAGACCCTTGGGGCCTGCCCCCAGCAGCTGGGGGAGCCCGAAGATCTACCCTGCAGCCCAGGCAACCCCTGTCAGGATGCGTTTAAAGAGCCAAAAAAGAAGGCACGGAATTGCAAAAGAAACCCACTTATGTTGAAACACAGCTATCAAAGTAGCAGGAAAACATGTAACAAGCAACGTGCCCGTTTGTTAACACGCTAAACGCAAACCCCTAGGGAGCAGCCCACCACCACCGCAAGGCGGTGCCAAATGTCTGCTTCGAGTCCCCCCAGCCAGTGCGCTGAGACACCGAACACCCGACTCCCACTGGACACGCGCACTGTGGCCGCGTTCGTCACTGAAGCTCCACCGCAGGACAGCAAAATACGGATTTTCTCCTCCGAGTGAGCCAGCGCCAGGACTCCCTGCGCAACCCTGGAGGCACACGGCCCAAGAACACCCACCTGCTGCAGAGAGCAGTTTTCAAACATGGACCTGGGGCGCTCACTGTTCCAACGCGTCTCGGGGACCGAAGGGCCCAAAGCTGCCCCCTCCCACCTTGCGCTGCCACCTGAGGGCCCCACCCCCAGCGGGGTGACCACTTACCGCGCCGCATGGCCTCCTGCTTCTGCACAGACTCCTCCTGCTTTCGTAAGTTGTCCTCGTTGAGAAGTTGCTGAGAAGAGGCCACAGAGAAAGCGAAGAGCTTTTAAAACCAGGAAAACATTCAACCAGGCTAAGAGGTTCCGGCTGCTCCTAGCTGGGAAGCTTCCATCCACCTCCGAGAGCTCCACCTTCCCGGGGCCCCTGGGAGGCCTGCAGCCGTGCGCCCCGATGCGCGCACGGGACGTGCACAGGCCCAGGGCCGGGGCAGAAGCAGCTTCTGCGGTGGCTTCACCAACACAGTCACCGCGTGATCCCCAGACGCCACTGCCCTGACTCACAGCCGTTTTTACAAAAGGCACATTTTCTGCCCGTTACATTTAAAAGCTGCAACGCCCTGAACAGGCAAAGCCATTCGAAACCCTGCTGTGAACTCAGACTGAGGCTGGGGCGTCCTCACACGCAGGTGCGAGCACCCACACTGGAAGTGCCGACAGGGCTTTTTACTCTGCCCTGGGACCCCGCCCTCAGCCAGTCACCAACCCCCAAATACGACCTCACTGGTCACAGCCAGGCTCCCCAGGGGGATGGTTCTCCCCTGGCGAGAACCCACAGAACACCTGGAGAATCTGGTGATGCTGTGGAGGCCGCGTGGGGATGCGTGTGCACGAGTGCCCGTGTGTGCCTGCGCGCGCGTGCCTGCGCGTGCGTGCCTGCCCGTGCGTGCCTGCCCGTGCGTGCCTGCCCGTGCGTGCCTGCCCGTGCGTGCCTGCGCGTGCGTGCCTGCCCGTGCGTGCCTGCCCGTGCGTGCCTGCGCGTGCGTGCCTGCCCGTGCGTGCCTGCGCGTGTGTGCCTGCCCGTGTGTGCCTGCCCGTGCGTGCCTGCGCGTGTGTCTGCGCGTGCGTGCCTGCCCGTGCGTGCCTGCCCGTGTGTGCCTGCGCGTGTGTCTGCCCGCGCGTGCCTGCGCGCGTGTGCCTGCCCGCGCGTGCCTGCGCGCGTGTGCCTGCCCGCGCGTGCCTGCGCGCGCGTGCCTGCGCATGCGTGCCTGCCCGTGCGTGCCTGCCCGTGCGTGCCTGCGCGTGTGTCTGCCCGTGTGTGCCTGCCCGTGCGTGCCTGCGCGTGCGTGTCTGCCCGTGCGTGCCTGCCCGTGCGTGCCTGCGCGTGCGTGCCTGCCCGTGCGTGCGTGTCTGCCCGTGCGTGCCTGCGCGTGCGTGCCTGCGCGTGCGTGCCTGCCCGTGCGTGCCTGCCCGTGCGTGCCTGCGCGTGTGTGCCTGCGCGTGTCTCTGTGTCGAGTGCCTCTGGACCAGCACCTACCAGCAGTAACAGCCCACGTGCTCTCGCCCCGTGCACTCTGGCCCACTGGCCAGTCCCAGAGGCCGCCTGAGCTCTCAGGGCACACGAGGCAGGCCCCTGCGGGAGGAGTGCCAGCTCACCTGCTGCCTGAGCTGGTCCTCGTAGCGCTGCCGGGCCAGCTGGTCCTGGTACTGGGCCCTCTGGAGAAGGAGCGTGACAAGACACAGCTCAGCTGGACCCAGACTCCACTGGGCACTGGGGCCCGAGATGAGCTGCCCACCTCCCAGAAACATGCAGGCACATGGACACTCCCTGTCCACTCAGCACTGAGGGGTCGTTGGGCTTTGGGGGTTTGGGCAAAGGCGTTCCAGGGGTCCGCATAAGAGCTGACACCCTGTCGCCCCTCACTCAGCCAAAAATGGAGACCCTGAGCTGCACCCCGGCTCCCCCTCCCGTCACTCCAGGCCCCGAGAGCCCAGGTGAACACGTGTGCTCACAGCCTGGTGCTGCCGGGTCTCCTCGCTCAGGGTCTTCCTCCGCTCCTCGGCCTGCACACGGATCTGCTCGCTCTTCAGCTGCTCCACGGCAGCCTCGTACTCCTGCAGAACACACACACACACGGCACTGCTGCGCTCCGGGCTCCCGCGAGACAACCGCCCCTGCCCCGCCCGCTCTCACCACACCCAGCCCGGTCTGGGAGGCAGGCCTGGGCAGGGCGGGGGTGCGTCCGGGTCGGCACCCAGGCCCACGGGCAGAGAGGAGCACCAGGAGAAGCCAGGGAACGGCCCCCAGGGAGCCAGACAGTCGTCTCCAGGGGTGCCCGCCACCCCCTCCCTGGAGCTGCTGCAGGCCCTGACTGCGGCACGGCCGGGGCTGGGGGCGGCGCCCGCACCTGCTCTGCGCCCACCACGGGCGCCAGCAGCAAGAGTCCTGCCGAGCGAGCGCAGTGAAGATGCCCCGCCCTCTGGAAGACCAGATGTCCCTTCCAGGGGGCCCTGCTGCACGCAGGCACTCAGGCCGCACGGCCAGCGCCCATCTTGGACCTCCCTTTGCCTCCTTCTGCAGAAGGAGGGGCCCAAGCTGCACCCTAGGCCCGCCGCCGCCCCGTGTGCCTGCCTGCCCCCCACCCCCGCCGCCCCGTGCACCACTCACCTTGAGCTTGGACTGCTGCTCCAGCTGCAGCGTCTGCTCCTGCATCTGTGCGAGATGCAGCGCCTCCTTGGCGTGGCCTGCGGGGCGAGCGGGAGAGGGCGTCAGGATACCCAGACACACCTGCGGCCAGCTAGGTACGCACTCACGTGTGCCCCACCTCGCCCATCCACACGCATTCCTAGCCAGACTGTACCCAATGCCCCCTATCCCCCAAAGGCCGCTGCCCCATCCCCAACAAAAAGCTTGGCACATTTGTGTGGCTTTATCCCCCCAGGACAATACTGGTGAGTGACACAGAAAAGCCACCCACACGCACCAAAGGTAGGACACAGGGTCCACACGGCAGTCACGTCCCAATTCAACAAAAAGCAAGGCAATGGCCAGAATATCCTTGATTTTCCACGTTACATGTTTTTCTTAAGCTTCCAATACCTATTGTCACTGATTTGCTATCCAGCAGGTGCAGATAAGAAAAGGAGTAAGTAAATGAGAATTAAATCAGACAGAGGCTAACACAGTTACGACTATACGTACATTGTATCTTCTAGGAGTATTTTGCTCATAGGGTAGAACTGATACCAGTAGCTGGGTGTTCTGGAAGAACACTGGGCACTTTCCTAGCTGAGACCTAGTGACAGTCTTCCCATTCAGTATGATTTATTTACTATAAAAACTTCCTAACACACAGAAACACATAAAGAGGGCACCCTCCCCTCCAATTTTCCTAGTTTGGTTCTTTGTTCACTTTGTTTCTCTACCCTACAGCCTGCCGGTATTTTGAAGGCTTCAGAGTAAATTGCAGACCACAGGACAAGTCACCAACTGCAGCAAACACGTCACGACCTAGAGCTCAACACTTGCTCATGGTTTGGTTTTTTTCCTTTGACAGAGAGTCTCACTCTGTTGCCTGGGCTAGAGTGCAGTGGCGTCACCATGGCTTTTGGAAACTCCTGGGCTCAAGCAATCCTCCTGCCTCAGCCTCCCGAGTAGCTGGGACTACAGGCACTGCCATCAGACCTGGACAAGTTTTCTTTTTTTTTGTAGAGATGGGGTCTCACTCTTGCTCAGGCTGGTCTCAAACTCCTGGCTTCAAGCGATCCTCCCGCCTCGGCCTCCCAGAATGTTGGGTTTACAGGCTGTTTTTCTTCCTTTCTTAGAGGTAAACTGACACAAGACACGAGCACGTCATGAGCATACTTCACACGTTCGTTAGACGGATGTGGCAGGACACCTTGGCGTCTGGATTGGTCTGTGGGGCGTGTGCTTTGGCATGAACTCAGCTAACAGGCATCAGCATCGAAGCCTGGGAAGGGCCTTCGGAGCCAACCTCCTGTGGAGGGTAGAGTCTCCAGGTCCCAGATCACAGAGGGACCTACCTCTGCAGGAGGCAGCTCAAAGGCACCAGGTCCCATGCTGTGCGCCTGGTGAGGGCTGAGCAGACCCTGGGGGCCACGTCAACACTCTTACCCTGACTGGGAGGGGCAGGGGCGCCACGGCTCCCTGTGCTCTCGCCCCGGAGCAGTCAACAGGACACCAGTGTCACAGTCCAGCAAAGCTGCCCTGTGTACTCATGACGTGACCTTTGGGAAGCCAAATTAACCTCTGAGGCCATTTCCTCCCCTGAAAATGGAGCACTTATAGTCCCCTCCCTCCCTGACTCTTGGGATAATGAAATGAGAGAAATCACAGGCTGTGCCTATGTGACTTTCCCAAATCACAAGCTCTGAGTTTACAATGAACAGTAACTCAACACCTTGAAATTACCCTGTGCTAGGAGACATGCATCCCAAAGCATTAATTAAGCACCCACTGCATGCAAGGTGCTCTTTTAGGCACCCACCTTTGTGGGATGTACAGGAAAGGGACTGGTTCACAGACAGCTCTAGACCTGTGTGCCATGGCTTCCAAGGACAGGCCCAGGGAGGGGCAGGTAAGACCCCAGGATGAGGCAGCATTGGGCACTGCCTCGAGGGACAGAGGAGGTGGTCCGTCTGTGAGGAGGATCCGCTGAGGACAGCTCCAATTTGGAAAGAGCAGCAAGGTCAAAGCAGCAGGCTCAGGCCAAACCACAATGACCCCACTACCAGGCCTGGAAGCCCGATGAATCCAGGCACCCAGGAGGCTCGTGGAGCAGGAGCACCCAGAAAGGTCAGGCTTGCCAAGGGCCTACCAGGCAGACAGGCAGGAGGCACCCTGGGAGAGAGAGTTTGGGGATCGGAAGGATGACGACCACAGACAGAGAAACCCTCTGCAGCCAGCAGTGAGGCCAGAAGGACGGCAGGAATGAAAAAGAACCCACACCTGGCACAGAATCCACAGGAAGGGAAGACTGGCGAGGTGGGGGGGCCAGCCTCCAGACCGGGGGGCATCCAGGCTCTGCAGGATACCCTGCTTGGCTGGGAAATGAGGGCTCAGTTTTAGAGAGCAAAGGCCAAGACTCTGGAGACCCAGGTGGAGAATCTCCCGGGGCAGGAGCTCTGGGGTGGCCAGGACTAGGGAGCAATTCAGAGGCAGATGTAGACAGGATGGAAAGGAAGCCCCAGCTGTTCCCCTCAGATGCACCTAAAGCCACTCACAGAAACCCGTACAACTACATGGGGGCGGCACGCAGGTCGAGATTCAGCTTCCGACAGCGGGAGAACTTTGGAACTCTATGTATGGTTAGTGGGCAAACCCCTCAAGAGCTGGGACAAAAAGCTGTCCCCCAGCTAACCCTGTAACAGGAAATGAGCTCACCTGTCAAAGCCTGCCATTGTCTGAAGTACCCTGAAGCCCAGCCTTGATCCCCATCCCAGCCCGAACTTTAAAATCATCTAGCAAGCTTAAAACAGCTGAGGGCAAACCAGGCACAGGGGCACATGTCTGCCATCCCAGCTACTCAGGATGCTGGGGCAGAAGATCATTTGCACCCACGAATTCGAGGCTAGCCTGGGCGACGTATCCAGACCATGTCTCTTAAGAAAAGAAAAACAAAACAACCAAGAACAACTGGGGGCAGAGGGAGCCCACCTAGGGCTAACAATATGTTGGCCTGGTCCTGGGCCCAAACTTCATGTTTTGGATGTCCCTCAGCCAGACCCAGAGACCACTGCCCAGGGCGTTCCTGTAGGCCCCTGGGGGAGGGGAGGAGAATCCTTCCCTCAAGTGCCAGGACCTCTCCTGTCTTCAACAGGAAAACTCTGCTAATAGTTGCTTCATACCACGGCTTCCCCACAGGATCTTCTGAAAAAAAGAAGCCCCTGCTTAAACAAAAGTGTGAGAACCACTGTATTCCATCCGTCAGTACTTACTCAATACCTTGTACATTCCAGGCTCCTGAACACTTAAACTGGTACAAATCCTTAAAGCCAAGGCAGAAAGGAAAGTTGGGGAAAGAGACCTGGGCCCAGGGAAGGCCTGCTGCTGACACCATGAGGGCACTGGGTCACGGAGAGTCACCAGGCTGGGTCAGCACCGTCTGGCCTGTGGCTTACCAACCCCCGCCTATGGAAACACTCACGTTTTCCAATAATAAGTGCAAATCTCCTATATTCTCGTTAAAACCAAAGACTCTCAAATATGCTTCCCCTGTTAAGTAAAAAATTGCTAGCAACCACCAAACAAACGGATCTACCATTCCGGCTACGCCTTGGCCCGTCCCACGTGGAGGCACCAAGAGAGGAAGGATACCAGGCACTCGGCAGTCAGTGAAATCCAGGGTCCAGCCCCAGCATCTGATGCCTGTAACCTCTGAAAGTTACCTCCGCACCGGTTTCCTCACCTGACGCGCTCGTGACAGCTAGGAACGTGCAAAAGGGTGATAGAATCTGAACCTGCCGGCATGCAAGTGGGCTTTGGCCAGGGGTACTCCTGGAGGCCAGTCTCTTCACCTGAGACGTATGGCTGCCCAAGCCACTTCATCGCCCAACTGCTCGGGCGGGCAAGGGGTCAACCGCCCCTCGAGCGCCCGACTCTGGCGCTCCGCCGCGGAGCCTCCCGCTCCCCGGGGCCCTCGGCCGCCCGGCCCCGCCCGGCCCACACTCACGCGAGTGCTCCAGCTCGCGCGCCGCCTTGGCCGCGCGCTCCAGGCCCGTCGGGTCGAAGTTGCTCCATTTGTCCTTGGGCGCCGGCCGGTCTCCCACGCCGCGGTCCCCGCCGCCCTCGGCCCCGGGCTGCGCGGGAGGCAAGGGCAGCGGCGGCCCCGCGCCTTCGCCCTTGGGGCCCTTGTTGAGGCCGAAGAGCCACGACATGACCAGGGAGCGCCGCACGTCGCCGCAGCAGCGGGACCCGGACCCGAACGGGACTAGCGCGCGGCTCGGAGCTGCCTCCACGCGCTGCGAGCCGGCGATCAAGGCCACTGCGCAGGCGCGACACATACCCGCCTCCCGGGCGACGGAAGCGCGCGAGGGCCACGCAGCCCTCAGGCCTCGGATTGGCCACGCGGCGCGCAGCCCTCGGATTGGTCGCAAGGATCGTGACGCCTTCGGCGGCGGCGCCGTGATTGCCCGAGCGGGCTCGCGGGGGGCGGAACGAAGAGCCTGTTTACGGGAGCCAAGCAGGGGCAAAACTGCCGGCGTGGGCGTGTGTGCGCCCTGGTTACGTCAGTTCCGCTCAGCAAGGTCACTGGATCCCGTTGCTATGGCGCCGATGGAGCGCAGGCTAGGCGACCGAGGGGCGGGTGCCCGGGGAGCTCTCCGGGGCGCGGCCGCGGAGAATTCCGGACGGACCTCACCCGGGCCGGGGCCGGCGTGGGAGCTCGGCGACCCCGGGAGCCAACCTGGAGGACTGAGGCTGCGCTCGCTGGGTCTCTGAGCCGGAGCATACAGTAGGCGCTCCATGCGACCCTGGTTCGGTGGCACGGGCTGGAGGACCGGCGCTCCACATCTTCCTTCCCCTTTGGTGTCGCCGCAAACCTCCGCGGTCCGTGGCTGCGTGACCCCGTTTGGCCCACAGAGGGCGGTGGCCGAGAGCCCCAACCCCGAGGCTCGGAGAAGCGGGGCAGCCGCGCCCCAAGGCCCAGCAGAGGAGCCGGCCCTCTGCAGGCTCCGGTCTGGTCGCTGGCGGGCGAGAGCTCCACCTTGGTGGCCGCTGTCCTGCTGCAGGGGCGCAGGGCCAGGGCCAGGTGTCGATCCGGGACCACAGCATAGAGTGGCTCTTGGTCCCAGTCTTCCAATTGTCCCTTGGTTCTTTCCTTGATGGAACTGGTTGAATTTACAGAGGTATATGGAGTGACTTTTCTCACTAGATTGAAAACAGTTATAAGTGTCAATAAAAATAGGAAAGAAATTGAAATTCTAAGATAATTTTTTGATTTTTTCCCCTACATAAAGAGAAAAGCCAAATGACTTTCCCAGCGATAGCCAGACGCCCCCAGTGGCCACCATCAAGGTTTTTGTGGACTAGCTGCAAAGCATCCCGCCCACAGCACCCCACAGGGCTTGGATGGGCAAAGAAGACACGAGTGGAGACTGACGTCCCCTTCCACAACAGCCACATGCCCGCCTGCAGCTCCATCCCCAGGCAGGCATTTGGCAAGCCTCTGTCTTTTTAAATTTTATTTTGCTTTATTGTATTTTTGAGACAGGGTTTTGTTTTTTTTTTTTTTTTTTTTTTTGAAACAGAGTCTCACTCTGTTGCCCAGGCTAGAGTGCCGTGGCGTCAGCCTAGCTCACAGCAACCTCAAACTCCTGGGCTCAAGCGATCCTCCTGCCTCAGCCTCCCAGAGTGCTAGGATTACAGGCATGAGCCACTGCACCCACTAGCTGGTGTTTTTAATAAATTTCTGCATTTTAAATAGCCGGTTTCATATAACTAGGCTTAATTTAAAAAACAGAAAATCTGCTGGCTTACGATTTATGTAATTGCTTTAAAGAGACATTGAGAGAGAGCAGAAGTAAACCCCGTCCCTCCAAGCAGTGCCGCTGCACACTTCCCACTCTCTGGTGAGCTTGCAAAAGTCCCATTCACGCATGCCTGTTACTCCAACCTTAGACTGGAAGCCATTCAGGAGGACAGACACACCCTTCGTAAAGACACTGAGCCAATAACAGGGAATGAGAATGGTGCTTTCTACATTTAATCGACAAAGGTGAAGTTCTCTGCTGCTTGTGCTGTGCTGTTTCACTGCTGGGATTCCTGGGCCGCTTGCCCTCCAGCATTGACGACCTGGAGGAGAGACTGCAGAGGTTAAAGGTGCAAGTGGACAGCCTGGCCTCCAGCCTTGAGCCAAGACAGGGGCAGGGGGTGGGGGAAGGCACAGCTGCCCCTGGGATCCCAGGCCAGCAGGAGCAGGGGCCTGAGTCCCAGCGCAGGGCCCACCCCAGTGGTGGGTGGAGCACTTTGCTCCCAGAATTCAGGCAACAAGTGTGGTTTCTGAGTCTTCCACTTCTGTACCTCTGGGGAGCTGCACCGCATGCCAGACCTGTAGGCTTCTAGTGTGGGCCCTGGGCCAGTGACCCGGCCCCAGGGCTTCCTGACCGTGCCCATGCAGAAGCTTGTCCTTTGACAACGGGAGCAGCTCGGGCGGGGGCAGAAGGCTGCTGCTGCCCTCACATCACTCTGCAGTCTCACTCCCCTAGAGGTGCCAGCCTTCAGGAGTAAGGGGCCAGCCCCTCTCCCGTTCTTTCTCTCCGGCTTCCCCAGGACCCCTGGCTCTGGTCTCACTCCCAGTTGCCCCAGCCCATCGGCAGCCCATCAGCCCCACCAGCACGTGCACCCTGCTCCTGCCAGCACCAGGCAGGCCCTAGCCCAGCTGAAAGGAAAGCTGCCCAGCTCAGCCCACCAGAGCCCGGGCACCCAGGGTGGGGACCAGCAGAGCAGGGCTCCCAGCTCTCCACAGGCTTTTGCAACTGGGCAGCCCCTGCCAGCTCCTCCCCAAGGCACAGTGGTCACCCTGAGTGTAGCAGTGCTGTGTCCAGGGCTGTAGAGCAACTGGGGACTGAGCCCCAAGCTCGCTGGCCCCTCCAGGCTCCCCCGTAGCTGTGTAGCTTGTCTTCTTGTTTGGAGCTCTGTTCAGGTAAGCAGTTGCCTACTCGTGGCAACCCTGTGTACTGTCCTCTGTCCCCAAAGCAGCCCCTCTGCCTAGCTGGACCTGCAGACCCACCGGTAGAAGGGCCGTTATGGCCAGCATGTCCCCACCAGAGCCCCTGAAGTTAACTCTGTAGACGTGCACACTTCCAGGTCATGTGGGGTCATGGGTGGCCTTAAGACAGGCACTCGGCTGCCCTGCCCCTCGGGGGTCAGGTGACACACTGAGTACTGGCCCACCCTTTGCAGGGCTGAGGTGGGAACTCTGCCTTCCCCGGGGAAAAGCAGAGCCGGCTGCGTGGTCTGGGCGCAGATCCCCTCAAAGCCATGGCTGTGACGGTGCCTTCATGTCCCATGGCCACTCTGGGAGGGGTGTGAGAAGGAGTTGCCTACCGTGGCCGGGACACTTCCCTATGTGGGGGGCTGGCCTTGGAGCAGAAGAGGCAGCGGGGCCAGGAGGTGAAGGCCCCAGGCCCCCTGGTGAGTAGGGATGCTCATGGCTCCCGCCCTCCCCGGCAGCAGCACTGTGCACCCCACGTGTGCTGTGGCAGAGTGTGGCCTCCCATCCCACGGCCTGTGGTTCCCTCTTGCTGCAGGCTCAGGCAGGCTGCCAGCCACCCTCCACCCTGCCTCTGCTTGTCCCTACACCTGGCAGGGACAAGCGGCATCTTTCTTCCTTCAAAAGCTCAGACTGTGTGGCACACAGGGTATAATTTGTCAAGGCAAGTTCATCTGCATCTCTGAAATGTGGGCAAGGTGGCAGGGGCCAGAGATCAGAGGTTGCCCCTGCCGTCCCTGCCCAGGAGACTGCAGCCTTCACCTCCCTGTCCCCCACCCCCACCTACAGAATAGCAGCCCTAGAGCCCCTTGCCTAGGGCTGGGTCCACCCCTCATCTGTCCACCGGAGCCCCCAGGGGTCCCCCTGGCATCCCCACCTCCCCACACTCATCTCCAGGAGGAGATATGACTTCTACCAGCTTTTCATAAAATTGAATGTTGGAAGAATATTTTTCATCCCAGAACAAAAAGCAAGAGACACGCAGCTATTGCACTTTAGCTCCGACTTTCCCAAATCCTCCCCTCTTGCCAGCGGAAGGCTGTCCTGTGGGGCTGCGCTTCCAGGATTTCCCATCGTTTATTACTGTCACTATGGAAACGGCTCCCACTCAAGGGAGGTAACTAGAGTCTCCCTGCTGGTCCCCAGCTGCAGGGCTCACTCTTGGACACCCCACTTCCCGGAGGTCTGGCTGCAGACCCTCTGCTGCCCTGCGGCTCCCACAGACAGCTCTGTCGCCAGGGCTTGGGGTGCTGGGAGGGCAGTTACTCTGTCCAGGGGCGTGGGCACGATGTTCAGCCCCCTGAGGCCCTCCTGCCAGTGGACAAGTGCCAGGCTGCCCGGTGAAGTAGTGTCTCACAGAGCAGCGTGACGCGCAGCCTTGGCGGAATCCCCAGGGGTGTCCTCTTCAAATCTGGGGCAGGACCAGCCTCGCTGCCTTGCAGGGGGTGGAAACCGGCACAGGCGCGAGGGCTGCCCGGGAGCCTGCTGCAGTCTCCCCAGCCCTGCCCACCCTGGCCTCCGGGACACCTGCCACGTGGATCACAACCCTGTTTCTTTTCTTGTCTCAACCAGAACCAACCACAGCCCTTTCTGATTTTCAGATACATGTCGAAAAACTCACAGTGGCCTTGGTGCATGTGTAAGTTCTGGCAGGTGTCACCTTCTGCTCAGTGTCCTGGACCCAGAGTGGACCAAGCCAGGGCAGGAGTGTGCCAGGGGAGCGGGGGCAGGGGACGGCCAGCTCACAGGGAGACCAAGACAGAACTTTTCCAGAGGCTACTCCCAGGGCCAGCGCTGCTCGGAGACATGATCCAGATTCAAAGAATTATAAAAAAACGCCTGAGCCAGGCATGGTGGTGCATGCCTGTAGTCCCAGCTACTCCTCAGGAGGCTGAGGCAGGAGGATCGCTTGAGCCCAGGTGTTTGAGGTTGCTGTGAGCTAGGCTGACGCCACGGCACTCACTCTAGCCCGGGCAACAGAGTGAGACTCTGTCTCAAAAAAAAAAAAAAAAAAAAAAGATAAAAACCGCCTGGGACAGCGAGGGGTGAGCGGGTCAGCACTTCCGAGATGAGGGCTTACGAAAGAGGCCTCCCTTGGCATGGAGGTGGCAGTGGGGACTCCTCTCACCTCCTGCCGGCACCAAATAGCCGGTGCTGGGCCTCGGCGTCCAGAAAGCTGCCTCTGCCAGGCAGGGCTGGGGAGAGAAGGGCTTTGGATCGTGGGACCTCCTCTGCCCTCTCAGGACTGTAGGTACATTTTGGGGGAGGAGGTCGTCACAGCTTCTCCTGTGAGTCTGAGCCATCCAAGGGAGGCACCGTGACAGTTAGGAGACGATGCCCTGGCACTCGGCTGCCCTCTGCCCTCTGGGCCTGGGCTCAGTGTGGAAGGGGGACCTTCCTCTCAAAGTGCCGACAGGTTCAAACCTGCAGCCACCCTGGAGAGCAGGTGGGGCCGGGGCTGCACAGGGGGGATTGGGGTTAGGGTTGGGGGTAACTGACCGGCGGTGCGGTGTGAGCACGCCACCTGCACGACACACAGCCAGGTCTCACTCAGGCTTCCTGGGCCTGACTTGGGCCAAGGGGAGTTCAGAGGGGAAACCCAACGCCCCTCAGCAACGGCCCCCACACCCCTGCTCCCATAGGCAAGGTGGGTGTCCTTGTGTCTCGTGCCATCCTCACACACAAGGGCAAATCCCGGGCTGCGAGCCCTGCGCAGCCGGCCCTCCACGCCCAGCACACCCACCAGTGGGCGGTGCAGCCCTGGGCTCCAGAGTCAGGTTCTGGGGGACGGCGGCAGGCCAGCTCTCGTGAAGGCTGCCCTGCGCACCCGTCCAAGCCGGCGGACTGAGAACACCAAGCTGGGCCCAGAGACCACTCCTCAACCCTGCAGTTTCGTAGGTTGGGAGCGGTTCCCGTTAGCAAGGAGCCCTGGCAAGGGACTGCAGGGCGCGGCTTTGCCAGCAGAGGGCACCCGCGGGGGCTGGGCAGCGGGCAGTGGGCCCAAGGCTGCGGTGGGCACGTCCCTCCAGGGAGAGCCCGGGACCCTGTCCTCCGCATTCCAGTACCCTGCCCAGTCCAGGCCGCAGGGTCCCGGTCCACAGAAATGGGGCCCGGGCTCTCTGAAGGTGCACACAGGGACCATACGGTCCTGGTGGTCTGTGTCCGGGTGCCGGAGGGCCAGCCTGCCCCTTCCCTCCCCAGACACACCATGGGGCCTGCCACATATGGGACCTTTTACAGGCTGCCCTGTCCTGGTGTGCTCTGCAAGAAGTAAAGCATTCTAATGAGACTGCAGGCCAGTTTACATCTGGTTTACTGAATTTTAAAGTCGGGGACGTTAGTGGGGAAGAGAGGTGACGTGAGTGTTGAGTGATGCAGGCAATTCTGGGAGCAGATGGGGGCCAGGGACACCCAGGCACCCTGCCCTTGGCAACCTGTCTGATGGCCCAGGAAAATGAGTGGTGCCAGGAGGTAGCCTTTGGTGTCAGATGCTGCAGAGCCATGGGGGAACCCACCCTGGGGAACCTCGTCCCTGCTCTCTCTGTCTCCCGGACACAGGAGTGCTGGCCTGGGAGCCCGTCGGTGTGTGTTGGACTCTCCTGTCCTCAAGGTCCTGAGTTCCAGGCTCTAGTCCCCCTCCTCCCAAAGGCACCCTCCACATCCCGGTGGCTGCTAGCCTGGCCTAGCTGGGGTCCTGAGCAGGGAGGCAGGGCCACAGTCCCCGGTAGGCACTGCCCTCCAGGCCAGCAAGTGTCCTGGTAAAGATCACCTGGCAACACCTCTACCTCTTGGCATCCCTCTCTGCCCTTCCTTTCCCTCAGGCAGCCTTTGGGGACCTGCCCTGCCCCTTTCCACCAATATCCAGGATCTGAGTGGCCCTGGGGGCTTAGGGACCAAGCTCCCTCCAGCCCATGCCACCAGAGGGCACGGCCTTTCACACAGCGGGAGGTCTGGCGGCCAGCCTCCCTGTCCATCTCCCTGCTAATCCTGCCCAAAGTCCCACACAGGTGCCCGGCTCCAGGCGGGGAGGGGAGAGGGTGGCCACCGCACGCGCTGCGGCGCCAGAGCAGGCAGGCGTCGGGAGCCTGCGGCCACCGGGAGAGGACTGGGCGGCCCCGCGGAGACCCCGTGGGGCAAAGGACGGGCCAGCACCCCGTCCCCCGGGCAAAACCTTGGCTTCGGCTCCGGCCCCCTCGGCGACGCGGGCGCGCAAGGCTCACGGCCCCCGGGCCGGGGCGGCGGGCGGCGGGGGTCGCGGCGCGCGGGGGCGCGGGCCGTCGGGCGTGCAGGCCTTGGCCGACAGCGCGCTCTCGCGGCCGGAGCGGAAGGCGGCCGTCACCGTCACCAGGTAGGCGGTGCCCGGCGCCAGGCCCTGCAGCGTGGTGCTGTTGCGGCCCGCGGGCACATCCACGCGCTGCGCCGCGCCGCCCCGCAGCGGCCCGAACTGCACGTGGTAGCCGAGCGCGGCGGGCGCGCCCAGCGCCGGGGCCCAGCTCACGCGCAGGCTGCGCGGCCGCGCGTGCGAGATGACGATGCGCGCCGGCCCGGCCTCCTCGGGGGCAGGGGGCGCCGGGAGGGCAGAGGGGGGCGGCTCGGCCGGCCGCGTGCGCACTCGCAGGTGTTGGGGGCTCACGAGGTGCACGTTGGACTCCGGCACCAGCGCCACGTCGTAGTCAGTGTCGGGGTCGAGGCCCGCCCAAGTCCAGTCCGTAGCGTTGCCCGGCAGCTGCTGGCGTCTCGGGGCCCCGAGCCCGGCCCTGGGCACCAGCTCCAGCACGTAGTAGCCGGAGTCGATGGTCAGTAGGGGTGGCCAGGCCAGGCGGAAGCTGCTGGAGGTGACCTCGGAGGCCCGGAGCTGCTGCTTCTGCATCTCGTCTGCGGGTGGCGTGGGGGTCAGGGGATGGGGGTCAGGATACCCAGGTCAGCCTCTCCTCTGCCTGAGGGTGGGGCTCTGCCTGGCCAGGGAAGCTCCTAAGATGGGAGGCCCTTGTAGGACAAGTGGGGGCCACCAAGCCAGGCAGATGCTGGAGTCAGGCCAGCAGATGCTAATGATATGCAAAATGGCAGGGGTGGGGGACAGACAGGTGCAGGGTGCAGCCCCCGATGGAGACCCTATCAGGAGCTTCCCTACATCCCTAAGTCCCAAATCCAGTCCTGTGGGAGGGGGGAGGTATAGTGGCTACCTCTCACCCGGACCAGTGGCCTGGACAGAGGTCCCTCAAAGGTGGTATCCGAGGGGTGGGCCCACAGTGGTATCTGAGAACAGAGGACCAGCCCCCTAGCCTGAGTGGCCAGCACAGAGTCTGGGGTCAGCAGGCTCTCCCAGGGTGCAGCCAGGAGACCGGAGACCACAGGGGGAGGCCCTGGGGGGCAAGGGAGGTGTGACAGCTTCAGGTGCAGCTGGACCTGGGGTTCAGGAAGTGCTGCCTGCCTGAGTCCCCAGAAGAGTGTGGTATGGGGGACTCCACGGTGGAACCCCTGAGCCTGAGACACCAAGCACCATGTGGCCATCTGACTAAGGCTGATAATTGTTGGGCAGAGTTAAACCTACCAGGATCCTGACACTTCCTCCCAAAGTGCTTGGTGCCTGGGTCATTTTCCTGCCCATCCCCCCCAAGTCCTGCCCGCTTCCCATGGCCCAGGCCCCACAGCCTGGCTCCTCTGCCCTGCAGCCTCAGGTTTTTCCTGTCCAGCTGCTTAAGGCAGCCTTTTCTTCTCTGTCCCCTCCAGACTCAGCTGCCTTAGCTGACCCAGGGGCTGCTGGGGGTCACATGTCCCTGGGGAATCTTGGGGAGCACCCTCCACCCTCTCTAGCCCACAGTCCAACCCCTTCAGGCTCAGGGTGGGTGCTGAACCCACAGGCAGATCCTTGGTAAGAACCCTGGGGCCGGTGGCATTTTTCAGTGGCTATAGCAGGCAGCCCAGTCAGTGACCAGGCCCCTCATCTCCAGCCCCTCTCCCTTCGGGCTTAGCTGGGGCAGGGGGGTCCAGAGAAGAGCCCATGGGTACTGCTCGGCCCCTGCAGCAGGCCTTCCCTGCTCCGGCCTCCCGCCAGACAATCCCCAGAGGGGCCTGAGTGCAAACCAGCTCAGACCCTCCTGCTCTGTGCTCTGTGGGAGGCAGTCCCTGGCCTCCTGGCTGTCCCCTCTCCAGGTGTGCTGGGCCAGGTGAGGCAGTAGGCCCCGGACATGCACAGGACCACATGCTACCCCTCAGCAGAGTTCCCTGTCTTGGACTCTTTGCCCATCCTCCCCACTTAGCCACGTCCCATCAGCTGAGGCCCCTCAGTCCCTCAGCCACTCCATGGGGCCTCCAGGCCTAGGCTGGGCCCATCAGCAGGAAGCCCACCCCTCTGCCTCTCCACAGCCCAGGTAGCAGGGTGCCTACCTGGAATGTCCCTGGACGGTACACAGAGAAGCTCTGTATCACTTACCTCCCACTGCATCCTGGGGGGTACCGCAGTCCCCACGGCCCTGGCCACCACTTCAGGTACATGAGTTCCTCCTGAAGTCTCAACCCAGCCTCTCCTGCAGCCCCCAGCTAGGGCTCCCCTCAGGGCCTGCCTCCTCCCACCTACCGAGAATAGAGCCCCTCAGCTCCTGGACGATGATGCGCAGGTCGTCCACATCCACAAAGTGCAGGTGCTTCTCAGCAGGGGCTGAGGCGGCGGCCGACAGCTCCAACAGGTTGCCACGGCCAGTGCTGACGATGAAGACAGTGACGCCCATGTCCTTGAGCTCCTGCATGGGAGGCCCCATGGGGTCGCTGGAGCCACCATCTGTCACCCACACTAGCACCTTGGGCACCCCTGGCCGGGCACCTGCTGCTTCAGCAAACAGCTGCTCCTTGGCATACGCCAGTGCCAGGCCAGTGTTGGTGTCACCCATGCGCTGGGCCGCAGTGCGTATGGCATCCTGGACAGCCTCTCCTGAGCTGTGCTGGCCGAAGGGGAACTCGGTGTATGGCTGGCTGCTCACATGCACCAAGCTGGCACGAAGAGCCCCAGGGCCCAGTGGCATTGGAGCCACCAGCTGCCCCACAAACTCCCGAACGCGGGAGAACTCGTAGTGAGACACACTGGCTGAGCTGTCCAGCAGGAACAGCAGATCCCCCTGGGGGGCTGATGCTGGGGGACCTGGGGGAAAGGACCAGTGTTCAGCCCCAGGTGGCGGGCGCCCCAGACAGCCCCACACCCTGGGCAGAGCCCTACGGGGCCTGTGCTTTCCTTAAGCAGGTGCTTGCCCTCGCCTGAAGGTGCTGGGTCCAGGACAGAGAGGGGATTCCGAGCCAAGCAAGAGGCCCATCCTCTAGGTGGGTTCCAGCTCTGCATGCTGGCCACGTGACTTAGGGCACTGTCTGGCTTGTCCCATTTGTAGAGGAGAACTGACCTGTCCAAGCCCTGACACCTGCCTTTCCTCAGCAGCCCTGCATGCAGGTGGAGCCTGAGGCCTGGCCTGGACCCGAGGAGTGGCCTGAGCCCTGGGGCTGCTCCCCTGCAGGCTTTGCTTTGGAGAAGCAGCTTTGAGGCTGGAGTTCAGCCACGCAGCTCGGCCTCCAGGTGAGGCCGCTGGCCCTGGGCATGCACACAGCGGCAGGGGAGGGTGGGGAGCAGAGGTGGAGGGACAGGGGAGGCAGAGCACTGAACACAGCCCCCGTAGCCCAGATGGCCAGGCTGGAGTCTGATCCCACTTACAGATGATGTCACCCCGCACGGCCCCATCCTCTGCTCCATCTGGACCCAGAAAGCAGGATACACCCCCAGCAGCCTGAGGGCTGCCCGGCCCCCTCTTGGGCCTCCCCTTTCCTCCAGGCACCCCGCGGGGGTGGGGGAAGCAGATGGGCCCCTCCACCACTGAGGCAGGCAGGAGAGATCTAGGGTTTCCATTCTGGACCAGCCATGAGGTTTCCCTAATGCGGTGGAGTGACTCCAACCTTTCCACTTTCCCTCTACTAAGGGCCATTGCAAAAGTAGGGAAACTGAGGCGGGGGCCGCCCCCCGCCCCGACAGACATCTGTCTCTTCCCCTCCAGGCCCCGGGATCCCGCGGAGATGAGGGCGGGAGGGCAGACGGCGGCCTCGGGGGGCGGCCCCCGCCGGAGCACCTGGCCGCGCCCGCCGCGGGTGGGTGGGGTGCTCTGCCCGCGCCCCCGCTCCCGCAGCCTCCTCACCCACCCGCCCCGCGGCCGCGGGGACAGAGAGGGGGCGCCCGGAGCGGAGGAACAGCCCGGCCGCCCGCCACACTCACCGCGCTCCGCGCCGCTCCGCGCCAGCGCCAGCCGCAGGCTCAGGGCCAGGCCGAGCGCCGTCCAGGGGAGCATCGCGCGCGACGGGACGAGACGCGCTCGGCCGCTCGCCGCTCGCCCGCTCCTGTGCTGCGGGACTCGCAGCCCCGCGGGCCGGCCCCGCCCCCGCCCCGCCCCCGGGAGGTCCCGCCCTGGAGGCCCCGCCCCGCCGGCCGCCCGCACTCGCCCGCGCGCGCAGAGGGCGACCGCGCAGACGGCGCAGGGGCGCACACGCGGGCGGAACCGGACGCGCAGGGACATGCAGCTGCGGCGCCGACACGACCGAGGCAGGCGCCGTGGGCGTGCGCACACTGGCACTCCAGTCCCCCTTTTCCGGGCTGTGAGGCTCTGGGGCAGGGTGAGGACCTGTGGCCCCACCGCCTCGTGTGGCCTCCAGATCCCTGAGCGCGGCCCTCCACCGATCCAGACTTCACGGAACAAATCTCTTTCTTCTGTAATATTTGGATTGGGTCAAAAGCCCACACTCAAGGAAACAGAAGGCAACATGTGGCCTGGAGGCTGCAGGTTCCCACCCCCCAGCCCGTGGGAGCCAGCGGGGAGTCACCAGGCTACATCATCCCCAAGCCCCCGCGTTGTTGGATGTCCCCAAAGCCAGGCCCAAGGAAACCCCCAACAAGGCACAGGCCCTGGCTTCACCTCGCCCCAGGGCTGGAGGAGGGAGAGTTGTCTGGGGGACTGGGACACGTCCCCAGGACTGACCAGCAGGGGTTGGAAGGGCCTTGGGGGTCGAACTTGGAAAGGAGATAGGGCCTTGGAAGGGGACAGAAGACTGAGGGGCCTGAGGGGCAGTGGCAAGTGGCTGGCCAGGCCCTGTCCAGTGTGACCTTGCTGGGCCTGCTGCTGTTCCCATACCTGGCGGGGCTCAGGGCCCAGGCCAAGGTTGGACTCACGACTGAGGACAGACCCCGAGCAGCACTGGAGGGGCCACTGGTCGGCAGGGGCTCATGGGTCCTGGAGCTTGGCTAGGCCCAGACTAGAGGTGGGGGCCTTGGGGTGCCCAGAGGGACACTCAGCTCCCAGGGCAGGTTGACTTCTGGGTAACTGTCACCTCTTCCAGCCCCTCCTCTGCTCCGAGCTGGGGGTGGGGCACACATGTGGGGGTGGGGTGTCTGCCAGGATGTCCCCTCCCTTCCCACCCTCTCCCAGAGGATGCTGCAGGGAGGAATGAGGGACTCAATGGTTTTCCTTCCTCCCTTTCTGGCAGGTGAGACACCGCGGAGCCCCGAGGGTGGCTGGAGCTCCACTTTGCCTAAAAAAGGAAGTGCCGGGCTGAGCCTGAGGAGCTGGCGGCAGGAACAAGCAAGAACTGTGTCCCCGCCGCCCGCCCGGGTCCCCCACCCCCCTTGCCGGGAATCTTGGCAGTGGCGGTGCTGGCTCCACTCCACAGACCTCAGGCCTCGGCTGGGACCAGAAACTGCCTGGCCTGGTGGGGGGAGCATGGGCATGGGCCCCCAAAATCCAACGTGTGCCACTCAGGCCTCACCGGCCCAGTCCCCAGCATATCAGGGCTGCTGTGGAGAGGGGCACTGGGGGCAGCAGCTGGGGGGGCCTGGGGTGCACTGGGGAGCTGACCAGGTAAACAGCCCAGGCAGCTGGGCCACAGGGGAGACAGCTGCTCACAGCCAGCGCCCCGTCCTGCCCCGCAGGCAGCCCAGTCACACCTCCCTGCCCTGCTGGGCTGAGGGGAAGTTTCCGTCACTTCTGGAAAAAGTGAGCGGGTCTTCTTGGCCGTGACTCAGGCCCTCGAGGAAGCAGCCACCCTCCTCCCTCCAGCTCTGCCATCAGGAGAAGGAGCCACGGGAGGCCCAGCCTCCACCCAGCCCTGGCCAGGCCACCTGCTCTGTTCCGGAGCTCAGAGTCCCTCCTGCTGCTCCCTGGAGACCCTCCCTCTCGGCTGCTCCGCCCTCTCGGCCTCTGCCCCAGCGTCAGGCAAGACTCTTTCTCCCTCCTGCGCCCCCACCCCACCCCCGCAGGAGAGACACGGGTAGGCAGAGGGTCCCGGGAGCGCGGGGTCAGCCAGAGGTGCCGTGGTCAGGGCCAGGGCTGGGCTTGAGGCAGACGCCAGAGGAAGCACACACGTAATGGTCCGGAAGCCTCCTCTGAAGGCAGACAGGGCCAGGGCAAGGGGGCAGAGCTGTCCCCAGAGCAAGGACAGGCCAGAGCACGGTGGGATCCTGGCCCCCAGCCCTCTGACCCCCAGCACAGTCCCTGGCTGGTCCTGGTGTCCTGGGGACCCTAGAGGAGGAGGCAGCACCCCTACAGCCTCGGCCAGGTCTGGGGAGTCCCTGTGCCTCACTTCCAGGAGCTGGCCTGTCCTGCCTGTCTCTGCAGGCAGGTGGAGGGGGTTCTGGGAAACCCGGGGACACTGCTCCCAGCTGGTCTCCGCCCCACCCCCACCCGGAATGCTCCCTCCTCCGCCCGACCCAGGCTTCTGCAGAGAAGAAGGGCCTTTTGTCCCTGGCTGGCTGTGGTCATGCCCAACCCAGGGAAAAGGGCAGCTCCTGAGGCCTCCGACCCCACCCTTGACCCCAGCTGAGGGCAGAGCGCCTGGGCCCCCACCCCACACCGTGTACTGCTGTTCTCGGTGCTGTTTGTTCCTCACACAAGTACTCATGCCACATGGGAACACAGAAACAGGAAGCAGCGGGGCAGCCGCCACGGGCTGGGGCAGGGTGTGGGGTGAGCTTGAGCCCCATGGCCCCCCCACAACAGAGAGTGGGACGGGGAGGTGACAGGGTGGGGGTGGCAAGAGCAGCACAGCCCACCCAGCTCCAGACTCCACCCGCCCATCGGGGTCAGGGACGAGCCAGGGTCTTAGGACTCGGCGTGGGGGTCCCGTCCCACTCCCCAAGAGCCCAGGCCTCCCCCTCCAGCCCCAGAGCTGACCTGGCCCAGCAGCCCCTCTGCGAGCAACAGCTAGGGGTGGCAGAAAAGTCGCCTGGCCAGTGGGTGGCCTGCCCATGGGGTGGCTGCCACCCCATCTGCGTTTGTACACCTGTCCTCTGCATGCTGGGCATGGCCACACTCCAGCTTCTGCTCTGGGAACACTTGGCCCTGGGCAGAGCCCCGACCCTCCAGCACTGCCAGGCTAGGAGGGGGCTGGGCAGAGGCTGTGCCAGCAAAGATGTGCCCCTGCTTTTACCCTGTGTAGAGTGGGGACCCCGTGAGACTAGGGGGTCAGCGGGCGTCCAAACACAGGAGCTACAGGAAGGAAGAGCCTTCCAGGCAGAGGGACAGCAAAAGCCAAGACCTGGAGGCCAGGGGCGGCGTGTGCGGGCTGAAGGGGCCTGGGCACAGACGGAGAGGGCCAGGCAGGCTGGGGGCCCCAGGCCACAGGCAGGTGCTGCCTGGGCAGGCTGTGTGGGGGCAGGGGCTGAGGCCAGGCCTGGGCAGGCTGTGTGGGGGCCGGGGCTGAGGCCAGGCCTGGGAGAGACCCCTGGCTGGGCAGCCAGAGGCAGCGCCTAGTGGGCAGGGTGGGAGTCGGGGAGAAGCACCCCGAGTGTTCCTGGGTTTTCAGCCTGCGTGGCCGACTGAACAGTCCCCCTTCCTGAGGTGGGCCCCTAGCTTTGGTCCCCTCTGCTGGCATGCGGCATGCCCTACTGTGGAAGAGCAGTGGCCACCATGCCCTCCCCCTCCCCAGGTAGGGGCCAGGCAGGCTCTGGGCAGCAGAGACTCCCAGGGGGCTGGATGTCGAAGGAGGAGGCAGGGAGAGGACAGGCCTGAGTCAACACCTAGTGGGGTGGGTGGGGAGGAGGAGGGGCCCCAGCCCCCAGAGCCACCCACCCACCCAGGCTCAGGTCCTGCCCCACACCCCATGGACACCCCACATGCCCAGGGTGGGGAGGGACAGAGCTGGCCAAGCTGGCTGCTCCTGGCTGCCTGAGGGTGCACCTTGGAAATGCCTCGTGAGTGACAAGTGACCTCGGGCAAGGTGGGAGCCTAGCAGAGCTCTGTGTCCTCCCCTGTTGAGAAGCCAACGCCCCTGATCTGGGATGGGGAGCAGATGGGACGCATGGGCACATGCACACCCCAGGCTCCCTCCTACAGGGCAGGTGGAGGTCTGCAGCAGGCCCCCAGGGGCTTGGCCCCTCCACCCCAGCAGTTCAGGCCCCTGGGCAGTGGGGAGACAGAGGAGGTGCTGCTGGCCCTCAGACTGGGGGAGGGGCTCTGGGGGAGGGGACGGAGGCGCCATCAGGATAGGGCTGGGCCGGGCTGGGCGCTGAAGGAGGGGGCTTCTGGCCGGGGCTCCTTAGGTGGAGACAGGTTTCTGGGGTCCTGCCCAGGTGGGGGACAGAAGCCTTGAGGAGGGGAGCCTTGTGGCCTCCCCTCATTCCACTGCCTCTCCCCCTGCCCCTCTCTTCCCAGGAGCCTGCCCAGAGGACACATAAAAGAGGGCCAATGCCAGGAAACAGCGAGGGTCCCGGCTGCCCGGGGCCCCCACCTGTTTCTGGCTCTCTGCTGGGTGGGCTCCCAGCCGCAGCACCCAGGGTCCTGCCTTCCTGCCTGGCCTCCTCCCTTGGGCCTCTGCCCTCCAGCACTGCTCTATGACCGCCTAAAAGCAGATCCCTACACCCTTTTGTGCACCTCCCACAAGCCCCACAGGTGTTCCACCTCCCTGGGGCCAGCTGGAGGCTGTGGGGCCTCACTCGGGGTGGGCCTGGGAAGCAGGAACACCTTTAGGAAACAGGCTGCCGCAGGCAGCTGCAGTGCACAGAACTCCCTGCTGCAGCCAGCTGACCTCCCCACTGCGCTCCCCACCCGCAGGCCCAGCTGTTGTTTTGACGACTCTGGGGCCTCCCAGGAGAGCCATCATCTTCAATCCCTGGTGGTGACCAGAGCCTACCCAGCCCGGCCAGGAGGGGAATCCTGGGGAAGGAAGGCGGCCCCAGCCCAGGGGAAGCTGTCCTGGGCAGCTTGGCCCCTGGCCCAGCTCCTGTCTGACCAGGAACGGCATCAAAGCTGGACGCAGACGAAGGCTGGAAACCCCCGAGACTCCTGCCGGACTTAGCAGGACTTGACCCAGCCACAGACTGGACTGTGCTCGAGGCCACCGGATGAGCCCTAACTGTGGTCACAGGTTGGGCCTTGGCCCTGCTGGCAGCGTGGTGCACTCGATCCTTTGAAAGGCCTTTCAGCTGCAACTAGATTCTGGATGAATTACAGTGAACGCACACTTTTAATAGGCTGCTGGGCTTATGAGAAAGCAAATATTTCCGAGACTCCCCCAAATCAAACATCATAAATAAGTAAATAAGCACATAGAGTAGTGAGCAGAGACCCAAGATGGTGAAAGGAAGCAGAGAATTCCCTGGACACACAGGGACAGAGGGCCAGCCTGAGATCGGGGCACAGGGATGCTCTGCACAGGGGGTGCTAAGCCAGGACCCTCCAGGGCTCTCAAGGGGCCCAGGTTGGTTGTGGCACGAAAAGGGGGACGGTCTCTGGAGGGAAGCCACCCCCAGTAAGGACCTCAGAATTGTCGCAGATATGGGCTGACAATTAAAAGTTGCCGAGCATTCAAAGAAACGATATGATATTGGGGATATTAGCAGAAACAACAAATAACAGATTTAGACCCAGAAAGACTTGGGAATGGGAATGACTTGGTACAGAATATAGAATAACTATATATGAAATGTTTAAGAAATTGAAACTGGAATCTAAAAGTGAGCGTGCACCAAGAAATCATGAAGAATGGTCAGATAAACCTGGGGAAAAATTAAAATGTTTTATTTATTGATTTAATTTTTGAGACAGTCTCACTCTGTCACCCAGCTGGAGTGCAGTGGCATCCTCATAGCTCACTGAAACCTCAAACTCCTGGGCTCCAGTGAACCTCCTGCCTCAGCCTCCCAAGTAGCTGGGACTACAGGCGCACCACCACACCTGCCTAATTTTTTCTATTTATTCATTTATTTTAGAGATGGGGTCTGGAACACCCGGTCTCAAATGATCCTCAAGTGATCCTCCACCTCCCAAAGTGCTAGGTTTACAGAGCCCCTGTGCCTGGCCAAATACAACTTTTAGATATATTAATATAATAAAATTAAATGGATGAGTTAATCAGCAGATTAGACACAGTGAATGAATCGGTGAGCTGGAAGGGAAGATGAAATTGCCCAGAATGCGTGCAGGGAGACGAGGGGACGAAAATACGAGCAGAGATTACCTGATGTGGGAAGTGAAAGGAACGTGAAAGTACAGAGAAGGGTTTAGGAAAAAATTGAAGGGACGATGGCTGGGCATTTTCCAGAACTGATGAAAGGTAGGGACCCGCAGAAACAGGAAACACGATGGGTGCCAAACAGGATCAATAAGAGCATATCCACAACTGGAAACGTGCAGTGAAGCCACAGAACACCAAAGACAAAGAAAAGATCTAAAATTATCCAGAGAGGAGACCAAGCTTTCACACAGGTGCCTGTCCAACGTGAACCCTGGTCACAGGCCGAGCCCTGCCCTGACCCGGGCACAGGGTGAGCTGCCATCCAGCCCCGGAGAGCCCTGCCCCCTGCAGCTTCTGGCCACCGCCCTGCCTCTGGGGCCAAGGACTTTTGGCCCAGTGCGGCTGTCTCCCAGCCTCACCAACCCTGGCACGAGCTGGACCCGGCTGACCGCGCAGGGCGCAGGGCGCAGGGCAGCCCCTCGAGAGGGAGCAGGAGGCCAGCGCGGCCCTGGCGCGCACAGCCGGGAAGGCTGCCTTGGTCGGAGCGCGGCGCTGCGTCCCTCCCCGGGGGCCCCCTCCGTCTTCCCGGGAGCTTCCCAGGCGCCCAGCAGCAGGGAGGGGGCTGCGGGGGGGCGGCGGACGACCGCGGTCTGGGGCAGCCCGGTGCCATCTCGCGGCCACTCGGAGCGCTGCGCGCGTGCCCGGCCTGGGCCACTTTATGGGGGTCGCGGGGGAGCTCGGGGGCCTCCCGGGACTGGGAAGCCTCGGTGTCCCTTGAAGTGGCCTCGAGGGTCACACCCAGGCGCAGAGCTGCTCCTCTCCGCCGGGGCGGCGGCTCGCCAGCCCCCGGTCGCTGGAGCCCGGGTGGCAGCGGAGTCCGGGGGTCCGGGTCGGGGGCTGCAGCGGCGGGCGGAGGTGCCGGGCCAGGCGGGTGCGGGCGGCCGAGGCGAGCGCGAGCAGCGGCGGCAGCGAGAGGAAGCCGAACACGATGAGCGCCGCGGAGCCGCGGTCCGAGAGCAGCGCGCGGCACCTGGGGCCTGGGGCCGGGTGCACCTGGAGAGCGGGGGGCGGTCAGGCCGGGCGGGGGCGGGGGCGGGGCGAGAGGAGGGGGCGAGGGGAGGGGCGGGACCCCGGGGAGGGGAAGGACGGCGGGGGGGCGGCCAGCCTGGGAAAGGACCCGACGGCGGGGGGGGGGGGGGGCCGCCGGCGGGGAGGCGAGGGGCGGGGCGGGGGAGGGGCTCGGGGGCGGGGCCCGGGGGCGGGCGGAACTGGCCAAGCCACGCTGAGTGTGAATGCGGCACCCGCGACCGCGAGGATAAAGGGCCCGAATAGGGGTCTTTTATGGAGGGGCTCGGAGAATTGCCCCTCGGCTCCCCCACTCCGTTTTCCTGCCCCCTTCTGCTCTCTCGCGGCCCTTCTCCACGTTGGTATCTGACCCTGAGCCCCTGCCGGCTGTCACCAGCTAGCACCACCTTCTCCCCCGACCATGCCTGCAGAAGGGGGCCAAGGCCATCTGCCCACGCCCTCCCTGCCCAGGCCAAGCCTAAGCCCATTCCGCAGGGGGGAAGCCCAGCCCAGGGCAGGAGAGCCTGGGAGGGCTGTGTGTGTGTGAAATCTGACAACATTTCATCTTCTCTGTCTGGAATCTTCCTCCTCCCCCCAACTCCTCCTCCCTGGCTGTCCAGGCCCTGGTGGCCCCTGGTACAAGGAGAGAGCTGTCCCCTGGGTGACAAACAAAAGCCCTTCTTTGGCTGTGGACAGAGTAGGGGTGCTTGGCAGAAGGGGCTCCCAGGGAGAGGCACATGTGTCTCTGGGACACGGGGGTGCTGCTGGAAGGGGGCAGACTCGCTTTCAGCCCCAGGGGCCCTGAACTTCTGCAGGACCCCCTCCCAGGGACCCCAGCCAGTCCCCCACCCCCGGGGGCTCAGGCTCACCTTCGAGTGGCACAGGAATCCCAGGTAGACGATGGCCGCTGCCGGGAGCAGCAGCAGCAGGAAGACTGCAGCCGGCAGCACCAGGTGCAGCAGGAGCCCGGCCAGGGCCCGGCCAGGCAGCAGCAGGGGCCCGAGGCCTTGGGCAGCCAGGCACGGCCACCCTGGGCACGTCAGGGCCGTGGGCTGGCGGTCGCGAGGCCTTCGGGGCAGCATGGGTGCTGTGTCCGAGGTGCCCCCTCCCTCATCCTCCTCTGTCTCCGTCTCCTGCTCACTCATGTCTGGGCCAGCCGTGGGGCCGCAGGGTCAGACCAGAGAACCTTAAGCTCTCCGGGGGTTGGACCCCATCCGGATCCCAGCAACCAGATAGTGGACTCTGGCCCACGTAGGCCCAGCCTTGACAGTCTCCAAGGCCACACTCCTGCCTCAGTTTCCCCCACTGCCAGGCTGGGCCTCCCTCTGCCAGGCAACTGCAGCTCCAGCCCTGGCCAGTTTCCCTGACCAGCTCCTGCGTACTCTGGCCAGGCCTTGCCCGGCTGTCCCTGCCGCACTGGGGCCCTCCCTCCAGGCCCCGCCCCCTCCCCAGGCCGGCTCCCTCACACAGTGACTTCACTTCATGGGTCTTGGCTGCTCCATCCGCAAGGCCGCCCAGGGCTGGCCACCCAGCTCCAGTCCCCGCTGCTCCCCTCGTCCTGGGTAAGACAGGAAAGACCCCAGCTGCCTCCATCAGGGGTGGAGAGAGGACAGCGCATGGTCCTCAACGCATGGTGTGGGGCCTGGCGCACAGTAGGCGCTCGGCAAACAGCAGCCGGATGACCAGCATGCGCCTGAGTCCAGCCCACCCCAGAAGCAGACAGAACAGCAGCGTTTCAGATGCTGGGGGCGTGGACCCATTATTCCAGTGGGGGGAAAACATCATTCCCAGCCCATGCAAAAACCCCAACCAATTTCCCCAAATATCACTAAAATACCCTAACACCTAAGTCTGCCAGGGTTCTCTCTCTCTCTCTCTCTCTCTCTCTCACACACACACACACACACACACACACACATGCACACACAGCATTTTAAACCATTTTCTTAATTAACTGGCACTTCACCAGTGGGTTGCTGGGTTTCCCCGTGACTTCCCTGAAGTCAGCTTTGTCCCTTCCAACTTTTCCTTTCACACTTCCCAGGCATCTCAAGCTCCCCAGCTGTGAATGAGGACAGCAACAGTGCTCAGCTGTGACACCCCCTGTGCCCTGTCGGGGTCGGGAGTCTCCCCTGTAGCACAGGCCCAGCCTGTTGTCTGACTTGCAGACAATTCTATTGTTTTTGCTGGTAACAAGATCTTAAGGTGGCTGTTTGTTTATGCAGACAGTGAATTTGGGGCAAAACAAAGTTGAAAAGCATCTGTGATCTAAGCCCACCCTCTGCTTGGCCCCACATTCATTCACTCAACAAGCTCCACCGAACTGCTGCCGTGTGCTGGGCTCTCAGCTCCTTGGAGTCAGTCCACGGCGCTGACAACCTGCCTGTGTCCACGGGCACCCAGACGGGAAGAGCGGCAGTCTCGAGAGGGGCCGCCACGAGGCTCAGCCTGCGCCTGTCTACCTCGGGGAGGCCGGCGAGAGGCCGCACCGCTGCAGTGTGGGCGGGGCTCCTCTGCGACAGGGTGCCCCGCTCCCCACAGGTGGGTGTCATCCTGTGACACAAGGAGCACGGGAACGACGCCCGTCCAGAACTCGTTCCCGCTTTACCGCGTAGCCTGTGCGACGTGCCCTCATGGCACTTTCGCTCTAGAAGAGGAGGAAGACATTTAAAATGAAGCAGAGGCCGGGCGAGGTGGCTCACGCCTGTAACCCTAGCACTCTGAGAGGCCAAGGTGGGAGGATCGCTTGAGGTCAGGAGTTGGAGGTTGCTGTGAGCTAGGCTGACGCCACGGCACTCTAGCCCGGGCAACAAAGTGAGACTCTGTCTCAAAAAACAAACAAACAAACAAACAAACAAAACTCCTGGGCCCCTCTCCTCTGGCCCGAGCCCAGCTAGGAGTTTTTGTTGTTTCTCCTGTTCCCTCTTGGTCCACATCCAACCTATTGGCAGGTCCAGGGGGCTCTGTATCTCTTCCCTTTGACAGTGGGTGTACTTTGTAACTATGTGGACCCCAGAGCACAGCTGAAGTGATGCTGTGCAACTTCCAAGGGTGGGCCACAAAAGCAATGCAGCTTCTACATCGCCCTGCAGGAGAAAACCTGCTCTTGATGCCTTCAGCCACCCTGCGAGCAGTCAGCCTGCTGCCTGAAGCCGCCATGCTGTTAGGAAGCCCAAACAAGCCCGAGGAGAGACCACAAGGAGAGGTCCTGAGATTACATGAAGAGACAGGTGCCTCGGTTCCCCCCTTTGCACTGTTCCAGCCCCATCCATTGCTGACTGCAACCACATGCGACCCTGAGCCAGACCTACCCACCTTCCCAAACTCCTGACCCTGAAATGGTGAGTAAAATAAAACGGTTGTTTCAAGCCACGAAGTTTCTGGGTAGTGTATTTTGCAGCATGGCAACGGGAACATCAAAGGCCTCGCAACGACCTCCCTGCCCTACACAGTGCTCACGTCTCCAGCCTCCTACTCGCTCGCTCAGACTCAGGGGCCCAACCCAGGGCACTCGCTTGCTCCCCTCCAACCATGTGGGCAGTGCTGCTGCTCCTCGACCACACCAGCCGTGCTCCTGCCTCAGGTCCTTTGTGCTTGCTGGTCTCTCTGCCTGGCACACTCCTCCAGATACCTGTCCCCACTACGTACGTCCTTCACTCAAACATCACACGTTCAGTGCAGACTCTTCTATCACTGTTAATACTGCAACCCGCAAAAAATGGGGGAAGCTCTTTTTTAAGTAGAATGTTAAATATTCTATAATAAAGACACCTGCACCCGAATGTTTATAGCAGCACAATTCACAATTGCTAAGATGTGGAAACAACTCAAATGTCCATCAATTCATTAATGGATTAGTAAAATGTGGTATTTGTATACCATGGAGTATTACTCAGCTGTAAGAAATAACGGTGATACGACACCTCTTTGGTTCTCCTGGAGAGAGTTGGAACCCATTCTATTAAGTGAAGCATCCCAAGAATGGAAAAATAAGCACCACATGTACTCACCAGAAAACTGGTTTCCCTGATCATCACCTAAGTGCACATTTGGGAATAACACCAACTGGGTATCGGACGGAGGTGGGGGGTGGGGGAGGGGATGGGTGTATACCTACATGATGAGTGCGATGTGCATTGTCTGGGGAATGGACATGCTTGAA
Source organism: Varecia variegata (assembly GCA_028533085.1). Taxonomy (NCBI): domain Eukaryota; kingdom Metazoa; phylum Chordata; class Mammalia; order Primates; family Lemuridae; genus Varecia; species Varecia variegata. The sequence goes on from CM052444.1 coordinate 107,170,373, forward strand.
GCTCAGACT
>CM052444.1:107170881-107190815 GCA_028533085.1 Varecia variegata
GCTGGTCTTGAACTCCTGAGCTCAAACAATCCGCCCGCCTTGGCCTCCCAAGTGCTAGGATTACAGGTGTGAGCCACCTCGCCCGGCCTGTTTTTGTTTTTTTTTTTTGAGACTGAGTCTTACTCTGTTGCCTGGGCTAGAGTGCCATGGCGTCGGCCTAGAGCCCAGGAGTTTGAGGTTGCTGTGAGCTAGGCTGATGACACGGCACTCTAACCTGGGCAACAGAGTGAGATTGTCTCAAAAAAAAAAAAAAAAAAAAAGATATCTCCAACTTTCTCTCAAATGGTTCAGAGAAAAAGACGTGTATAAATATTTATAGAAAGAGATGACAAGAATGGAGCAAAATGTAAACGGTGAATTTGGGTCAAGAGTGTTAGAATGATAAAACAAATGGAGCAAAATGTAAACAGTGGGTGCATTTTGGTATAGCTTATAGGGGAGTTCCCTCTATTAGTCTTGCATATTTTCTGTAATTTGAAATTTTTATTATTTTTGTTGTTGTTGTTGAGACAGCGTCTCGCTCTGTTGCCCAGGCTAGAGTGCCGTGGCATCAGCCTAGCTCACAGCAACCTCAAACTCCTGGGCTTAAGCGATCCTACTGCCTCAGCCTCCCGAGTAGCTGGGACTACAGGCATGTGCCACCATGCCCAGCTAATTTTTTTCTATACATATTTTTAGTTGGCCAGATCATTTCTTTCTATTTTTAGTAGAGACAGGGTATCGCTCTTGCTCAGGCTGGTCTCGAACTCCTGAGCTCAAACGATCCACCCGCCTTGGCCTCCCAGAGTGCTAGGATTACAGGCGTGAGCCACCATGCCTGGGCCACTTAATTTTTTAATTGTGGTAAAATACATGTAATATAAAATTTACCATTTTAAAGTGTACAATTCAGTGTCATTTAGCACATTCACAACGAGGTGCAACTATCCCCATGATCTAGTTCTAGAACATTACCATCACCCCAAAGAAAACCTCACACCCATCAGCAGCCTCTCTCTCCATTCCTCCTCCCTCCAGCCCCTGGCAACCACCAACTGCTTTCTGTGTCTATGGATTTGCCTGCTGTGGCCACTTCATATCTATGTAGCCTTTTGGGTCTAGACCTCCCCCCCAGTTGGCACACCGTTTTTGAAGCTCATCAGTGCTACAGCATGAAACCAGTCCTTCATTCGGTTTCACGGCTGAGTACTATTTTATCGTATGGGTAGACCACATTGTGTTTATCCACTCATCTGCTGATGGACACTTGGGTTTGTCAACCTAAAATAATCAAAAGGGTCAGAATCCAGTTTAAAGAGAGTTTATGCACGCCCAGAGGTTGAGGACAGGCTGCCCAGAAAGCACAGATTCCAAAGAGTGGAACTCAGCGTTCCAAACCGTAGAAATTTGAGATTGCTTGATAGACAAAGCCTAGGAAGTGTAACAGAGTTTCAGCATCTTCCTGTGTAAGGCTAATGCATGGCTACAACGGTCGGATTAGTGGAGATGGCCCTTTTCTTGCGGGAAAGATACATTTAACATTCCGCACGGAAGATGTAAGAGTCACGGGGTCTGAGTTAGGCGCGGGACACTGAAGGAGGCGGTTAATCCGCAGCCAAGATCAGCGGCGGTGGGGGGAGGGCTGGTCATTCCCCGCACAGCAGTGAGGACGAGCTCGGCTGTCATCTCATCAGGAGACCTGCAAGCAAGCTCTGTGCCTCGGTCTCCAGGGCTTAACTTCCCCCTGGCATGATACACTTGGAGGGTTCAGAAATATTATTTTCTTTTACAAGCTGTATCCCCGGTTCTATTTTCATTCTTCCACGTCAGCCACGTCTAATCTCCTATACGCGTAACCCCTGGGAGGTCCAGGAGGCGACTGCACCTTCGCAACAGCTGCGGAACCGAGGACTGGCGCCCGGCAACTCCCGGGAGGGCGTCAGGCGCACGCGCGGCGCCCGGAAGTCCTCCGCCGGCCGCTGACCCGGAAGCGCTCGTGGCCGCTGCTTCCGCGCTGGGTATCACGGCGGCGGCGCGGTTTGTGCGTGGTTGAGGAGCCGAGACGGTGGCCCGCGCGCGCCATGGTCTTCCTCACCGCGCAGCTTTGGCTGCGGAACCGCGTCACCGACCGCTACTGGCGAATCCAGGAGGTGCTGAAGCACGCCCGGGTGAGTGCCGCCTGCCCGCGCCGGCCTGCGCTCGGGGCGCCGGGGTGGGGCGCCCTGCACGGGCCCCACCGACAGCCCTCGTTTCCCGTTTCTTAACCCAGCATTTCCGGGGGAGGAAGAACCGCTGCTACAGGTTGGCGGTCAGAGCTGTGACTAGAGCCTTTGTGAAATGCACCAAAGCGCGGAGACTGAAGAAGAGGAACATGAGGACAGTAAGCGTGGACCCCGAAGCCCCGCAGTCCCGCGCCCCGCAGGCCCCCGCCTCCCGCGACTCCGGGCTGCAAGCCGCCCCAACCCCCAGAGCCCTTCAAACCTAGCGGGTCGAAAGCCAGGTCGCCGGGGCCTTCTCCATCTTAGCGGATGGCTTCTCTATCTTTCCCCGCGCCAGAGTCAGAAACCTCACTACCGTGCTCAACTCTTGTTTCCTTCACCTCTCACATTCAGGACTCCAGCGTATCCTGGCTGCCCTACACACAGAATACGGGATATCCACGGTTTGACCTCCTCTGCCACCCCGCTCCAGACCACCATGGCTCACCGGGCCAGTGCAAGGGCCTTCATGCCAGCCAGCCACCACCGAAGTCCCTACTGCTCACAGCCTCCCTGTGCTTAAAAGCCTGTGGTGGCTTCCAATTCCCATGGTAACAAGTCAAACCTAGGCCACAGGCCTGGTTACTCTGACCACTCGCTGAGGCCCAGCCACGCCAGGGCCTCTATTGGCTTCTGAGGTGCGCCTTAAAGAGACGAGGCCTGGCTCCCTTACAGGCTCTTCGCACTTGTGGTTTCTTCTACCTGGAAATCCTTCGGATTTCTGCGTGGCTTGGCCCTCCGCTCTGTCCAAGTACCACCTTCTCAGGCACACCTCATCACCCCTGCCCCACTCTCGTGAACTTAGCATCTAACATACCTTGTAGTGTACGTGGTTGGTTGTTTATTGCTGGTTGCCTTCCCCCTACTAGAATGCAAGCTTCAGGAAGGATCTTGTTATTCTTTTCAGTGGTGTAATCCAGGGTCTAGGTCAGTAGTGCTTTGTAAATATTGGCTGAATGAATTAAGGTGGGGGAGGTGGTAAGAAACTCATCTGACCCTTTAAAGTCAGAAAGTGCAGCTAGGTGTGGTGGCGCCCGCCTGTAGTCCCAGCTACTTGGGAGGCTGAGCTGGGAGAATCCCTTGAGCCTAAGAGTTGGAGGCTGCGGTGAGCTATGATTGTGCCACTGTACTCCAGCTTGAGGGACAGAGCGAGACCCTGTCTCTAAAAAAAATGAAACCTCAGAGCCGATCCATTCAGAGACTTCCATTGCATCATGTCCCAGCCAAGCAGCACTTTGACTCATCCTTCCAGTTTTTTCCATGCCTACCCGTTAGTCGCACTTGCTGCTGCTGCTGTGTTCATGTGTTTGCTGGGCATGGAACAGACCTGTCCTTACCGGCCAGTATTCTGTGAGGACCCTTCCTCCCTCCAGACTGTCAGCTCTGCTCTTTGCTGAAGCTTCCACCCTGAGTGTTCTCCTCCTGCCTCCCAGCCCTCATCGCACTGGCCGTAATCATTTAGCCATGAAGATCCTTTGCTAGACTGAGCTTCATCTGCCACAGAAGCTCTTGCTCATCTGTGTTCTTAATGCCTCGTAGCGTGTTACCATTTAGAAGTGAAACTTGTGTCAGGTGAAGAACGTCAACCTTTTGCTTGCTATTATTGATGGTACTGCAAACCTGAGTAGAAAACACTATGTTTTCTTTTCTTTTCTTTTTTTTTTGAGATAGGGTTTCACTCTGTTGCCCAGGCTGCAGTGCAGTGGTGGCATCGTAGCTCATTGCAGCTTCCAACGCTTGGCCTCAAGCCATCCTCCCTCCCACCTCATCCTCCCAAAGTGCTGGGACTACAGGCGTGAGCTACTACACCAGCCTCTATTTATTTTTACAAAAATACCTTTTAGTTCAGTTGGAGCCTTTGCTGGAAGGTATGGATATAACATCCAGAAATTGTTCCTAAGCATTTCAGTGTTTTCTTATTTCAGCTCTGGATCAATCGAATTACAGCTGCTTCCCAGGAACATGGCCTGAAGTACCCAGCGTTCATTGCCAATCTGATTAAGGTACGGTTGAGGATTGTGCCTGGGAGATGCTGGCATCCGCAGGAACCATCCCGTCAGGCATGATCCAGCCTGGCCGGTCTGTGCAGCTCAGGCAAAGGGACCTGCTGGGCTGCACCGTAACGCTGCTTTCTGTCCTTGGTGGGGGGGGTTCTGGCAGGTCACAGGCTTCCACACTTGCTTCTCCCTTGCCCTGCTGGTAGCAGAGCATAATTAGAAGCAGGGCATGTGGTACCGAGATGTGAGCCTTGATGTTTCCTCATTAAGGAAAAAAGGTAGAAAACTTGGCTTTAACTTTAGTTTGGAAGTTTTAACAGTGAACGATTTCTGATGACAGCAAGTGATGCTGAAACTTATACAATCAAAAAGGAGGGGAAATGTTTTGGAGAGAAGGGATAGTTTAAGCAAGTATTGCAAGATCATGGTAATTGTTGAATCTAGTGATTATGCTATTTCCTCTGCTTTTGTATACATTTAAATTTTTTCTTAAAAAGTTAAGGGGTTGGGCCAGGCCTGGTGGCTCACGCCTGTAATCCTAGCACTCTGGGAAGCCGAGACGGGAGGATTGCTCCAGGTCAGGAGTTCGATACCAGCCTGAGCAAGAGTGAGACCCCGTCTCCACTAAAAATAAAAAGAAATGATTTGGACAGCTAAAAATACATATATATAAAAATTAACCGGGCATGGTGGCACATGCCTGTAGTCCCAGCTACTTGGGAGGCTGAGGCAGGGGGATCGCTTGAGCCCAGGAGTTTGAGGTTGCTGTGAGCTAGGCTGACGCCACGGCACTCACTCTAGCCCGGGCAACAGAGTGAGACTCTGTCTCAAAAAAAAAAAAAGAAAGAAAAGAAAAAAAAAAAAAGGTTAAGGGGTTGGACATTTTTCCTGTACCTTGCAGCAAACTCTGTATTTGGTGCTTTATAAAAATACTCAGGGCAAGCTTAGGAAGTGTGATGTCCCCACTTTACTGAGGGGCAAGGGAGGCTCAGAAAGGAGAAAGACTTTGCCCAAGGCACATAGGGTCCAGGTGGTACAGTTGGTCCTGCTCCATCCTTGGTGGCTGCATTTAATGCTTGAGACCTTCACCCTTCTTTGCTCCTTGGACTTTGGTAGTGTTTCTTAGCTTTCTGAAATCACCTACAGTTTTACTCGGTCACTGCCGAGGCTCAGCTCTCTCGTGGGAACTTCTGAGTTGGGTTACTCCAGGCCAGCAGTCGTGGTTCCATCCTCGTGATGACCATTGTCCTAAACAAGGTCTTTGGTTCCATGGCTGGCACAGGCACTGTACTCCAGCCACCTCTCCCAGATCACACAGATTCCAAGGTGCCCTCCCTCACCCCGTCCACATCCACCCTTCAGCATCCTGCTTGGAAGTCCTCTCCTGGGTCAGCCAGACAGGCTCCTCCTGCCCCCGCCCCTCTTGCCCTACAGTATTAACAGTCCTCCAGGAGGACGGAGACTTGCCTGGAGTCACCTGGAGTCTGCTGAGGAGGGCCACTCAGACCATGGGACTCTGGGCTGCATTCTTTTTTTTTTTTTTTTTTTTTTTTTTAAGGGTTTTGCTCTGTTACCGAGGCTGGAGTGCAGTGATGTCATTATGGCTCACTGCAACCTCAAACTCGTGGGCTCAAGTGACCTTCCTGCCTCAGCTGATTTTTTTATTTTTGTAGAGATGGGGGTCTTGCTGTATTGCCCAGGCTGGTCTCAAACTCCTGGCCTCAAGCAGTCCACCTGCCTTGACCTCCAGCCACCACAGCTGCATTCTGTTTACCCCGCCCAGCATAGGACCCTCCTGAAGCTCATTTCTGATGCTGACTGCAGGCTCTGTTTCCCCAGTGCCAGGTGGAGCTCAACAGGAGGGTGCTTGCGGATCTGGCCATCTACGAACCAAAGACTTTCAAATCTTTGGCTGCTCTGGCCAACAGGAGGCGACAGGAAGGATTTGCTGCGGCCTTGGGGGACGGGAAGGAGCCTGAAGGTGTCTTTTCCAGAGTTGTGCAGTACCACTGAGCGGTTGCCGCTGTGCACATTAGTACGGCTTTTTCCCGATGATCATAACGAAACTAAGAGCAAAGTAATTATTTAGTGAGCAGTTTGCAAGTTTGATTTGTAATTGTATTTACATTTCAGGAAGACGCACGAGAAGGCCTTGTCTTCTCTCAGTGGGATAGATTCACAGGACTGTCTCCAGTAGATGGTGCCAATAAAGTTGTGGGGTGTTTGGCTTTGTGAGTTGTCTTCTGGTGTGGAGCAAACACACCTTGGGTGTGCTCTGCCTCTGAGGTGCCTGCATGCCCGCCATGACAGTCGAGTGGTGTGGGAGAGGCCCCTGGGGTGAGGGGTCCCTGGTTGTTGGATGCCACTGAGCCTGCCCCTTCCTTCTGCAAATTCGGGGATTTGCCCCAGGCTTCTGACCCTCAAGGGCTGTATGGAGTGGCCTGTCCAGCACCTGGCCCCCCAGTTCCCTGATTGACCCCAAACGCCCCACTCCCTGGGCTGACCCTGTCCAGGGCTGACCTCACCCTCCACCTTCCCCTGGTCTCTTTCTCGTGTCCATCAGGGACCTTGTGGCTCAGCCCTTCTGCCTCAGTGAACACCAGCCTCAGTTTCCATGCTGTCTCCCTTCCATACTCCACAGCCCCAGCAGGCAGTGCTTCTAATCCCAGCCTCCCTTCTGTCCCTGCAGATTGGGTTGACTTTTCCAACAGGTCACCCGGGGAGGTCTTAATAGCTAACAGTCCCCTCCATTAAGTCCAGGAACATGTTCTCAGCAAGCCACAGGAGCTCTACCAACCCTCTGTCAGACACACACCCCATGCAGTGGACAGTGTGTCCCCTCAAGTGCTCAGGGCCAGGTCCCCCCGGCCCTCTTGGGGACCTGGCTCCACCCAAAGCTGTTCCCATCTGGAGCCCCCTCTCTAGCTCTGAGGTCTCTTCTCCTGCCTCATTCTTGGTGTCCACAGTTGATCTCACCATGCCCCACTAGCTCTCACCAAAGTGGTCTCCTGGAACTGGAATAAACCCAACAGACACTGCATGGGTACCAGTCCCATCTGCTTGCTGATGCCTCCCACATTCATGGAGAGTGCACCCCCAGCCCTAGACTGGCTGTCCTGCAGGGGTCCCACATTGAGTGCCTGTCTCCCCACCCAAAGCAGCCACACTGCCCTGTGCTGGCACTGTCCTTCATCCTCTGCCAGCAGCTGCCTAGGAGCCATTCTTCAGACTCAACACCCACCTGCCGCCCCATGCAGAACCTTTCTAGTCCTGGCCATGCATCTCTTAGAGATTGCTTCAACCTGACCACTTACTCCGCTGCACGGCCTCCTCGGAGGCCCCTCCTCCTGGCCCCTGTCACTGAGCCTAAGGATGACCACTATGCCATAAACGTTCAGAGGAGGCTCAGTCTTGTTCAGTCTTTTCTACCGCACAAGTGCAGTGCCTGGCTGTGTGCACAGGGTGCTTAATGCACGTCAATTGTCAATGGCCACTGAGTAGACAAGGTGGAGGACGAGGAGCCCTCTGGTGTGTGGGACCTGGGTCTGAGCATGGTGAGCTGCCTTTTCTGCATTCCCTCTCAGTAAAGGAAGACGGGCGTGGCAGACCACTGTGGGCCACTCCCCTGCAACACTCACCCTCCTCCAGCCCAGGTTTCCCTTCATACTGGCGAGGGAGGGAGTACAATGACCCGTCCCCAGCTACAGGGCCTGGCCCTGAGTGGCCAGAGAGCAGGAGCATTTCCCAAGTCCCATGCCTCTGGCCATAGATCAGGGGATGGGCAGGCAGCCCAGGCAGGGCTTAGGAGAAACCAGCTGTGTGGTGGTTTCTAGAAGAGATTCCTTCCTGGACAGTGTGCAGCTGTAGCTCACAGAGAGGACATCCTGGAGCTGCCAGCCTTGGGGAGAGGAGATGGGTGGCTGTAACCACACTGCCCATGGCAGGCGAAGGGGAGAGGAGAGACTGGTTCTCAGTTGACACTGTTTGAGATGCTGGATCAAGCCTTGCCAGGGCCAGCCCCACAGCAGGACTGGGGCGGGGGGGTGAAAGCCAGATGGCCTCTGGATTTGGGCCGGGTAGTCAGGGGCAGCTCAGAGTGTCTCAAGCTCCTCCCCGTCAGCTTCCCCACCATCCTCACCTGGGGCCCTGCGCTAGCCCTGGTGAAAGTGTGAACTGCAGCGACAGATAAGTCCTGTGTGTCCCTCCTGCAAAGCTGGCAGAGCAGCATAACGGGCAGGACCTGTGTTTGCCCGCACAGAGGGTCAGTAAAGTCCAGGGATGTTCACATATGCATAAAGCCCTTCAATGGCTCCCTGCTGTTTGTAGGGCTGTGTCCAAACCCCTTCCCACACAGCGCCCCGGGCCTGAACCTTGAGGGACTTCAGCCTTTCCGCGCGCTGCTGGGGCTCTGGAGGAACCCAGAACCCTTTACCCATCTCTCTTCCCTGTGGGCGGAGTTTTGAAGGCAAGAACTTGCGGGAGTCTGCTGTTAACGTGCATCCCAAAGCCCGGGAGTCAGTGAGCACCGAAGAGCAATGACGCCGACAGAGGCTGGGGACACTTACCCAGCGCGTCGCCCCACTGCTCTGACCACCCTCCAGGGCCAGGCGAGCGGAGCCTCCAATGCTGCCCCGCGCTAGGAACGGCGGGACACCGCGCCGTCCTCAGGCTTCTGGAACACGCGCTGCCGCGACTGGGACCTCTGTGCAAAGCAGGCAATCGCGGGCCCAGCACCGCAGGCCTCGGCAACCGCGCCTCGCTCCGGACAGGTGCGCTTCCGGGTCGCGCCGGGCCGCGGAGCCTGCTGGGTTCCAGCGTCGGCGTTGGGTGCGTCGCTGACGGACAGGTAGCATAGCCAATCGCCACAAGGTGACGTGAGGCCGCCCAGGGGCCGAACCAATGGTGCGGGACGGGGCGGGGCGGTCGCGGCCGCCGCGCGTCGCGAGGAGCCGCCCTGCGGGAAGCAGCCGAGGGGGAATCGGCGGCACAAAATGGCGGCGGCGGCAGCGGCGGCCGGGGCTTCGGGGCCAGCGGCTCCCGCGGCGGCGGCCAGCGCCCCAGGCTTGGGGAGCGCAGCCCCCGGGTCGCAGGGGGTGCTGATCGGAGACAGGCTGTACTCCGGGGTGCTCATCACCTTGGAGAACTGCCTTCTGCCTGACGACAAGCTCCGCTTCACGCCGTCCATGTCGAGTGGCCTCGACACTGACACGGAGACCGACCTCCGCGTGGTGGGCTGCGAGCTCATCCAGGCGGCCGGCATCCTGCTCCGCCTGCCGCAGGTGAGGGCGCGGCCGCGAGCCCCGACCGCAGTAACCGCCGCGCCGGCGCCGGGAGGCGGCGGGCCTTTTGTTGGCGGCGGGGCCGGCCCCGCGCCACCCGGGCCACGGCCGCCGGCCCCACCCCGCCCCGGGCCCGGACCCCCGCCGTTCTGTCCCCCAGCGGGCAGGGCCTCGGGGCAGCGGGACTCGAAGAGCCCTTTGGGGACGTGGAAAACGTCTTAGTGTTGGGCTCTGTGTGGGGAGTCCCGTGTAACGCGCTGACTTCTAACTGCCAGGGTCTTGAATGATGGAGACGAAAAATGATGGAAATTTTCCTCTTTTCTAGGTGGCCATGGCTACCGGGCAGGTGCTGTTCCAGCGGTTCTTTTATACCAAGTCCTTTGTGAAGCATTCCATGGAGGTAAGGGCTCATTCTCAAGGAAGTATATTGAGTGGAAACCTGGGTTTGTTACTTTGCCCAGTTGCTCAGAGGACATAGTACTTGCCCCCTAGTCTGAGCTCTGTACTGGAGGGTCTTGGAAGTCGCCTGTGCGCTGAGGTCTGTTTCTCCTCCTCCTTTCCCTCTGGGCGCATCTCCTCTTTGCTTTTTAATAGCCCTTAAGCCTCTGGAGGCTGTCAGGATTGGAACAAACATCCTTTTGTTGCAATGCTTACATTTCAGCATGTCTCAATGGCCTGTGTTCACCTGGCCTCCAAAATAGAAGAAGCTCCAAGACGTATACGGGATGTCATCAATGTGTTTCATCGACTTCGACAGCTAAGAGAGAAAAAGTAAGTCTTTATTAGAGCCATCATAAACATGTCTTTTTTTTTTTTTTTTCTTGAGACAGAATCTTACTCTGTTGCCCGGGCTAGAGTGCCGTGGCATCAGCCTATAGCTCACAGCAACCTCAAACTCCTGGGCTCAAGCGATCCTCCTGCCTCAGTCTCCCGAGTAGCTGGGACTACAGGCACTCGCCACCATGCCCGGCTAATTTTTTTTCTATATATTTTTAGTTGTCCAGCTAATTTCCCTCTATTTTTAGTAGAGACTTGGTCTCACTCTTGCTCAGGCTAGTCTCGAACTCCTGAGCTCAAACGATCCACCCGCCTCGGCCTCTCAGAGTGCTAGGATTACAGGCGTGAGCCACCATGCCTGTCTTGTTTTTTTATGGTTATCAAGTTATGATAACATTGCTATAACAAAATTTGGGGTGTGAGGTTTTAAGCTTGGGGGTTGTTCGTTAATGTATTCTCAGGCACCCAGAACAGGGCCTGCCCAGGGGGTACCCAGCAGATACTGTCTAGTGAGGGACGGAACCTCCGTCTTGCTGGTATCGGTTTCCTGCTTTGCCCATGTCAGCTCACAGCCCTGTCGTTTCTTGTTTCTCGCATGTTTCTGAACGTTCTCGAGCAGGGGTTCTCAATCTCACACCATTGACATTTGGGGCTGGATCCCTCTCGGTTGTGGTGGATAATGCTGTGTGTTGTAGGATGTTTAGCAGCATCACCTTTCTCTACTCACTAGGTGCTAGGAGCACCCTTCCTCAGTTGTGGCAGCTAGAAATGTCTCTAGACATTGCCTCATGGCCCTGGGATAGCAAAAGTGCCCTGGTTGAGAACCACTGCCCTAGACCTCAGCCCAGACTTTATGCTCCCTAAATTAATGGAATTCCTTTGGAAAACACAGTCTTGTCTATTTTTAAATATTGTGTTTTCATTGGTTCTCTGGTTATCCATTTCTCTCAAACACATGCCCTTGTATTTTGAACCAGCCAAAGTGCATTGAGCACTTGTGCAGTGAGATCCTAAGACCCTCATATGTTCAGTCCATGTTTGTGCACCAGAGAGATGTTTATCTGTAAGGAAAAGGGGCGAAGATTATTGAGAAAGGATGAGTAGGTTAGCACTGGGGTGTGAGGAGTAGTTTGCAATTTTGTTAGTTAAAGGAAATAAACTTGGTAATGATGTCTCTGTTGTGGCGTTTATATGAGATCCTCACCATTTGGAGGGACTTGAGGGACGTGAAAGACCTTGTTTTGTCTGACCCTCATGTGGACCACGTGGTTTGTCCTTGTAGGAAACCTGTCCCTTTACTGCTGGATCAAGATTATGTTAACTTAAAGAATCAAATTATAAAGGCAGAAAGACGAGTTCTCAAAGAGCTGGGTTTCTGCGTCCACGTGAAACATCCTCACAAGGTGGGTATGTGCCTGGCCTCCGGGGGTCCCCCAGGCCACTGCCTCAGCCCAGCCACCTCTCACCATCTCAGTACGGGAAGGCTCTGAAGAGAATTGAGTGCGTCCTTTCCTTGGTTTTCCGGTTTATATCCATAATCTCAAAACGATTTTTGATTTAATAGTCTTCTAGTATTTGTTAATTTTAGTAACATTTTTAAAAACCTTGTAAATGGCATCTTTTAAGTTTGAGCTTTCAAAAACAGTGGTAAACTTGTAAAAATTGAATCTGTTAGCATACATTTTTCTTTCTCAACAGCTAATTCTCTATAGTTGCTTTAGTAACGGTCTTACTTCTTCTCAATGGGGACATTGGAAGAATTCTGAACCCTTTTACTCTGAAATGTACTAAAGCAGTTTTGTAGCATGTATTGATTGAGGAGCACGGCTACTATACTTTAAGTTTACGTACAATATCGTGGGGATCTTCTATGTTATACTTAAACAAAAAACTTGTTTTACAAAAAAGATTATTTGCATTTTGGTTTCATCCCCTTTTTATTGCTGGGTTTCCTCATATCTTCTCTCTTGCTTGTTAGCTTTTCTAGCATGAATTCAAATTCACATCCTTGGTAAATTATCCATCACCGATTTAAATGCTTTCCTTCATTTGCTGAAAGTATTTTCACACTGTGTTCTGTTTGAGTTGGTAACTGGGGTGCAGAGATGTGTAGGGCAGGCTAACCTCACTGGTGGAAAAGGTGTTGAAGACAAGAATGAAAATCAGCCCGTTGAAGAACTAGGCCTTCCGTGCCATGGGGTGTGCAGCTGGGCCTCTCATGCATGCATGCCGCCCACTGCCAAAGCAGGCAGCAGGTGCATCAGCAAAAGCTCCCCTCCAGCTGAGCCATCCGCCAGATGTGTGACCAGGAGCCACCCCTGGGATCTAGCATGAGGCTCTTACTTGCTGCATGGACACCCACAAGATCTGAATTCTGGGCTCTCGAGGTTCTTGGTAATAACTGCCTGACCCGTATCTTCCAGATAATCGTTATGTACCTTCAGGTGTTAGAGTGTGAGCGTAACCAACACCTGGTCCAGACCTCATGGTGAGTTGACCTTCCTTGTTTTATGAGACCAGCAAGGGCAGTGCAGGAATGTGTTGATGTGAGGCACTTGGGCAGTGGGTAGTCGGTCCCATGACTTGGTTGTGGGCTGGAGTTGTCCAAGTGCCCAGTGTTCCTGTTGCGTAAATTCCATTCAGACTCCCAAAATGTCAGGCACTGGCGTAACGGTAGGTGGCCCATCTCCTCCCCATAACCCTGGATTTCCTGTGTCCCCCAACCCTTGAACAGTCCGCAGTCTTCCCTGTGGGGACTGTTGATTTTGTACAGTTGGATCTTTCCCAGGGAAATCAAAGGTGACAAGTGATAATTTAGACTTAGTGGTATTATATCGCCCATAAAATTACATCCCTTGGGAGAAAGGTGGGGAGGAAGTTTTGCTACAATTCTGGGACTGATTTTAGCAATGCATGTATGTGCTAGAAATGAAGCCCAAAGTACAAGTTAGTGTTTGGGTGTCTAAGTGAGTTTTTCTCACAGAGTTAAGTCTGTAAGGGTCTTAATGTTGCTGACTGAATTGTCTGGTGCTATGACGTGTTTAACAGAGAACCTATTTTGACTTTCCTTTTCTGTACTCTTTCAATCAAAGGGTAGCCTCTGAGGGTAAGTGACTAAGACTTCTCCTCTGCTGTCCAAGCGCTTTGGTGCAGGGACAGCGGCCGTCTTCAGCCAATCCAGTGCAGGCTCTCCACCGAAGGCTGGCTCTAGACTGGTGGTATGCGTTCGATAGCATAGTCATGGCCGACTGCTGCTTGTGGTTCTGACGATTGTGCTTCTTGTTAATCCTCTGTTGTGCTTTGGTAATTGTATTGATTAGAGTTGGTAACTGTCTTGACTTGAATTTTGTTCCTTTAAAACTGCTGTACCTATACCATAAAGATGCAATACCTTTCTCTTTTTAAAAAATTCTATGACAAGTTGTAAGAATTGAAGTGAATTGGCTGATGGGAATTCAGACTGTCAGTGTGGGATTATGTCATTATTTCTGGAAGGCCTAAAGTTGCTCTTTTCAGCAGCTAAACTTGACATTCTAGGAAAAGGTATGCATCTTTAAATTATTCCATGGACACTTTTAAAAATACTGTAACTTAATTTAAATGTTAGCAATAAGTTTAAATATGTTTTGAGGATTTCATTTGTTTTAAGACTTAAAAGTTAATGGATTAATATTATTGCTACTTGATACTGAAAATTTTTTATTAGAAACAAAAAAAGTTACTGATGGTTAAGTTTATCACTGTGTTCTTCGCTTGCAAAGTTGCTGCCGGGGACGTGTGGCCACTGGGCCACCACACTGGCTTCCTTCCGGTGCCTGGGGCAAGAGCTTCCAGAACGAGGTGCCTCTAGGAGGCATCCGTAGAATTTATCATTTAGAAATCTGAGTGGGTTTGTATGTCACTTTCTCCAGGTTTTATTTAGGGTAAAGATACAGGGGCAGGGTGGGGGGATGAGTCCAATCACAGGCTGACTTGCCTTGGTTGCAGCCTGACTCCACGGCTCGCCATGATTGGGGTGTGTGAGGAGTAGTGACCATATAACCTGTTCACCTGTTTCCTCATGGAATTAATCGTTTGTTTTTGCAATATTGATAAAGAGAATATAAGGTTTGATTTTAGTCTATTAAATCTTAAAGAAATATATCCAAAGAAAAATGCTAAAAATGTAGCCAGTTTAAAAACCTTTTAATTTTATAAAAATGAAAATTTTTATATTTTCTAAATATGATAAAGTTTTTTAAATGTACTAATTGTGATGAAACTTTTAGTATTTTGTTGCTTTGTCTGATTTTATGAATGTTCGTTTTAAGACTCCTTGTTGCAATGGGACAATTTGGAAACGATTCTTTGCTAAGCCGAGAAGAGGACTGCCCTGTGGGTACTGAGCCTGCTCTGCATGATGTGCCTTTGCTTCTGAATTGCACCCAGGGGTGTTTTTCCCTTTTCCAAGTGGACTCCCTCGTGGAAGCTGCAGCTCGGTCGTCCAGAGAAGGGCCAGGCCGGGAGCACTCTTCGAGGACAAGGAACTCAAGAGGACAGCTTGTCTCACAGCAGCCTTGCAGGCTTCGTGCTCAGCCAGTTGATTTGAGTTTGCATGTTTCTCTGCACTATGGATTTTGAGCATTTAGATTTCTTTAATCAGATACATTTTAACCACTACAGTAGACATTTTCTTTCTGAGGTATTGTGCTTTGCATGGGAGCAGGCCAAAAGTTGAGGGGGAAAAGTAAAGTTAAAGTCGGTTCTCTTTCATAGCCACACGTATTGTCTGACATTCAGCCAGCCTTTTTTTTTTTTTTTTTTTCCCAATAATTTCTCTGCTTTCCTGTCCTGATTCAAAAAAGCAGCTAGAATGTTCCTCCATTAACTCTTGAGATTCACAGGACTGTCTAGCTCTGGGTCCTAGCATTAGACTACTTAGAGGAGTAGTGACTTTAGATAATTCAGACAGATGTCCCAGATTGCCGGGGCCATTGCAGTTCCTCTTGCGCTTGGTTTTCAGGAATTACATGAACGACAGCCTTCGCACCGATGTGTTTGTGCGGTTCCAGCCTGAGAGCATTGCCTGTGCCTGCATCTATCTCGCTGCCCGGACGCTGGAGGTCGGTGCATTGCTACCGTGAGGGGGTTCTAGTCTGACCCTCCCAGCCCACAGTAAACTCCCGTGTTTTTGTCTCCAACTATGCTCACCTGTGCCAGAAGTTCTCGGTGGCCAGCAGGCTGTTTTTATTGCCCTGAGTGGGTCTTGCTGGCCACGAGGCTGTCGAGAAAAGTGTGACAGTGAGTGTTTGTGTTTACAGATCCCTCTGCCCAGTCGTCCCCATTGGTTTCTTTTGTTTGGAGCAACTGAAGAAGAAATTCAAGAAATCTGCTTAAAAATTCTGCAGCTTTATACACGGAAAAAGGTTCTTCTGTGTTTTTTCCTGTCACATACGTGTTTATCTTTGATCGGAAGCCTCTGTGCTAAGTGGACGGACTCTGGTCTGTGCAGGTTGATCTGACACACCTGGAAGGTGAAGTGGAGAAGAGGAAACACGCCATGGAAGAGGCAAAGGCACAGGCCAGGGGCCTGCCGCCCGGGGGCACACAGGCTCTAGACAGCTCGTCAGGGTTCTCGCCCGCCCCCAAGCTGGGTGAGTGTCAGGGTGCAGGAGTCCGCTCCCCCAGGGGTGAAGGTTGGTGGCCCTCTGGAGCTGTTGTGCTCCTTCCTTCTGGACTTCTCTTGGACTTGAATCCACAGCCTGTCAGAGTGCCCCGCAGGCACTGGGTCCCTACCTGCCGGTGATCTTTGAAATGACACACTGGGGCCCGGAGAGGATTTTGTCTGTGTATTTTCATTAGTGAGGAGTATGGACGGGCTTTCTAAAATGCTTTTGTTTACCCTACTTATCCAGTTAGCTTGTCATTAGATAAAACTTTTACAATCTGGGGCAAGAGATTGTACTGTCGGACCCTAGAGGTAAGTCTGGTGCCCACTGCCCAGTCCCTGAGGGAGGTGAACGGGGTCGAGCCCCTTCTGCCTACCTGTGGCGCATCCCAGGCTGGCAGCAGGGACTTCAGACCTGTGCAAGTGGCCTTAGCTCACTCTGCGAACTTATTTCTTGCCAGAAGAAATAAGTTTTTTGTTTTTAACGTCTTGTTGATTCTTGTAGAATCCCCCAAAGAAGGCAAAGGGAACAAGGCCTCCCCGCTCTCTGTGAAGAGCACCAAGAGGAGACCGGACGGCGTGAAGAAAGCCAAGGCTGACAGCCCTGTGAACGGGTAAGGCGCCCAGAGCTGCCCGCGCGGCCCGCAGGGCCGGCAGAGCAGGGTTGTCTGTAACCAGCTCCCATCCTGTTGACAGCTTGCCAAAGGGGCGAGAGAGTCGCAGTCGGAGCAGGAGCTGTGAGCAGAGCTACTCCAGGTCCCCGTCACGATCTGCTTCTCCTAAGAGGAGGTACGTGCCTCGGTGTTTTCACCAGGTGGCAGGAGGTGACGTGGCTGCCCTTGGGGACAGTGGTTCTTACCCTGAGTGGTCCTTCTCCAAACCTGGAGCTCTTGCCTCCATGAGACCCTGTGGGTGTGTCAGGGCCCGGTTGTGACAGGTGGTCACAGGTGTGGTGGTGCTGTCCTTCCTCACAGGAAAAGCGACAGTGGCTCAATGTCCGGCGGGTCCAAGTCACAGAGCCGCTCTCGGAGCCGGAGTGACTCCCCACCGAGACAGGCGCACCGCGGCGCCCCCTACAAAGGCTCCGAAGGGAGGGGCTCCAGGAAGGCCAAGGACTACAAGTACCCCACTCAGAAGCCACACAAATCCCGGAGCCGGAGCTCATCCCGCTCTCGGAGCCGGTCACGGGAGCGGGCAGAGAATTCTGGAAAATACAAGAAGAAAAGTCATTACTCTAGAGACCAGCCACGGGAACGCTCGAGGTCGTACGAGCGCACAGGCCGTCGCTATGAGCGGGACCACCCTGGGCACAGCAGGCATCGGAGGTGAGGCGGGGTCCTGCTGACGGGCGGCCCAGGCCCCTTGCCCTGGGGTGTCTGGCGGCTGCCCTTCGACCCTCCCTGTTGTGCGCATCTCGGCCGAGCGGCCCTGCGGCAAATGGTTTCGACCAGACTTTGAGATGTATTTGGAAATGGAATTGAGGGGACGGTGAGGTGCGCTTCAGGCTGGCCTGGAGCTCAGCACACACCTGTCCCACCTCGGCAGGAGCCCTGCGGGCAGCTCGGTGGAAAAGCAAACCCACACGGCCGTGGTGTGGCCTGGTGCTATCTGTCGGCAGCCACCTCCTCACCCCCACCAGTGCTCAATTACGTTAAGCCAAGAAGGATGATTTTTAGAACTTCTGCCTATATTAGGTTGTACTATGTACATATTTTGCAGTGTTTCACAGTGAGAAAATGGCCTTAATAGCCCCTTATTCTCTGTCCATGTTGTAAATAAACATGTGTTTAAAACAAGTTAAAGCTATATATGAAAACTCAGAACTTGAATTCTGTTAGCTTAAAACTTGCGTAGAGAATTCTGATTTTTTACTTGTGAAGGTATTTAGATCTGTGTTGAAAGTCGTATATTTTTATCTGTGCAATGCTGAGTGCAGGCCACCGGCTCCTAGAGGTTTCCTATATATGCATTTTATGTGGTTGAATAAACACAACTCTGCTCAGGACGTTTGGGAAGATCAAGGTTTGTAGCTCGTCTGCGTGCTCGCTGGGGTGCACGGCAGCTTCCTGGCCTCGGCCCGGCTGAGCTGCTGGCCCTGCGCTCTGCGCTCTGCCAGCTCGCTGGCCCAGCCCTCCGCCTGGCGAGGTGATAGGCTGCGTCCTGGGGGCAGCAGGTGGGAAGGTTTGGAAACAAAGTTATTCCACAGGGCTCTCTCCAGGCAGCGCTGGTGGTTCTAATCCCCCCTGCTGCTCCCTCCTTTCCCTCCTTTCCAGGAACGATAGATAGACGGTGTGGGCTGGACCCGGGTGCTGCTCAATGGGATGGGCCCGTCCCCCTTACCTTTGATGAGCTGTCAGCCCCCCAGGGAAGGGGCCTACGCTGCCCCAGGCACCTGCCTGGCCACCTTAGCACCACCCTGTTCCTTCCGTGCCCCTTGCACTCTTTGAGGCAAGGGTGGTGGTTTCTTTGTTCTATCCCCATGTCCTGCCAGGATGGTGGGTACTTAGGGCAGGGCCCCCTGGGCTGCACTCCAGGCCCTGAGAGCAGTAGTAGAGGTAAGGCCAGACTCGGGGTCCTCTCCGCCTGTGACCCCTTGGCTGTGGCTCCTGAGCTCCAGGTGCTGAGCAAGGCAAGTGTGGCCTGGCAGATGACCTGCCCATGCCATCCACCTTGTCTGGCCAATTGCTGGCACCTGGCTGGGCCCGCCCAGAGTCCCCACCTGGGCAGGTCCTGCTCTAAAAGCATGGTGTCCTCCCGTGGGGGAGGTGCCCCGGCTGGGCTGGGGACGTGAGGCTGCCTTTGCTCTGTGGCTTCTCTGCCGGTGAGGGGGAGGGACGGGAGTTTGTGTCCCTGGAGCAGCAGGTGCAGAGCTGGCGTGGCCACCCAGGGGCCCAGCTCCCTCAGGGAGGGGCAGAGGTGCTGAGGGCCCTACCCCTCCTCCAAGGGCGCTGCAGAGTGCTCCAGGCCAGGTGCGGGTGGGGGCAGGAGTGGGGTGGAGGCCCCCTGCAGGGCACTGAGATTCCAGGGCTGGACCTGGAGGTGGGACGAGGGGCTCCCTGGGGGCCCCAGCTGGAGACTGGTGGCTGGCTTGAGTCCACGGGGCACATGGTGGCTGCCTCCGGTGGTCCCTGAAGTGAGGCTCCTGCTTGCCTCCTCCCGTGGCTGCAGCCCACTCTGCAGGGCCCCCTCTGGACCTGGGGGTCACAGGTTTGCGCCCCTCTCCCAGGTAAAAGGTCTTCCCTGGGGAGCGTCGAGGTTGACACCAAGATTTGGGGTGTCCTGAAAGCCAGGCTCGGCCGGGTCCCTCTACGAGACAGTTGGCCCCTTCCACCTGTCCTCCCAGCCCTGGGGAGGTTTCCAGGACGGGTGGCCTGCCCCGGAGGACAGTCCTCATTGTGTCAGCTCCCGAGAACTGACCTGGGGAAAACAGTGATGGGGCTGGGCCAGGAGGATGTGCTGGAGGGTCAGGGCTGGGAGCATGTAAGCATTTTGCCCCCAGGGGACATCTGGTGATGTGGAGACATTTTTGGTTGTACCAGCTGGAGGCTGGGGGGGGGGGGCGTGCTACGGCATCCAGTGAGTGCAGGCCAGGGGCGCAGCTCAACACTCGCACCCAGAGTGACAGGATGCACAGGATGGCAACGAGTCATCCCCCAAGTGTCGGCAGTGCAGAGGGAGGGAAACTGGCACAGGGGACGTGATTCAGAGGGCACAGCGGCAAGGCAGTGATCCCGCCCTGCAGGGGGCCTCTGCCTGCACACAGCCCCGCGGGCCACGGTCCTGGCCTGAGACGCACCCTCCTGCTTCCCAGGAGCTGGACAGGTGGACCAAGGTGTGTGGTCGTGTGCCTGTCTCGCCAGCCAGGAGGGCTGTGGAGTGAGCATCAGAGCTGCACCCGAGAGGGCTGGCAGGTGCTCGTGGGCCACAGTGGCCGCAGAACTGCCCCAAGAGCCAGTAAGGGAGTGCGGCAGATGCTGCTGCTGTTACCTCGGCCAGT
>CM052444.1:107191315-107210154 GCA_028533085.1 Varecia variegata
TGCACCGCAGGGGAAGCAGCATCCTGGGTGTGGCAGCTGCTCGGCCGACTGTCCGGCCCAGGGGCCCCTCCCAGCCAGCCGGGAGCGTGGCAAGTGCCACCGCACGTGAGCTCCGGCCGAGCATCAGGGGTTCTGGGCTCCTGGTTTCAAGACCGACGAGTCGACAAGGACAACAGGACACACATCTGTCCTGGCAGACAGGAGCAGACACACAGGGCAGCCCTCTCGCCTGAGCTCAGGGTCAGGCAGAGTCTGTGTGTTGTCGGTTGACCCTGCAGCCCCCTCAGAACGGCACAGCCACACGGGGAGAGCAGCACGTTCGTGACAGCACGGCAGGGCACCACTGACCACGGACTGGCCGCAGCTGGTAAAGTCTCTGGTCTTGATTCCTTAACATTTTCTCAGGACAAAAGGGTTGGCTGGTCTGTGAAAGAACGTTTCTGTATTGTTGAATCACAATGTCCCAAACGTCGGTGACCTCTCAGTCCCTGTCTTGGTGGTCATCTCACTTGTGGTTCCTCACCGGCTGGGTGACAGCCCTCAGGGTGACAGCCCCGGGGCACACCCAGGTCCTCAGGGCATGTCCAGGTCCCTCGGGTGACGAATGGCAACAAACCATTGGGACCATCAGAAGAAGAACCAACACACGTGCAAGGACCGCGCCCAGGGCCTGGTCAGAGGACGGAGGGCGGGTGCCGCGGTCTGTGGGGCACCCCCGCGTCTGGCCTCAGCCTCGGGGTGCGATGGGCCAACACGCCCTGATGAAACCTGAGCAGACCCGGGGGCCCCGCAGTGCGGCAGCCGACCCTGAGCAGAGACCAGGCCCAGCCGCTTTTCCTTGCGGAACTTGTGATTTCACCTTTTCAAA
The DNA here is from genome assembly GCA_028533085.1 of Varecia variegata. Taxonomy (NCBI): domain Eukaryota; kingdom Metazoa; phylum Chordata; class Mammalia; order Primates; family Lemuridae; genus Varecia; species Varecia variegata. The sequence continues at coordinate 107,192,184 of CM052444.1, forward strand.
TCTCTGACTTGCTTTTGCTCTGGGAGACAGTCGGTCAGTTTCTCCTGCCGCGTAACAATCTCCACCCAGCGGGCAGCACGTCACCATCTCAGCTTCTGGGTCTTGGCTCAGGGGCTGCCAGGCGGAGATCGCGCGTCCGGGCTGTGGGCTCCTTGGCTGTCCCAGAGGCTGCCTTCAGGTTCTTGCCCCCCCGGGATGCCGTGTCAGGGCTTGGCAGGGCTCTTGGTGGCCGCCCCTGGAGGCCAGGGGGAGCGGCTCACTGCAGCCGGGACGGGACGTAATCGCGGGCAGGAGGGACTGCAGGGGTCTTCGGGGCCCATCCTAGAGTTCTGCTACCACATGGGCTTTATAGGGGCCGCTTTCCTGGAATGTGCGTGTAATCTCATGCATGTAAGCCAGCCATCTCAGCGTGTTCCCGCATCAGCAGGCCAGGGCCCCAGACCCCCTCCGTCGCCCTGGGCTCCTGCTCCGCCTGCCCAGGAGGCGGCTCCCTGGGTCCCTGGCGTGAGGCCCTTCCGAGTAAGCCCCCGGCCCGCTTGATCCTCTGGCAGTGCTATGGCCGTCTGTGGGCGCCAGGCCTGTCCTCTGTCTCCGAGGGAGGGACTGCAGGGCTGGCGGGCACTGAAGTCCCACTGCCGGGACGTGCCTGCATACAGTAGGTGCTCAGTAACTGCGTGCTGAATGATGAACCACCGAGAGCATCGTCATGGATGAGTAACTGTGTGACGTGTGTGTGTGTGTGTGTGTGTCCCTGTGTGTGTGTCTGTGCTGTGTGTGTGTGCGTGTCCGTGCCCTGTGGGCGTGTGGCTGGTGCTGGCCGTATCTCTGAGTGCCTGTGGTTTTTCTTCCTTATGAGCCGGGCTGCCTGGAATGTCCAAGTCACCGGGAGCCGGAGCCAACATCCGACCCTCAGGCTCCCAGCCCAGCGGGGCTGGCTCAGCTCCACCCCCGCCCATCCCCCTTCCGCCCCACTGCCCCCTCCCCCCTCAGCCACACCCCTAGGAGGAGGCCAGGAGGGTCCCGGGCCCTGGTCTGGTTGGGGTCTTGGCCAGAGCATGGTGATGTCAGTGGCTTTGTTTTGTCCTGCTCTGTCCTCTTTCTGGAGGGACAAAAATGCCAGCAGGGCTGGGACACAAGGTCACATGGTCACGGCACAGTGAGCAGGCCTTGGGCTCGCGGGGACTCCACAGTCCCAGCCCAGGCAGGGCAGCAGGGGCTCAGGCCTGGCCACGGAGGGGCAGGTGGCCTGGTCGGCAGCCCAGCTCTTGTCCCGTGGCCGTTTCCTGCTGGGGACGGGGCGGCAGGCCCTTTGCTGCTCATCTGGACCCCACCAGCCTCAGGCCCACAGAGCAGGACGAGCAGGCAGGGAGGGTGCGCCCTCCACGGCCTCTGTGCGTCCTCAGCCCGGGGCCCGAGCTGCCCGCCAAGTGGCCCTCGCAGGGGTCAGGTCCACTCAGACTTGGGCACCTGGCCCTGTGGCCTGAGGGTCCCACTGGACTCGCGCAAGCGTGGCCTGAGGCCAGGGAACCTGCCCAGAGGGGACGAGAGGATGCCCCTGCAGGGGGTTCAGGTGGCTCAGTCTCCTCCCGGCTCAGGAATGGAGCTGCCCACTGCCCCGCCCTGCACCAGGAGCGGGCTCTGTCCCTGACCGCCCCCAGCCTCCCTCCTCAGGGAGAGTGGAGCGAGGACAGAGGGAGGCAGAGGTGGAGACAGACAGACATGGCTGGCGGGAGGGCAGCCGCCAGCGCTAATAGAAACCAGTTGGAAAAACAGGAGGCGAAGCCAGCAGAGGCCAGGCCTTGAGGCCGGCCAGGTGGGGCTTGTTTTTCCAGAATGAAAGGCCCAGGGAGGAGCTGGGGGGGTGAAGTTTGAGCCCTGATTCCAGCTTGGAAAAGGGGCTGCCCCGGGCCTGGGCCCTGCTGAGGACAGGGGTCTGCAGGGTGGGGCTGTGTCCTCTCCTAGCGAGCCCTCCTCCCCTGTCTGGAGACTGCCAGTCTGCGCTGGGCTGGCCCCCAGGAGGACTTGGGGACAGGGCAGGGCTCAGGGTGAGACCCCCGCCCACCAGGGACTGGGCCTGTGCGGACGGCTCGTCCAAATGGGCGGTCCAAACTATGCTCCGACGGTTTTTTGTGGTTGTTTGAATTTTTTTTTTTTGAGGTTTGCTTAACTAGAAGGAGTGGGTTGGTACACAGTGCGTGCTCTGTTATTTTACATTGTTTATGTGACTTTGTAAGTTTTCCCAGAGCTTCAAATTTGTGCCTTCTCTCGGGGGGTGGGGGGTCCCACTCACCACTTCCTCCTGGGTGAGGGTCTCCCAGGAGCACTGTGACCCGGGTCTGGGTAGGTGGGGGTCTGGGTAGGTGGGGGTCTCCCAGGAGCACTGTGACCTGGGTCTGGGCAGGTGGGGGCCTGGGTAGGTGGGGGTCTGGATAGGCGAGGTCTGGGCAGATGGGGGTCTCCCAGGAGCACTGTGACCTGGGTCTGGGCAGGTGGGGGCCTAGGTAGGTGGGGGCCGGGGTAGGTGGGGGTCTGGATAGGCGAGGTCTGGGCAGAGGGGGGTCTCCCAAGAGCACTGTGACCGGGGTCTAGTTTCAGGGATACCCTGTGGGCAGCCCCCGGGTGGCTGGGCCAGGAGGGGGGAGGTCTGCTCACCCCAGGCTCCCCGAGTCAGGGTCCCCCATCTCCCTGGCGGACTCCTTTGGGTCATAACGGTGACTGAGCAGCAGTGCCTGTCATGCTGTCCCGAGGAGCCCACCACAGATACCCCCAGAGAGGAAGGCACGCCAGGTGGTGCCCAGCCAAGGGTCAGAGCCGGAAGAGCCTCCCGGCCTGCAGAGAGGTGGGGGGGGGGTGCCGTGGGGAAGGCAGCTGCCTTTCTGCTGGCCTGGAGCAGGCAGGAGGCTCACGTGGGAAATGCCAGATGTGGGGGCCGGGAAGCAGCTCTCCCTAGAACCCCAGCCCCGGGGAGAAGGGTCCCAGATGTCACAGACACGCCCACAGGCCATCAGGGGTCTGCACCCTCAGGCTCTCTTGCCCCTCCCCAGCACTTCAAGGGGCTGGGCCTCTCCTCCCACCGTCTGGGGCAGTGCTGCCCTCCCGCCAAAACAGCCAAAGCTGGGGCGGCCCCAGCCCCTGGAGCCAGAGGGGCGGTCCACAACATGTCGACAGCCCAGGGCTCCGTGATGTCATAGCGGGTGCTCAGGAGGGGGAGGGGGTCCGGCTGTTTTTCTGGAGAGTTAGAGCAGAGGGAGACAAAGCCGCCGGGCTGGGCCGGGCCATGGAGCTGCCGTCCCGCATCCTGCTGTGGAAACTTGTGCTTCTGCAGAGTGAGTGCCGGGCGCAGGACGGCCAGGGGGTCAGAGCGAATTTGTGTCTCGTCAAGCTAGGGCCAGGAGGTGTGGGACAGCCCCAGCAGGGAGGGAGATGGGTGTCGGGGGACTTGGAGGGAGCTGCTCGCCCAGGAGGGTGTGAAGTCCTCAGACCTCAGCCAGACTTCCCTTCCCAGGGTGCCGGAGCCCAGAGGCCAGGAAGGGTCGGGGGTGGGGGGCTGAAGCAGTGGGGCGCCTCCTGGGGTCCCCACCCCCACTGCAGCTCGAGGGAAGCCCACTCAGTTCTGTGCACCTCCCAGTCACAGGGCGGGGAGTGGGCTTGGGGCTTGAGGGGGCCTTAGAACTCTGGGGCTTGCAGGGTCTGCCACATCCCCCTCCCAGGCCCCTGAGCCCGCCCCGGGCTGGCCTGCTGACCCGGCACATTCCTCCGGGAAGCTCCCAGGCACTCAGCCACATCTCTGGAGCAGCCTTTCCATGTAGGACCTTTAGGACAGCAGCGCCCTGCCACGGCTAGGAGAGCGCACAGTGGCAATAAGGCCTTTACGACAGGCCCTGGGGGTGCACGGCACACCTGGAGAGTGAGGGGGACCCGTGGGCCAACCCCTGCATTGGTCCAGGGTGTCACCCAAACAGGCTTCCAGAGGGAGCTCTAACTGGTGGGTCTAAAGCATCAGGCTCGAGCTCAGTGGGGCCCCACTGTGACCAAGGGGCCACTGCAGCAGGTCTGTCCAACCCATGTGGCTGCAGCCAGCTGTCCCAGAGGGAGGTGTCCCCAGGGATCGGCTGCAGAAGGCAGGTGTCTGCAGCGGCCCCAGTTGTGGAGCTGGGTGGGGGGGGTGTAGAACTGGAAACTGTCCGGGTGACAGCCCTGCTTCCATGTGAGAAAGTCCAACCCTGTTCACCCAAAGGGGTGGGCAGGGGTCACTCCCCACGTCCAGCCTTGCTGTGCGTCAGGCCCCGCCCTGAGCCCTGGGTGTGGGGCGAGACTCCCAGTGCTCTGAGGACAGGTGCACGTGCTGCCTCTGGGTGTGTGGAGCCTCCCACAGCCAGCCCGGGGTGCCAGGTGTTGGTGCTCTGGGTGGGCTGCTGCAGTGGTGGCCACCATTCCTGAGCACTGGCCCTGGGGACACCTACACACTTCAGAGCCGGCCAGTGTGGGGTACAGTCCTGGCCCACCCCTGCTTCCCCACTCCCAGAGGGCAGGTGCTGTGTCCACAGCCCAGGCAGGGTGGCAGCGAGGGCTGAGCAGGGCCTGTTTGACCCCCCCTTGGCCCCCCACCTTGTGTCCTCGGCCTCAGCTCACTCCCCACCTGTTAGGTGGGCCTCACAGCAGCCACAGGGTCGAGGTCCACGGGAGAGACCCAGGGAGCCAAGTGGGGGTTCCCAGGAGGGGGGTGAATGGGGTGCAGACGCTGAGGCTCCCTGCCCATCTCCCTCCCCCTCTTCCAGGCTCTGCTGTTCTTCTGTACACAGGTTAGTGACCACCCTGCCCCAGGGGCTCCCTCCCACACCAGTGCCCTCCCATCTTGCCAGGCCCACCCTGGGCCTGTCCCCTTGGGTCCCACCCCTTCCCCTCTGACTCCCCCTATCCCACCAGGGCCCTCGGGGCCCGCGAGCGCGGGCAGCTCCGTGGTGTCCGAGTCCAAGGTGAGCTGGGCAGCAGGCTCGGTGGCGGTGCTGCGCTGCCAGAGCCCGCGCATGGTGTGGACCCAAGACCGGCTGCACGACCGCCAGCGCGTGGTCCACTGGGACCTCAGCGGCGGCCCGGGCGGCCCCGCGCGCCGCCTGGTGGACATGTACTCGGCGGGCGAGCAGCGCGTGGGCGAGCAGCGCGTGTACGAGCCGCGCGACCGCGGCCGCCTTCTGCTGTCGCCCTCCGCCTTCCACGACGGCAACTTCTCGCTGCTCATCCGCGGTACGGGGGTTCGGGCCGGGGCCTGGGGACTGGGGCTCCGGGGGCGCGGGCGGGACCGCGACGCTCACACGCGGTTTTCTCCCTGCGCGCAGCGGTGGAGGAGACAGACGAGGGGCTGTACACCTGCAACCTGCACCACCACTACTGCCACCTCTACGAGAGCCTGGCCATCCGACTCGAGGTCACCGATAGCCGTGAGTGTGCGCCCCCGCGGCCCGCCCCCGCCCGCCCTACCCGGCCCGCGGGCCGCTGACCGGCGCCCCCTCCGCAGCCCGGGCCGCCCGCGCCTACTGGGACGGCGAGAAGGAGGTGCTGCTGGTGGAGCGCGGCGCGCCCGCGCTGCTGACCTGCGTGAACCGCGCGCACGTGTGGACCGACCGGCATCTGGAGGAGGCGCAGCAAGTGGTGCACTGGGACCGGCAGCCGCCGGGGGTGCCGCACGACCGCGCGGACCGCCTGCTCGACCTGTACGCGTCGGGCGAGCGCCGCGCCTATGGGCCACCCTTCCTGCGTGACCGCGTGGCGGTGGGGACGGACGCCTTTGCGCGCGGCGACTTCTCGCTCCGCATCGACCCGCTGGAGCCCGCCGATGAGGGCACCTACTCCTGCCACCTGCACCACCACTACTGCGGCCTGCACGAGCGCCGCGTCTTCCACCTGCGAGTCACCGAGCCCGCCGCGCAGCCGCCTCCCAGGGACTCGCCGGGCAACGGCTCCAGCCACGGCGGCGTCCCGCGCCCAGGTGCAGGAGGCCGCCCCGGGACCTGGGATGCGCCTTTCCTGGGAGGCGTGTTTAGCGGGAGCCAGCCTGGCCCTCACCTGCGGGACCGGCGCCCGGGAGGGGCTGCTCCGACCCGCTTGTGCCTTGTCCCAGGCCTACGCGGCGCAGCGGGGGCGGCCTGGGTCGGGGCGCCCTGCGGAGGGTCCCTGACTGCGCTCGCTCTCGCTTCATCCCCACAGACCCCACGCTGGCGCGCGGCCGCAGCGTCATCAACGTCATCGTGCCCGAGGGCCACGCCCACTTCTTCCAGCACCTGGGCTACGTGCTGGCCGTCCTGCTGCTGTTCATCCTGCTGCTGACCACCGCGCTCCTGGCCGCCCGCCGGCGCCGCCGAGGTGCGTGAGGCCCGGGCTCCGCGGACAGGGCAGGGGCCCGCTCGGAACCAGGAAGCACTCCCAGACCAGACCCTAGCCCTGACCCTGAGCAGAGAGCAGCGGGGGTGCAAGATGGGGTCCCGGGGCAGGGGGAGCTGGGGAGGGGGCAACACTGCCCTCAATCTGAATCTCCTTGCCCAGGTTACGAATACTCGGACAAGAAGCCAGGGAAGCCGCAGGGGTGAGTGGCCCTCCCCCCCCTCCTGGGAACCAGTCGGTGCCCGCCCACTGCTGTAACCACCCACCACCCCCTCTCCAGGAAGGACCTGAACGTGGTGGAGTTTGCTGTGGCCACAGGGGACCAGGCTCCATACAGGAGTGAGGACATCCAGCTCGGTGAGGGGCTGGGACATCGAGGCACAGACTGGCTCCCAGGCCTGGTCTGGGGAGGTACATCTCTGGTGGGGGAGACCTGACCCTGCTCTCCCTGCACCAGATTTCAAAAACAACATCCTGAAGGAGAGGGCTGGGCTGGCACACAGCCCCCCGCCTGCCAAGAACATCGACTTAGACAAAGGTGAGTGGCAGGGGGGCACGTCCTCAGCCCACCCCAGAGCCCTGCCATATCCCATTCTGCCCACTCCCAGGACCCCCAAAGACAGGCACCAGCCAGCCCCATAGGCAGGAGCCCCCCCTCCTTGGCTCCCAAGCTGCTGGAAGTCCTGTGGAGCATCTGCCCTGAGTTTCCCACTGGGTAGAAGTCAGAGGACAGATGCCAGCCTGTCCCCTTGGCTTCCAGAGTTCAGGAAGGAGTACTGCAAATAAAGTGACCCTGGGCTTCTGGCTGGGCCAGCAGCCCTATCAACTCCTGTCTGTCCACCTCGGGGGACATTTCCTGACCCTCATGCAGCTCACCTGGCCCCCTTCCAGCGGCTGGTCCCGCTTTTCTGGAACTTGGCCAGGCGCAGAGGCCACCTCCACATCCTTCTCCCAGGGACTCTGCGGCAGTGCAGCCACCACCCCGCCCAGATCACTAGTGGCTCTGCCGCACAGCCTCCGTGACGGCCCCAGGGGCTGGGGCAGGAAGACACTCTGGAAGGGGGCTCTGTCAGAACAGGCAGCCTGTGGGGAGCTGGGGTCAGCCTCAGGGCTGGCACCCCCACCGCCACTCCTGGGAAGCTGCCTGCTGCCACTGAGCTCCCAAGCCCTCCCCACTGCACTGGGCATTACTCAGAGCCCCTAGGCCATGCTCTGCTCTGAATGGGGACCTGAGGATCAGTGAACTCCAGGACCCAGGCTAAGGCTCCTCTGTGTTGCTTTGGGCCCCCACGGGCTGCCCCATGGCCCTCTCTGCTTTCCACTCCTGCTCCAGCTGTGCTCTCCACGAGCTGTCCTGACAGTCACTGGGCTCCATGTGACTTTTGACCCTGACACCCTTCCCTTGGCTCCTCCCTGAGCTGGAGTTGGGGGCTATGGCCTCATTTGGCTTCTGTATTGGCTGAGGACAGGGAAAGGGGTGAAGACAGTTGCGGGGTAGCCTGTGCTGCCACTCCTGAGACCCCACATTTGCTCCTGCTGGTGGAATTGCTACCTTCACAATAAAGGCCACATCAATTTTTAGACTTAGCCCAGGTGTGCCTCTGAATCTCCCCCTGCCTCCCAGGGCTCTGGGGACCACAAACGCTTTCCTCACCTTCGTCTGAAGTTCCACTGTCATCGCCCCTTCCCTTGAGTGGAGAGTCTGACTCTGTGTCCTCCCAGGGGCAAGTGTTCTGGGAAGGGAACGCTGAGCCAATTCTGTGTTGCGTACTCCTGGTTGTGAAGGAGTTTCACATCCTCTTCTTTTTTAAAATTTTATTTATTTATTTAGGGATGGGTCTCACTCCATCGCTCACACCAGAGTGTGCAGTGGTGCCATCACAGCTCACTGCAGCCTTGAACTCCTGGGCCCAAGTGATCCTCCTGCCTCAACCTCCCGAGTAGTTAGGACTACAGGTGTGAACCACCACGCCTGGATGATTTTTCTTATTCTTTTTTTTAAGAGATGGTGTTGTCCAGACTGGTCTTGAACTCCTGGGCTCAAGCAATCCTCCCACCTTGGCCTCCCAATGTGCTGGGCAGATCTTCTGAGGGTTTATTTGGACAAGGGGGAGGGGAACATGCTGGTGGCTGAGGACAGAGAGGGGAAGCTGTGTTAGTTCAGGCCTCTAGGAGGCAGGCACCAGGTGAGAGGAAGAGAAAACACGACTGGGCAAAAGCTTCAGACCGGGGTGCAGGCCTGACGCTGGGAAGGCAGGGAAGGAGGAAGGCTCGGGCAGAAAGTGGCCCAGACTGCAGGGCAGCGCCAAGTCAGTCCTGGCCAGGCCCAGGGGGTCCAGCACTGGAATCCTTTCCTGCTCAGTTGGCTGGTCGGGCTGCATGGTCTCGGCACAGAGGAGGGGTCAGATTTGGAGGTGGGGGAACAATGGAGGGCAGGAAGGCTCTTGGCTGCACAGACCAGTGACTCAGGTCTGCTTAGTGGAGCATTTCCTCACCCCTGATCCCATGCTCCAGACCCTCCCAGGATAGTGGGGGCAAGAGAGGGTAGAGGTCACCCACAAGGACCTCATGGCAGCAAAGGTGGGGCAGGAGGCTGGTCTGGGGAGGCGTGGCTTGCTGAAGGATGCACCGCCCTCCCAGTCCAACGACCTCTGGCCCCACTGTCCTGGACAAGGCCCTTCCTGTAAGGGCTCAAGCTCTGACCACAAACCCACCCCTCCTGGCAGGGCTCCAGCCTAACCTCACCTGGGGATTGGCCTTGGGACTCTGGCTGCCAGCCTCTCTCAGACTAGGGCTGAGCATCAGGTGGGAGCCTGAGGGCAGCTGTACCAGTTTCTCCTCTGGCCTGGGGGATGCAGGTCTGCCTGGTGAGCTCTCAGGGCAGGGGCTGTCATCCTCCTTCCCTGGGCCCCAGCAGAAAACCCTCTAAGGTCTCCCTACCTAGTTTTCTCATGTGACCTCTGGGGAAACCAAGGTCCGAGAGGAGAATGTGGGTAGACGAACTGGCAGAGGGATTGCTGAGTGGGTGCTGCAGACTCCTGCTGGCCGTCCCCAACAGAGCTGAGAGGGATGAGGTCAGGACCCTCGGCGGGGTATGACTTCCGTCTCACCCCTGGATCCTCCACTCGGGGCTGGGGCCGACTCACAGGGGCGTCAACCCACCCCATCTCCCCATCCTACAACCTCGCCTCCTCACTTTCGCAGCCTGGGACTTGCTCTAGTGGCCCCAGCTCTTCCTCCAGGAGTGGGGGCGGGAGCAGCGAGTGGCCGGCCCTTCGCAGCCTGAGGGCTGCTGCTGGGGTCGCCTTGCCCTGCGGAGGGCCCCAGGCCCGTTGGGTTTACTACTGGGACAGAACACCTTGAGCTGCTGCCGTGCTTGGACACCTCTGTACACACCTGCATGTGCCCGTATTCACGTGGTCCGTGGGACCCAGCAGAGAGCGCACAAGCTGGGCGCTGCCGCGGGGCACAAAGTGACCCAGTGTCCCCGGTTCGGGGCCCGGACACAGGTGTCCGCCACTTCCCGCGGTGCCCCCGCGGCCCGCCGATGTGACCCCCCAAGCCCGGAGTCCCAGCGGAGCGCGGCGGACGCGAACCCCGCCCTGCGACACCGTCCGCGGCCGCCGGCCCCAAGGCTCCAGGCCGTGGCGTGGCCCACGCGACCTCCCTTCCGGCGGGCGCCACGCGCAGGGGGCGGGGCTTCCTGGGTCCCTCCACCGCCCAGGTCCGTCCATGGCCCGAGGGCCCAGGCCCGCGCGGGACCCCCGCCCGTACGTGTGTGTTAGGAGCCCCGCGCGCCCGGCCACGGGGCTCCGCGCCGGGGCAAGGGAAGCGGCGCCGGGAGCCAGCGGGACGGACGTCACAGGGCCGTGCGCGCGTGCGCAGCTCTGCCGGACAGCGACATCAGCCCTGCGCGCGTGCGCAGCTCCGCCCCCGCGCCTGCGCCGCCCCGCCCCCCGCGCGCCCCCGTGACGTCAGCCCCGCCCCGTCCGCTCTCGGGCGCCCCCCGGCGGGCCGCGCGCTGAGGTCCGGCCGGCGTCCCTTTAACTGCGCGGCCCGAGGGGGCGCGGGCGGCGGCGGGGCGGGCGGCCACGGGCGGCCACGGGCGGCCACGAGCGCCCTCCGTGCTGCGTCCCTCGCGCCCCCCGCGCCGGGGGCGGAGGGGCGGCCGCGGGCCGGGGCGGCAGCCGGGGGCGAGCGGGGCCGGGGCCGGGGCGGCCGGGCGGGCGGGGCGGCCCCGCGTCGAGCCCCGGGCCGGGCCTGAGCGCGCGGGCTGGGCGCCGCCGCCATGGCGGAGACCAAGATCATCTACCACATGGACGAGGAGGAGACTCCGTACCTGGTCAAGCTGCCCGTGGCCCCCGAGCGCGTCACGCTGGCCGACTTCAAGAACGTGCTCAGCAACCGGCCTGTGCACGCCTACAAATTTTTCTTCAAGTCCATGGACCAGGACTTCGGGTCAGTCGTCCTGAGGGCGGCCGCGGGCCGGCACCTGCGTGCGGCGGGCTCGGCGGGGAACCCGGGGGGCCGAGCGCCCGCCCGAGCCCGGAGCCCGAGGGGCCGGCGCCGGGGCCTGGCCCAAGGCCACCCCACACCGGGGTCCCCCCAGGCCCTGTCAGGCTCGGGGTCTGCTGCATCCCTTGTGCAGGGTGGGGCTCGGCGGGCCGGAGGTCAGGGGGTGTCGGGGAAGGAAGGGGGGAGTCTCCTAGTTGGCATGGCGGAAAGTGGGATGGGTGGGACAGAGACACCCATAGATCTGTCAGCTGGGGTCTGCAGACCGGCTTCCCTCAGTGCACCCCTCCAGGGTCCCTGTGACAGGGCAGAGGTCAAGGTTCACTGGGGACCATGGAACTTCATTCTGTCGTCCCTGCCCTGAGGTCCCTGGCTGTTAGGCCTCTGGCCCTACTGAGCTACACAGCACTTGTGTTCTGGGGAGCAGCCCAGGTCATCTGCTGTTTGGGGGCGGCTGGGTCAGCCCCTCCTTGCCAGGCCTCCATGGTGGCCGCCCCAGGCGAGGGGACCTGCTACTTATGCTAAGCTGGGCCCTCTGGGACAGTGAGGCTGGCAGTCCGCTCGAGGTCTGCCCTGGCACAGCCCGGGTAACCTGAGTCCCCAGCGCAGCAGAGCTTGGCGGGGTTGCTCAGAGGCCTCATGGGCCCAGCAGGTGAGCCTGGCCACCCTCAGGCCAGCCGGCGCCCTTGTGTGTGGCTGAGTCTTGGGACTTTGACATTGAGGCCGTTTCCTGGATTCTGTGGTCGCACGGCTCCTGGGCAGCCCCAGGCCAGGTCAGGCTTGGGCTACTCTGTGGCTCTCGGGGGCTCAAGGGACAGTTGGATAACTAGACTCTCTGGCCCCCCCACCAGGTAGAGGCGTGGAGGGGAGGGTGCATCCTTGGCAGGCTCTGAGGGCTGCGTGCTCCCAGCCCTGCGGTGGCCTTCCCGCTTGCTCAGCCTGCGTCGGGGCAGGAGGGGGTGTTTCCTGTGCGAGTCGGGCCTGGCCCTCCCCTTGGTGGCATCTAACACAGCCTGCTTGCTCCTCTGGGCCTGGGCTTCTTTGACTGTGAGTGTGGGTTATGTGTAAGGGCACTTCTGTGTTTAGTTTACTGTTCTAACAAAAATCACCCACGTCGGTGATGCTTTGTCACAAACTCAGGCCCTAGGAAACCTGTGGAAGGAACGTGCCCAGCCCCCAGGTTGCGGCCCTCAGGCCGTGTCCTGGGGCGCATCCCTAAGGGACCCTGCCTTCTGCTCCTGACACCCAGTGGGGGCTGTGCAGGAGCAGAGACAGCCTGGCCCCCAGACCTCGTGCACTCCCAGCAGAGGCTGCCCTCCTGGGCAGGGCGGGAGGACCCGAGGGTGCCCTGACCTCAGAGGTGGGTGGGCGTTTCTGGGCCCTGAAGTAGGACTGAGTGTTGTTGTGGTGCTCAGTGGGCTCGGGTAGCTGGGTGTGGGGCAGCGCTCAGAGGTGCTTAGGTGCAGGACTTCAGGGAGCACAGACTTACAGAGAGCTGGGAGGGAGGTAGGGGCCGGGCTGGGCTGTAGGGATTGGGACGCTGTGGGGGCTGGGCTGTGGGGACTGGGGGTGACACCACTGCAGAGTGAGCAGGCAGGCAGGGAGCCTCCCTCACTTCCGCCCTGGGCCCCCACTGGCGGCCTCAGGAGCCTGGAGAGGAACCGGCTTCCTTCCTCCCGTGCCCTCGTGCCACCTGTGGAGCCTGAGCGCTGTCTTGTACAGAACGACTTGCTCGGTGGAGGGAGTGCTCTGTGAGAGCAGCGGCTCCGTCGCTCGCTTTGTGGTGAACTAGATGTAGCTGGAAGCCCACCCTGGGTGCCAAGTGACTGTAGCCAGAGGTTGGGGGAAGGGAAGGCTGGTCCCAGCTGGGTGGGCGCTGGCCCCCGTGGGATGAGCGGCCTCAGACTGGGGCTTGAGGAGCGCCCTGTGAGTCTGGGCCTCCAGCCCCGGGCTCCCCTCATCTCTGCTCCTGACCACAGCTGGCCACTTAGCAAGGGAGGGAGCCTGAGGAGTGGCCAGCCCCACTCCCCACGTACGTCTTGGCCAGGATGGTGAAGTCCCTCACCTGTCCCCACTTTCCAGCGCAGGTCACAGCTGTTCTGACCCGGGACCCCCAGGGCTGGGAGAGTCTCTAGGCCTGCGGTGGCTGGCCCGGAGTTGCCTGGTGCTGGGTTGGGGGGTGGCAGTGCAGGGTGGGGTCTGGCCTAGCCTTGGGGCCGAGGCAGAGGGGAGAGGGTATTTGGCTTGGTCTCTGCTACCAGGCTTGCCCCACCAGTGCCAGGCCTGCTGGACTTGGCGCTTTGCTGATCTGCCTCGCGGTGGCTCCAGCTTCTCCATCTCCAAGGCAGGGTGACCCAGGCCCAGGGGCTGGGGGCTGGGTTGAGGCAAGGTATGGGCCCAGAGCCCTGGTCTCTGGGGGCACCGGCCTGTGGGCACAGGTGTCATGACAGCTCCTTGTGCTCTGGGCAGTGTGTATGGGGGCTTCAGGGCAGGGTGAGGCTCAGCCTAGCTCAGGCTGCCTGGGAGAACTACTCTTCCCTCCCTGGCTGTGCCACCTGGGGTCTGTGGCTCAGCCTCTCTGTGCCTCCACTGTGTTGGGAGAGTCCAGGCAGGTCACCCACGAAGCTCACAGCCAGGGCCCAGCGCAGCCCCTCAAGCCTGCATAGCCTGGGGAGGAGGCTCAGGGAGACCCCAGGACTCTGCAGTACCCGCCAGAACGGGCTGGCGGAAGAGCGGCTAGACCTGGGGTCAGGAGTCGGGGTTGGGGCCTCTGAGGCTGAGGGCCCTGCGGCACCAAGGCTCATCAGGAGCAAGGACCCCCGACTTGGAGGGGCGCACAGGGGTCTCTTCGGAAGCTCAGCATGGCTCTGTGCCCCCCCATCTGTGCCAGCCCCTGCTGCCGGCTTCTGCCCCGCCTGCCGTGGGGAGAATGGGGCAGTCGGGGAGGCCCCTGTGGTGTGCCGTGGCCTCTGGGAGGTGTGCCGGGCTCAGAGGGCCTGCCTCAGGCCAGATTCCTCCCTGGGGCACGTCTGTGGGGGCGGCAGCCACAGGTTCGAGGTTATCCTGCTAGGGATTCTGAGGTGGGGGGAAATTCCGCAGGGGGTGCCCCTGGGCAGTTTTCCCTGAGGTTGCGCTCCTCCCCGACCCCGTGTCTTCTACCCACCCCGGACCTGGTCCCTCCTCTGGAGCTCCAGGGAGCTGTGCCGGCCAGTCGTGGGCAGCACTGGGCTCTCTGACAGGTGCCCAAGCCTGTGCTGGTGCTCTGGCACCTGCTCCGCCGTCTGGCCGGGTCCTCTCTGGGATTCGCTCTCTGCTGTTCTGGCCCTGCCCACCTTCCTCCTGGCCTAGCTGGGTGGGGGTCTGGGGTGCCCCAGTGCCTGAGTCTCAGGGCAGGGTAGCACGCCGTCACGCCGGCGGGAGGACTTGGGTTCCTCAGGCTGGAGGGGGCCAGGGGAGCATCTGCAGGGGGGTGGGGGGCACAGAGACCTCAGGCAGCCTTGGATCATCCTGAGGCCTGGCCCAGGGGCGGTGGGGGCTCAAGCCACTCTGGATGGTGGGAGAGGGGCGGGGCCTTCTGGGGGAGCAGGCGGGCCCTGCCATGTGGGTGCTGGGCGGCTCCCCGGTTTCCCTGCAGTGAGTCAGAGAGGGCTGGGGCTTGGGTGCGGCAGGGAGAGGCCACTGGGCCCACTGGGGCCTCTGTTGCAGTCAGGTTGCTCAGAGACAGGGGGCTTGCTGTGGACCCCCATCCATTGGATGCAGCTAGCTGTGCCCTGGGAGCACCCCCCTACCCTGGGCTGCTGAGGCCTGGTGTGGGGGTCCCAGCTCTGCAGGGTGGGGCTTGGGAGTGGGGGTAGCCACACTGGGGGGTCCTGAGAAATGATCCTCTCTGCCCGTTAGGGGGTGTCTACCTCACTATTACAGCCTGGCCCTGGGTGGCAGCCGCAGGACCCCAGAGGCTGGGCAGGGGTGCCCCCCTTCCTGGGCCAGCCACTCTGCCCTGTGGCCTGGGGCTGCCTCCTTTGCTCACGGTGGGAGTGTGGGGTGCCAGCTTGTCCAGGGGCATCCTGCCACCTGCTGCTGCCCAGCCCTGGCTGCGTCAAGGTGCCCTGGGGCCAGGGGCCAGGGGCAGCAGGCAGGGGTGGCCTGAGCTGGCAGCAGGCCCAGCGGGCCATGAGGCTGCTTCCTGCCAGGTGTGCGTCCAGGCCCGGCCTCCCGGCTCCCGTTTCTTCGCTGGGCCCGAGTCCCGGGTGTGGAAAATCCCGCTGTGCTGGGCAGGGCTGGGTGCCAGCGGGTGGGGCACGGGCCCGCCTGGGCCCTGGCAGGCCACAGCCCCTGCCTGCCTTGCCCTCTGCCCTGGCCCAGGGACTGCCCCTGCCCAGCAGCTGCCTTGGAGCCTTGCTGGCTGCTGCCCTCACCCCTTTGAACCCTGACCGTGGGTCACCTGGCTCCTTGCCTGTTCGCATTCCCTGACCCTCTGCGTCCTGCCTGGGGGCCCACCCCCCGCCCGAGTCCACCTACTGGGGGTGGGGTCCGGGTGTTGGCCAGCAGGGGCAGTGGGTGCGGCTTGTTATCCCGCAGGGCCCAGCTGTGTGTCCCTGGGTGCCCTTCCAGGTCCTGGGGGGGTCACGGCCCTGAGAGTCAGTGCTGGTCTAGTGTGTGGGGGTCTGCTATGTCTCCCTGGCTCGGTGGATGGGCCGGGAGAGCGGTGGGCTGCCCACCTGTGCCCACCCATGGGGTCCGAGCATCTGAGTGTCTGTGCTGAGGCCGGCCGTGGCCCAGGTTGGGCGGATGCAGGGAAGAAGCCAGACGGAGCCCTGTACTGTGGAGCAGGGTGGATGTGTGCCTCCTTCGGGCCAGGGACCCTGCGCTGCCAGGGGAGACAAGGCCAGGGCTGGGAAGGGTAGGTGGAGCCTGGTGCTGGCCCCCACGGGTGGGGTGGTGGACAGGAGGCCAGAGGCTGCCATTGGAGGGCTTGGGTGAGTGGGAGCTGGGGTCTGAGTGCAGGGGCAGAGTGTGGCCCCCAGCTATTGAGGGGCAGGGCAGGGTGGGGGCCGACCTGGCAGTGGCCAGGAGGTAGAACCTCATGTGACCCGCGTGACCTGGTGGATTTGGGGTGTGCTACAGAGAAGAGCCCACAGGGGTCTTGGGCACCTGCAGGTCAGGAGCTGCCGACCCTAAGACAGCCGGGCAGGGCAGGGGCTGGTGGCCTAGGCGAGGTTGGGGGAGGAGTCTGACAAGCCTGGGGCCAGGCGTGAGGGGAGGGTCAGAGCGGGGAGGACACCAGGGGCCGGGGACCTTCCCAGGGAGCCCCTGGCCCATCTGTCTACCCACCTGGAGGCTGAATCTGGCCCTGGTGGGGAGCAGGAGCTTTGGGCTGACCCTGTGGGCTGGAGGGCCAGGGGTGGGGGTGGTCTGGTGTGTGACAGAGGGCGAGCAGGGTCGCCCAAGGGGAACATGCCTGGTGGGGGCATCCACATCCCGACGCGTGAGCATGTGCCGGTCACGCTGTAGTCCAGCCCCCAGGGTGGGGCCCTGTCCTTACAGAGGCAGGGTCACCCCGGTCGGGGGTCTCAGGCCGCGTCTGCCCTCAGGGTGGTAAAGGAGGAAATCTTCGACGACAACGCCAGGCTGCCCTGCTTCAACGGCCGCGTGGTTTCCTGGGTGAGTCCGGTGGCCTGGCCTGAGGCTGCTCCACTGGGGTCTCCGCATCACAGGGGTTGGGGCCTTCCTGGGGGGCAGGGGTGGGGGCTGGGTGCTGACAGGCTCGGCACGGTAGGGTTGGGGGCAGGTCGCCTGTGCCCGGGCACCCGCCAGGGCAGCTGGACAGCGGACGGGTGCCCTGAGCTCTCTCCCTCCACAGCTGGTCTTGGCCGAGGGTGCTCACTCGGACGCGGGGTCCCAGGGCGCTGACAGCCACGCGGACCTGCCCCCGCCTCTCGAGCGGACGGGTGGCATCGGAGACTCCCGGCCCCCCTCCTTCCAGTAAGGACTCTGGGGGGAGGGGCTGGCAGAGAGGACCCCTGTAGGCAGGTGGCCTGGCCAGCCCACCCACCGAGCTCTCATCCCGCAGCCCACATGTGGCCAGCAGCCGCGACGGGATGGACAATGAGACTGGCACGGAGTCCATCGTCAGCCACCGGCGGGAGCGAGCCCGGCGCCGGAACCGCGAAGAAGGTACCACCGTTGTGCCTGCCCAGCCCTGGACCCCAAACCTCCCTGGGACCCCGTGGTACACCCCAAGTCCCTGCCAACACCCAGACTGTCCCCCAACCAGAAGAGGTCCCTGGATAGAGGCCACAGGCATGGCAACCTCATCACGCTGCCGCTCCAGCCCTGCAACCTCCGGGCCCCCCCCCCCCGTCAGCTCTCTCCCTGCTGTCCCCACAGCCGCCCGGACCAATGGGCACCCGAGGGGGGACCGGCGGCGGGACCTGGGGCTGCCCCCAGACAGCGCGTCCACCCTGCTGAGCAGCGAGCTCGAGTCCAGCAGCTTCGTCGACTCTGATGAGGACGACGATACCAGCAGGTGCAGGGATGTGTCTGTGTGCACAAGGCAAGCGTGTGTGTGCACGCAGGTGGCCATGTCCCCGTCTTTGCCTGTCTGCGGGGGTCTGCGTGTGTGCCTGTCACACGTGCAGGGCCAGGGGTGTGGGCACCGGGAGTGTGTGGGGTCTGCGTGTGTGCCTGTCACGCGTGCGGGGCCAGGGGTGTGGGCACCGGGAGTGCGTAGGGTCTGTGTGTGTGCCTGTCACACGTGCGGGGCCAGGGGTGTGGGCACCAGGAGTGCTGGGGTCCGCGTGTGTGCCTGTCACGTGTGTGGGGCCAGGGGTGTGGGCACCGGGAGTGCTGGGGTCTGCCTGTGTGCCTGTCACGTGTGCGGGGCCAGGGGTGTGGGCACCGGGAGTGCTGGGGTCCGCGTGTGTGCCTGTCACGTGTGCGGGGCCGGGGGTGTGGGCACTGGGAGTGCTGGGGTCCGCGTGTGTGCCTGTCACGTGTGCGGGGCCAGGGGTATGGGCACCGGCAGTGCTGGGGTCCGCGTGTGTGCCTGCCACGTGTGCGGGGCCAGGGGTGTGGGCACCGG
>CM052444.1:107210654-107245912 GCA_028533085.1 Varecia variegata
CCTCGGCCTCCCACAGTGCTGGGATTACAGGCGTGAGCCACCACGCCCGGCCTTGTTGTTTTTTGGTTTTTTGGAGACAGAGTCTTGCTCTGTCACCTGGGCTAGAGTGCAGTGGCATCATCATAGCTCACAGCAACCTCAAACTCCTGGGCTCAAGCGATCCTCCTGCTTCAGCCTCCCGAGTAGCTGGGACTACAGGAGCACACCACCACACCCGGCTAAGTTTTTCTATTTTTAATTGTTTGGTTAATTGTTTTTCCCTATATTTTTAGTAGAGATGGGGTCTCGCTCTTGCTCAGGTTGATCTCAAACTCCTGGGCTCAAACAGTTTGCCTGCCTCGGCCTCCCAGAGTGCTAGGATTATAGGTGTGAGCCACCACACCCGGCCATGAAGTTTTATATTTAATAATGCTTTTTATCTTAAAGTTTACTTTTCTGGTAATATAGTTACACCAACTCCCACCCACCTTTTATCTTAGTGTTTTCATGGTATATCTTTTTCCACTTTTTTACCTTTAATCTTTCTGTATCATATTTTAAATGTGGCTCTTTTAAGTAGCACGTAGTGTGTGTGTTTACTGAAGCATGCTAGCTGTGTTTAGCCAGAGGGAGCACTTAGGCTCTGGTCAGACGGCTCGGGGTGTAGCTAGACCCTCTTACCATTTGCTTCCTATTCGTGTTGCCTGTTCTGGTGTTGTTTTTACTTTCCCTTATTGCCTTTTTTGGATTTTTTTTTTATTTCATTTCTCCCTTTATTAGTTCAGTAATTATATATTCTTTCACAGTGCTTTTAGTGGTAGAGATTACAAAATGTATCCTTGATGAGAAAAATCTAAGTTACTTGGAACTTTTGCCTTTATCCTGGACAATGCAAGAATCTTTGAACACTTTAAATCCATCGACCCTTCTCCTGGCGTACTAGCTCGTTTCCATGTTTCAACTCTCTCAGTGTATTTTAAACACGGCAGGACATGATTTTTTAAATTACCTTCAGGCTATGTGTATACAGACATCATTTCTAATGCTTTGTAAAGTCCACATTTACTTAGTGTTATCTACATATTTACCCTTTAGATTGCACCTCTCTGCTTCCCGCATTTTCCACCTTTTACTGGGGATAATCTGCCTTCTGCCTAGAGAACATTAGGGTGGATCTGCTGGGGTGCCTTCTTTGATATTTGTCTGCAAATGCATTATTTTACCTCATTCTGGAGGGACTTTGTGTGTGTGTGTGTGTAGAAATGGTCTCCATGTATTGCCCAGGGTGGGCTGGCCTCAAGCGATCCTCCTGCCTTGGCCTCCCAAAGCCCTGGGATTACAGGTGTGAGCCACCGCACCCGGCCGACTCTTTAAAAATTAGGTATAGAATATTAGGTTGGTAGTTTTTTTTTTTTTTTTGGCAGGCATGAAAATGAGGTTTATTAAGGAGAGATAGCATTATAGGGAACGAGCAATATACAGGTTTACAGGGCATGGTACACACGCCGCAGATGACGACTGGATCCATCTTCGCAACAAAGGGACAGCAACAGGAAGGGCATAAAAAGGGGGTTGATAGTTACTTTGTATTTGTACTTTGAATGTAGCATTCTGTCTGCTGTTTTGAAGAGAAATCTGTTTGCATGGGCTACTTACCTGATCATGTCCTTTTCCTTGGTTCTGGTGGCTGTGCTGTGGTTGGCCTGCGTGCTGTGCTCTTTAGCCTGTTTGGCGTTTGAGGCCTCTTGGATCTGTGGCTTGATGTCTTTCATCAGGCTCCTTCCAGTGTGGCTTCCACCCCTCCATGCTCGCCTCTCCTCCGGGGCACAAATACCGAACGTCAGCCCTGCTCACTCCAGACCCTCGTCCTCCCTCCTTTCCATGCTTCCCGCTGGGCGTATGTTTCAGTGCACTCATTCTCTTTTTGGTTATATGTGATCTGTTGTTAAATTCATCCCTTGAGTTCTTAATTTGAGTTCTTATAGTTCCTGGTTTTAGCATTTCTGCTTTTTTAAAAAAATAGTTTCTAGTTTCTCACCAGCGGTTTTTTTTTTTTTTTGAGACAGACTCTTGCTCTGTCACCTGGGCTAGAGTGCCGTGGCATCATCCTAGCTCACAGCAACTTCAAACTCCTGGGCTCATGCGATCCTCCTGCCTCAGCCTCCAGAGTAGCTGGGACTACAGGCATGCGCCGCCATGCCCGGCTAATTTTTCTATTTTTAACAGAGACGGGGTCTCGCTCTTGCTCAGGCTGGTCTCGAACTCTTGGCCTCAGTGATCTTCCTGCCTCGGCCTCCCAGAGTGCTGGGATTACAGGCGTGAGCCACTGCGCCTGGTGTAATCCTGTTTTTCATCTCGATGAATATATCACCACAGTCTTTTAAAGTCCACATCTGGAAACTCTACTTTCGGGAGTCCTTAAATGTTTAGTACATTGTTTCTGGTTTTTCATCTGTGCTGGTCTCATCTCATGTCTGGTTTCTTTGATTGAGAACTGGATGTTCTACGTGAAAACAGGAAAGGGAAGGCTAAGGCCGAAGTCCTCCTCTCCTCCGCAGGTGGATGACGAGCTGGAAATCAAGGCCTACTACGCAGGTCACGTGCTGGGGGCAGCCATGTTCCAGATCAAAGTGGGCTCAGAGTCGGTGGTCTACACGGTCAGTGGAAGGACTTGGGAGGGGCTGCCCGGGGATGGGGAGGCACCCTCCTCATGGCCACTGTCTTCCCCAGGGTGACTATAACATGACGCCAGACCGACATTTGGGGTAAGCAAGCTGATGTTTGTGTCATCCTGTGGGGTCCTGCTGGAGCTTGGTGACCTTAAGGGTGTGGTGTCCCCCACCGTCCTGTGCGGTGTGGAGAGCCCCTTCCTTCTGAGCCCAGACACATGAAGGCACAGGGTCCAGGTTGGGGCCTGTTGCTCCTCCTGTCTCCCGAGTGTGCTGCCCGTGGCCTCTGACCGTCTGGGTGTAGGGAGGCAGGCTGCCCGCCAGGGTGGCCCAGGAAGGTGGCTGTCAGTGGCTGGGTCTGGCGCATTGTGCCCAGCCCTGCAGCTGTGGGACAGTCCACCGCAGGCCACTTCCTCCTGTGTTGCAGAGCTGCCTGGATCGATAAGTGCCGCCCCAATCTGCTCATCACGGAATCCACATATGCCACAACCATCCGAGACTCCAAGCGCTGCCGGGAGCGAGACTTTCTGAAGAAAGTCCACGAGACTGTGGAACGTGGCGGGAAGGTGGCTGGCCACGGGCAGGGCTCTGGGATCGGGCCCACCCTGGGCAGGTCCTGGCAGGCTTGGCTGCTCTTGGCACGTGGTCAGGGTCTCAGGGGAGGGGTGATGTGTTTTCTGGGCGTGGAGGGAGGAAGGTTTGCTCAGCATGGAGAAGAAAAACCCTGGAAGACCCTGCACTGGGGATCTGTCTGTCCCTCATGTCCCAGATCTTGATGACGGGCCAGCACAAGCCTCCACTGTGGTCCCTTCTGCCCCAGACTGTGCCTGAGACAGGAGTGGTGGCAGCATGGGAGGGCCGGGGTCCACATGGGGCCCCCATCTCTCAGGGCTGCCTGGCCATGCCCTCTCAGTGGCTGCTACCTGCTGGCTCACTGGGGAGCACAGCCGGGGCCCCCACCTGAGCCAGCCCCCCTGCCCCGCAGGTGCTGATCCCTGTATTTGCCCTGGGCCGAGCACAGGAACTCTGCATCCTGCTGGAGACCTTCTGGTAGGTGCAGCCAGGGGGCTCTTCTAGCAGCCCTGCCCCGAGGGGCAGCCTGTGCGCGGGACGGCTGGCTGTTCACACAGCCCAGGCAGGGCACCGGCTTAGACTAGCCAAGGTGGCATCAACGACCACTGGGCGCAGCGGACACCCTGGCCATTGGCATCTCAGCCCCGCTCACTGTTGTTTTTGAGGGGGAGCCACCATGTCCCTGTGACCCCATGCCAGGAGACCCATGATGTCACGTGGGCAGTGCCGTCTGCTTGCCCTTGTGAGGGTCTTTGGTTGCACTCCAAGCCTCCGTCAGTCCCAGCATTTTATAGGAGGATGTAGGCGGAGGACACTGGCTTCCTCTGGCCAGATGGGTGGGAGCCAGCAGGGGGTTCAGGCCTGGTGGACTCCAGCCGGCCCACACCGTGGAGCTGTGCGAGCGCGGGTGTTTGGGGGCAACGGGGCCTGGTCCTCCCGCAGCGTCCTCCCCCGGCCACTGCATTAACCAGGCCGGTGCGTCCCCAGGGAGCGCATGAACCTGAAGGTCCCCATCTACTTCTCCACGGGGCTGACAGAGAAGGCCAACCACTACTACAAGCTCTTCATCACCTGGACCAACCAGAAGATCCGCAAGACCTTTGTCCAGAGGAACATGTTTGAGTTCAAGCACATCAAGGCCTTTGACCGGGCATTTGCGGACAACCCGGGCCCGATGGTGAGGCCCGCGGTGGCCAGTGCTGCCCACGCACACCCTCCTTCCGCATCTGGGGGGCACGAGAGGGGCCTGCTGGGACCGGCGGCAGCTAGGGGGTCCTGGCTTCGGGGCTCTGGCTGGAAGATGGGGTCTCCTGCCCTGACCCGCCCGTGTCCGCCTGCAGGTCGTGTTTGCCACACCAGGCATGCTGCACGCAGGCCAGTCCCTGCAGATCTTCCGGAAGTGGGCGGGGAATGAGAAGAACATGGTGAGGGGTCTTGGGTCCCCAGAGAGCCTGAGGTTGGGCAGAGGTGGGGTGGCAAGGGCCAGAGGGACTGCCCTTCCACCTGCCCTGTCCTTGTGCTGCCGATGAGCAGGCTTGGCTGCCCCTGGAACGTGCTCAGGGTCTCGGGAGGGCTGCTGGGTTTTCTGGGCCTGGAGGGAGGAGCTTTGCTCAGCACTGAGAGGAAAAACTCTGGGAGACCCTGCACTGGGGATCTGTCTGTCCCTCGTGTCCCAGCTCCTGACGAAGCCCCGTGCTGACCTGGGGACGCTGCTGCAGCTGGGTGTGGGGCAGCGTCTGACGTCCGACTGAGACTGGGCCCGGCTGTGTCAGGCGGGAAGGCCCCCAGCCACCTGGGCAGGCGCCGTGATGGTCAGCTCCCAGCCTGGCCTGCAGTCTTGTGCTGAAAACCCTGAGCCCTCTGGGGTCTATGCAGGGCTCCACCAGGGTGGGGGCAGCCTCCAGGGGTTCAGGTGGGGGAGGTCCGGGGGAGCCCCTGATGTGCCAAGGCTGGGGTCCCCCCGCTGTGGGACCGCTGCAAGCTCCACCCTGCCCCGCAGGTCATCATGCCTGGCTACTGCGTGCAGGGCACCGTGGGCCACAAGATCCTGAGCGGGCAGCGCAAGCTGGAGATGGAGGGTCGGCAGGTGGTGAGTCTGGGCCCCCACCGGGCCGGCAGGGTGGCCGGCGAGGCCTGGTGGTGACGGTGTCTGCACCCTGTGCCTGCAGCTGGAGGTGAAGATGCAGGTGGAGTACATGTCGTTCAGCGCCCACGCCGACGCCAAGGGCATCATGCAGCTGGTGGGCCAGGCGGAGCCGGACAGCGTGCTGCTGGTGCACGGCGAGGCCAAGAAGATGGAGTTCCTGAAGCAGAAGATCGAGCAGGAATTCCGTAGGCAGCACGCAGGGCGCCGGGGTCGCCTGTGGGGGCACTGGGTGGGGCCCACCCTCGGGGGCAGCGCGGCCACGGCTGGCCGGCCCGGACTGAGGCGCCCTCTTCCCTCGCGCTCAGGAGTCAGCTGCTACATGCCGGCCAACGGCGAGACCGTGGTGCTGCCCACGAGCCCCAGCATCCCCGGGGGCATCTCGCTGGGGCTGCTGAAGCGGGAGATGGCGCAGGGTACGGGGCAGGGCAGCGGGCACAGCGGGCGCGGTGGGGGGTGGCTGGCAAGCCTGCAGCCCGCCGAAGGCTCCTGTTCCCCCGCCCCCGCAGGGCTGCTCCCTGAGGCCAAGAGGCCCCGGCTGCTGCACGGAACCCTGATCATGAAGGACAGCGTGAGTACACGGGGGCTGGGGAGGGGGCCACGCCTGCTCTCCCTGACCTGCCCCCGCCCCGCAGAACTTCCGGCTCGTGTCTTCGGAGCAAGCCCTTAAGGAGCTGGGCCTGGCCGAGCACCAGCTGCGCTTCACCTGCCGTGTACACCTACACGACACACGCAAGGAGCAGGAGACGGCCATGCGTGTCTACAGCCACCTCAAGAGGTAGGCATCCCGCCCTGCCCCCCAGCCCGGGCCCGGCAGGGTCTCACTGCACGTCCCCACAGCACCCTGAAGGACCACTGCGTGCAGCACCTCCCGGACGGCTCCGTGACGGTCGAGTCCATCCTCATCCAGGCTTCCGCCCCCTCCGAGGACCCCGCCACCAAGGTGCTGCTGGTCTCCTGGACCTACCAGGTGAGGGCTGGCAGGGATCGCAGGGTGGCCCCTTCCCCGCGGCATCACTCCTCACCGGCGCTGTGTGCAGCGGGGACGGGACAGTGTGGCCCTCTTGCCTCCACTCTAGGACGAGGAGCTGGGGAGCTACCTTACGTCACTGCTCAAGAAGGGCCTCCCCCAGGCCCCCAGCTGAGGCTGGCCAGTTGCCCCGGCCTGCCGACCGCCGCCTTCTGCCCAGCTGGAGGGTCCCGCGTTTCCGCTCCAGGAATGTGTGCCCTGGGTGAATGGAGCCCACAGCGGGCCCACAGACCCCCATGCCCGAGATGAGGCCACAGCGTCACACTCCTGCCAGGGCAGCTGTTTCTGGCTGAAAAAATAAATGGGTCTCTGAGATCACTTCGGCTTTTATTCCTGCTCTTGGCCCCGAGGAGACACGAGGGGAGGGGCTCTCAGGCAGCAATTGCCAATAAAACCAGAACCAGAGACCACCGGTTTTCCCTTCCCAGTGCACATACTGTCTCCTGCGCCCCACCCCATGCCAGCCAACCCGGGGCAGAGGATGACGTCCAGGGTGGTAGGGACCCCGGGTAGGTATGCTGTGGCCCCAGCAGCTGTGGATGTGCTGGCTTAACCAGCAGAGGGCTGGTCCTGCTGGGCCTACGGTGCCGTGGCTGGCGTGACCTTGGCTGTGTGTTCAGGCTCACCTGTGGCTTCCACACTGTGGACCCGACAGGGCCCAGGAGGCAGGACCTGTGGACACACCCCCGGTCAGCCTGGGCAGAGGTTGGCCCAAAGCCCTCTGCATGCTGGGATCTTGCTCACTGGGGCTGAGGGGCTGTGGCCCTTGGGGAAGGGGCACCTTCACACCACACCCCCTCCCCATTCCATCTGCCTGTTCAACAGTAGGGCTGTGACTGCCACCAAGAGTGCCCTCCCCAGCACAGACCCAGCCTTAGGAGGTGGTCGGTCAGGAGTGTGCAGTAGACCCCTTCTTGGCCCGCTCCTCTTACCAAGGTCCCCAGGCCCCCATAGAGCACTGACTTCAGGAATAAGCCATGGGCTGGGGCCACACGCGACTGGTATTTGCCCAGGGGGTCTTGGCTGTCCAGAATCACCTTCACCTGGGCAGGCGTCAAAGCCCCCAGCCCCACGGCCACCAGCACCGCTGTCATCCTCCGGACCTGCAACTCAGAGCCGAGACTGCTGCAGGGGCCTGTGTACCCAACCCCCTGGGGGGCCCCAGGACAGAGCCTACCTGTCTGTACAGGAAAGACTGACTTTCAAACTCCAGGCTCCAGAAACGCAGCCTGCTGAGAGACGGGCACCTGTGATGTCCTGGCCCTGGGGCAGCCCCTGCCAGCCCCAGCCTGCCATGTGGCCTCGGTAGGCCCAGCCCATCACCAGGGCCCCTCACTGACCGCCTGGCCCTTCTGGGTGCTTGCACAATGCTTGTTCAAGGCAGAGGCAGCAGGACCCTGCGGGGGGGCCCCCCATGAAGATGCCCCAAGTCCGAGGTGCTGGCAGGGTCTGGGCTGCTGAGGGGAGCACTGCCGGCTCGCCCAGGACCCCAGCCCTGGGCCTGGTGCCCTCCCCCCCCCTCCCCGAGTCTGAGGTGGCCACGCAGAAATCCTCCTCCTGGGCAGGCCAGGACTGGGAGGGTCCTCAGGGGCAGCAGAACCCACCTCCTGCCAAGCTGGGCTGGAACCACTGGCCCAGTGGAGCCTTTTAAGCAGCTGCCAAAATCCACCCACTGGCGGACGACTCTGGGCAGGGCAGGGGAGGGGTCCCCTGAGAAAGGCAGCCATCTCTTTTCTCTGCTCCTCAGCCTGGCAGGGACCCCGGCTGGGGGGAGGGCACAGCTGCAGACTCGGTGTCCGGGCTGTGCCACTCAACTGCCAGGCACTCTCCAGCTGACCAGCACCCTGCTACGAGGCCCTGCGGTGCCTGCTACCCCCAGTCCAGCCCCTGCCTGCCTTTGCTGGAGACAGGGCAGGGGCTTAATTCAGCACCGATGGCCTGGGGCAGGGCCACAGTGCACGGCCACCCTTCCTCACCTGCTCTCCTGGGGGAGGACGAAGGTACTGGCTGGCCCTGGGGACACTGAGACTTGGCGCAGGGTTCGCACAGAGGTGGTGGCCGGGCTGCCGGTCGACTGGAAGGCGCTGAAGTCATGTGTCCCAAGGAGGTGCTGGGCAGCCTCCTGCATGGCGTCCACATCCAGGCAGCTTCACGGAGCCAGGTAAGCCATCAGGAGGGTGGGGCCAGCCAGGCGTTCCTGCCCACCCGTTCCTCATTCTCACAACCACACTCACTCTGCTCGCAGAGCCCAGCACAGGTTCCGTTCAAACACAGGCAGCTGATTGGGCTGGGGGCAGCCAGTTGCCAAGCGGTACAGGTAGGTCCTGGATGTGGCTGCGTAGCGTGCGTGAAAGTCGCTGGGCACTCGGAAGGCCTGCAGTACCCTGTGGTAGCAGGTCAAGCTGGCTGAAGGAATGACCCACCTGCCCAGGTGACACCTTGGTCTCTCCCCCATTCCCCCAAGTTCTGTGCAGACACAAAATCTTTCCAGACCTCTGGCCTACACCAGCAGGACAGAGTCAGGTGAGAGCAGAGACCCAGGCGAGCTCAGGTCGCTGGGCTCACCTGATGGCCGGGTGCTTCAGGTGGGTGTTGAGGGCCTCGGCCAGGACCTCAGGGGAGAAGGGTGGCTGGCCTGAGCGGCGCTGGACGTCCAAGTGCGCGGCATTGCTCAGGGCATGGACCCCGGCGTCCGTGCGGCTGGAGATGGTGAACTTGACCGGCACAACCGAATTCAGCCGCGCTGCGGCCTCCTGCGGGGACGGGCGCTGGGGCAGGCGGGCAGCACGGGCAGAAGCCGTAGCCCCAGGGACGGTTCCCCACGCCCTGGGGGGCGGTTGGGGGCTCCCATCCGCCCCTCTCCGGGCACCTCGCGGACGCCCTCCTCCCGGCCGGGCTGGCGGAGCTCACCTCCAGGTAGTTCTGGACCCCGACGGCGCGCTGGGCGCCCCGGACAGCCGCGACTCCGCTGCGGGCAGAGGAGCGGAGGTTACGAGCAGCGCCCGCGCAGGCCGGCACGCCCGCCGCCGAGGCCCAACAGAGACCGGCCCCGTGTGGAGACGCCCGCGGCGCGCCCCTAGATCTAGCGCCCGCCCGAGGCCGGCGGGCTGGCCGCTCCTCTCCGGGTCCACTCCTGTCCTTCCCGCTCCCGCCGGGCGGGCGGACAACGTACTTGAAGTCCGTGCCCAGGTACTGGAAGTACACGAGGTAGCGCGCCCGCACCGAGCCCGCCGCGGAACCGGGAACCATGGCCGGGCGGGGCGCGCCGCACGTGGGGTCCTGCGCGCGCGGCCGGTCCCGCCCCCCGCGCCTGCGCCCGCGCCCGCCCCGGCAGCGCCGCCGCGCGCCCCTCGGCCGCCGGGGGCGGGGCGGGGGCGGGGCCGGGCTTAGGGAGCCGGTGCAAAGTACCGGCCCGGCTCGGGCGCGTGGACCCGCTCGCACCGGCGCGGCGCCCAGGCCCTGCAGGCGCGCTCCCGCTCGCTCACTCGTGCCCTCGCTGGGCCGCCGCCGCCCCTGCTCCCGGAGCGTCCAGCTGCCGCGTTCCGGCCAAACCCTCCCGGACGTGGGTTTTGCAAACGGCCGACCTGCGCAGCGGCCGGACAGCCGGAGCAAGCGGGGCCCGCGCGTGTCCCGGGCGTGTCCCGCGTCCCGCGGCCCCGCCGACGGTCCCTGAAGGCGACTGTGAGGACCGGCCCCGCCTCCCCGCCCGGGCGGCCCGTGCACGCGCGGAGGGCGTTGGGCGACGCTCCCCGGCGGCGGCGGCGGCGGACTTGGGCGACGCTCCCCGGCGGTGACAGCGGGCGGGGCGCGCGGGACGGGCCGGCCGGGCTGCCCTGGGCGCTCCGTGCCAGCGAGCGCCGCGCGCCGCAGCCATGACGGTGGAGTTCGAGGAGTGCGTCAAGGACTCGCCGCGCTTCAGGTGCGCCGGCCGGGGCGGGCGGGAGGCCGCCTTTGTGCCCGCGCGGGCGGCGGTGGGCGGGCGGGGGTGGAGGGCCGCCGGACAAAGCCGCCCGCTCCGGGGGAACAAAAGACGCCCCTGCGC
Organism: Varecia variegata; assembly: GCA_028533085.1. Classification (NCBI taxonomy): domain Eukaryota; kingdom Metazoa; phylum Chordata; class Mammalia; order Primates; family Lemuridae; genus Varecia; species Varecia variegata. Next base: position 107,221,091 of record CM052444.1, read on the forward strand.
GGCCGTGTCCGGCCGGGCCGCCCTGGGCACGGCCGCCGCCGCACCGTCCGCCCAGCTTTGTGTCCGCGCCCTCGTTCGCGGCTCCCCAGGGGCCACGCCACTCCCCGGCCCCGCAGTCGGGCTCTGGCCAGGGTTGTCTGGGTCCGTTGAGGGGGGTTCTGTTCCTGGTCCCTGCCGTGGTCCATGTGTCCGGAGCAGTGCACGGGGGACAGGCAGCTGAAGCCATTCGGAGCCCTAGGATGAGCTTCGTGGCAGGACTGGAGGGTGCCCCGCGGGTTTGAGGGGTGGGGGCTGTCAGAGTGGTGCGGAAGGGCAGGTGGGAGGGTCGGGTCTGCATCCACCCTTGCGTTTGTGTGTTTTTCATCACTCCTGGGCATGCAGGCATGCACATCTGCATGAACCACATGTTCCTGGACCTGTGCACAAGTGTGCATGTGCCTTACCCGTCTGACGACGTTTTGCAGACAGTAATGGAGGCAAACAAACCTCCTCTGTTCTAGTCTCACAAGTGTGCCTCTGCGTGAGGCTCCTTTCTGCTGCACATGCTTGTGCGGGGTGCATCTCCTCTGTGCCCCTCCCTTGGCGGTGCCAGACCATGCACAGAACGTGTGGGTGAGCTGCACCACTGGGCTGGCATGCTAGATGCATGCATGCGTGTGTCCATGACACCCCTCTGTGTGGATTCATGTGATATGCTTTGCTTACCGCGTCACTACACAGACACGTTAGCTCGTGCATGTGTGTCCCAGCACTGGGAGTACATGTCTGTGCACCATATCCCTGGATACACACACCTGTGCACAGTGCCACTGCATGCAGGCGTGTTTGTGCATAAGCATATGTGTCATGGCTTTGCATGGGTGTGCTTGGTCATGCGTGTGTGTACGTGCTGGGTGTCTGGGGGCCTGCCAGCAAGAGGGCCTTGTGGGGGTGCACCTGTGGGCTTCGGCATCCCTCAAGCCAGCCCCACGCACAACTGCCTGCAGAGGGTGCCCTTCCCCACCGCGCTGACAGCCAACAATGAGCACTCTGGCGTCCCAGGATCCTGTGCCCCACCATGGGCCTCTGTCCTCCAAGACCAGGCTGGGGCAAGGCGTGGCCGGGGCCTCCTTGCGAGGGGCGGGCGGGCTCGGTCCTGGCTGAAGCACCTTCACCCTGGCCCCTCACTCAGAGCCTCATGCTCCTCCTCTGCCCACATGGAGGGATCTGGGCTGACCCCGCTTAGTCGGGTGGGGGTGCTGGAACCCCAGCACCTCTGGGCCTTCCCTCCTTCACCAGCCTGGTGGGATCGTGGGCCCCGCGGTAGGTGCTGCAGCTGCCCGGGCTGTGCAGTGCTGCTTCTGGTAGGAAGGGGCTGCCCAGGGTGGGGGCACGGGACTGGAGCAGAGAGCTGAGGACAATTTACGTGGACCCTGGTCTTGGGGCCTCAGAAGCCTGGCTCAGTGGGTTTGGTGTTGGGCTGTGATTTAACTGGGGTTCGAGGGGCTCCGTGAGGCTGTCCTGGGGTTCCCCTGTCAGTGCACGCTCAGGTGCCCCTTGAGGCTGTAACTTGAGCTCCCTAGTGCCCACCTTGCCTGGGCCAGGGCAGGACAGGAGAAGGTGGTCTCTGATGTGGAGCCTGGTGGCCCCAGCCCTGGGAAGGGGGACCCTGCCTGGGCCCCCCGGCCTGAGGAGGAGCTGCACGTGGGTCGGGGTCCAGGACAGCCTGCTGGGGGGGGACTGCCGGCCATTATGCGGCTTGCCCCGGCCTGGGTGGGGCTCCAGGCGCTGAGTCACGGCTTTGGTGGAGGGGCCGGCCTCACCCTCCCGCCAGCCTCCACCACCCTGCACGCTGCTGAGAGCAGCGAGGAGGCCTCAGGTCCCCCGGCCTGGGGAGGGAGGTGCTCAGGGGCTCCCAGGACTGGGTGGCCTCTGCTGAGCACCCCGGTTGTCCCCAGGAGCATATCTGTCAGCTCCTGGTGCAGCCCCGCACTTGCCGCCCTGCCAGGGACACAGGCGCCCCCAGCCCCGGGGGTGGCAGCTCTGGGTGCAGCTGTCTCTGCATCCGGCCCTGCTCAGGGCAGTCGCTGGCTGTGGGCTCTGGGGCGGGGCTGTCTCTGCAGCGCTGTCCTGGGCCGGTCCCTTCACTGCTCTGCAACCCCCGGAGGGGTGGGGGGAGGGGGGAAATGCCACAGTGGTGGGAGGGGGGTCCTGGGTTGGCCACACCTCTGACGGATGTGGGCTGGGCCCTGGTGTTCCTGCAGCTAGATTCCCTCTGTCCCCTCAGTCCCTGAGACAGGAGCTGGTGTCCTGCCTAGGTGGGAATTAAGGACACCCCAAGCCACGCCTCACGTGACCCCCCCCCCCCCCGGGCCTGGGAAACCCTAGAGCACACCCCTCCCCCTGCCGGTCCACAAGGGTGAGGGGCTGCAGGACCGGGCAGCTGCACCCCCGCCCAAGGCCTGTTCTGGGGGCCGCCTCCGCCCCTGGCGCCGGCCCAGGCCCTGAAGTCCTGTCCCCGAGAGGCCAGATGGGCCGCGGCTTGCCAGCTGAGCCAACTGTGTGGCGCGAGGGGCTGCTGGGACCCTGGCCCCATTTCCCCATTTCCTGCTCCCGGAGGGGGGTGGTCACGTGTGGATCCATCTGCCTCTTGCCTTCCGGGGGTTCTGGTGGCTTCTCCAGTGATGTCATGCCTTAACTCTTCTCTCCCCAGGCAGCGCCGCGCTCAGGCTGCCCTGGTGGGCGCGGGCTCTGAGCAGGGCCGCCCCTCTCCCTCTGGGGCACGGTGCTGTTTGGTGTTTTGAGGTGGGGGAGCTGGGGGCATCTCTGCTCAGCTGCTCCGGAGCCTCCTGGTGCTGCCAGCACAGAGAGCAGCCAGCCCCCACCCTGGGTCCGCAGAGGGGCACGGGGCGGGCGCTAAGGGGGTTGAAGCGCAGCTGGATGGGGTCTGGGGTGAGCTCTGAGCCCAGAGAGGAGGGAAGCCGGTGAGGCTCGGCCCGGCCCTCGTGGGCAGCACCACTGTGGGGCTCCGGCTGTGTCCACGGAACACGTATGTCAGGACACAGATGGGCCGCTGTCCTCAGGGGCTGCCACCTGCCTGACCTGTCCCCAGGTCTGTCAACCAGCCAGACCCCAGGTCGGGGGGGGGGTGGTCACAGCCAACGTGGCTTCTTCCTGCCCGGGGTGGTGGTGGGTGCTGGCGGCTCCAGGGGGGAGGCCCTGGGCCCCAGCCCTGCCCGCCAGCCTGTGTCCTGGAGCCCTTCCCACGGGGGACAAGGGGTGGCGAAGGCCCAGGCGGAGCCCCAGCGCCCCGTCCTTGTTGCAGGGCAACCATCGATGAGGTGGAAGCGGACGTGGTGGAAGTCGAGGCCAAGCTGGACAAGGTGAGGGCACGGCCCCGCGCCGTCCTGCCCCGCGCCCCGCTTGGGCTGGGCTGGCGCCGGCAGGACTCGTCTTCCAGGATTGACTAACTCGTGTGCGTGCGTGTGTTGCACGTGGGGTGTGCCGCCTGTGTGCGAGCACACGTGGGCACACGCGGGACCCAAGTCTATCCCTTGTTGGTCCCTGTGTCCTACCATGCGTGTTCCAAGCTGCACACGCACATACGCGTGGCTGAGCCTGAGTCCGTCCCGTCCAGGACGGGTGGGGCTTGGCGAGTCCCGGCCCTCAGTTTCCCCACCTGCCCCTCCACCCACTGCTGCGGAACCGTGTGACCGGGTGGGGCTGAGAGCAAGGGCAGGGGCTGCCACGCTGGCTGTTCTAACCGACCCTGCCAGGGCCACGTGCCGCAGCGCAGCCCGGGGACCCCTGTTTGGGGCTCCCCTGTCCTGCCCAGCCTCCCACCCTCCCAGACCTTCCGGAAGCACCAGGCAGGCTCCGGCCTGAGGGAGCCTGAGGTGCGGTGCGGCCCCTCCCCAGGCCCAGGTGCCGACGGCCCTGACTCGAATCCTGGCCGCCCAGGACGGAGGTGGTGAGGGCAGGTGTGAGCGCTGCTGGCTTGGGGAGGCCGCTGGCCCCTCACCTCGCCCGCCACGTCCTGTCCACAGCTGGTCAAGCTGTGCAGTGGCATGATCGAGGCTGGCAAGGCCTACGTCAGCACCAACAGGCTCTTCGTGAGTGGCGTCCGCGACCTGTCCCAGCAGTGCCAAGGCGACACTGTCATCTCGGTAAGGGGCCGACTGACTCTGACCGCCAGGTGTGGGTAGGGGCGGAAGGCAGCCCTTTGAGGGGGCCCAGGCCCAGGGAGCAGGTGGGGCCCACGCTGGACCTCAGCGGTGGCTCTGTGTCCCGTGGGCTCAGCTGGCGTGTCAGCCCCGTGTGCAGTGTCTGCGCTCTGCCTCTCCCTAGGAATGCCTGCAGAGGTTTGGAGACAGCTTGCAGGAGGTGGTCAACTACCACATGGTGAGCCCCGGGCCACCCGGTCCCTGTTCGGTGTCGTCCCCCCGAGGCAGCTCCCCCACTGCCCGCAGGCCCCGCCCCGCCCGGAACAGCGCTTGGCTGGCTGGCGGGAGCTGAGCTGGCGGCCAGGGCCGGCTGGGGGAGGCCACGTTTCTGCTCCTCCAGTCTGTGGGGGCGGTGGCCGCCTCGCGTCTGAGTCAGTGGGGATATGGGCGGACGTCATGGGGGCTCAGCCCTGTCCCTGGGGTGGGGGCTGTGAGCAGTGAGGTCTTGGGGTGGGGAGGCCTTGGAGGTCCATCCAGGGTCCCCCAGCTGGGCAGGGCTCTCTGACCAGGCTGACCTCACTGCCACTCGGGCTGGGCCTGGGTGACCCCCCGGGGGCGCAGCAGTGACGTGGACAAAGAATAGGGCCCGAAGCACACATGGGTGGTCAGGCCACGGCCTGGGAACCAGAGCCCCAGACTAAACAGGGGCCCCATCCCAGGCAGGGGAAGTTCAGAAATAAACCAGCTCAGGGTTGCACGTCCTGCGTGTCCCTGTGTGTCCCTGGGGAGGTCCAGCCCCCTCCACGTGGGGGGTCTGAGTCTGGGCCCCGTGCTGTGGGGAGGACCCGGAGCCCCTCCACCCCCCAGACCAGGCCCCTGGGAGCCCTCGGCTCTGACGTGCGGCAATGCCCATCATCCTCCAGTGGCTTCTGGGGCCAGGGGACCTGTGCTGCCCCCGGTGGGTGCTCTGGGTGGGGCTGGGGGCCCGTCCGCGGAAGCGCTGCCCTGCAGTCTGGCCACGAGCCAGCGGGGGCCGACGGGCAGGTGGTCACAGCTGTCTCTGGGTGCTGCTCCCCAGCCCCGCCCCGTGCCCGGGCGGCGGGCAGTGCCCGGGCGGCGAGCCGGGCAGGCCAACCGGTGGGGCTCTGCTGGTTGTCCCTGGGAGGATGGGGCCTGGCCTCCAGGGTCATGTGTGGACAGACCCCCGACAGCCCAGCTCTCCCTCTGCCCCCAGATCCTGTTTGATCAGGCCCAGAGGTCCGTGCGGCAGCAGCTCCACAACTTTGTCAAAGAGTGAGTGTCTCCGAGGTCCCCAGCCCCTGTGGGCACCAGTGCCAGAGAAGAGCCCAGGCTGCGCCCCACCCGGGGGGAAGGGGTCTGGGGCCTGCCAGGCCTTCGGGCCGTGCAGAAGCTAGCGGCTGGGACGGGCTGGGCTGAGGAAGCAGGGCCCCAGCCTCATGCCAGCACGTGTGGCTGGGTGTCCCACCCCAGCGGAGAGGTCGGCTGACGTCGGGGTACGTGGCCTGGGCTGGATGGATCCTGAGGGCAAGGTGGGGAGGGCTGGGGGGCCTGGAGCAGAGAGGGAGGGGAGGCGGTGGGGGGGGTCTGGGATGGGCAGGCCCTGCCCAGGAGCAGAGGAAGAGGGGTTCGTGAAGGTTGAAGACCCCTGGGCGTCTGGGGCCCAGTGGGCAGCCTTCCTCTGAGCCTCTGACCTCTGACCCAACACCTGCCGGCCCCCAGGGACGTGCGGAAGTTCAAGGAGACGAAGAAGCAGTTTGACAAGGTGCGGGAGGACATGGAGCTGTCCTTGGTGAGGAACGCGCAGGCCCCGAGGCACCGGCCCCACGAGGTGGAGGAGGCCACGGGCGCCCTCAGCCTCACCCGGAAGTGCTTCCGCCACCTGGCGCTGGACTACGTGCTCCAGGTGGGCCCCCAGGCAAGGTTGGGGGGCGGTGGGGGGAGCCGTAGGGGCCAAGGCCTGGCTCTCGCGGTGAGGGCCGGGGTCTCCAGCAGGGTGAAAACTGCAGCCTTGCCCACGGCCTTGTCCCCAACATCCGCATGCCGGGGAGGACTGGGGACCCCGGGAGGACGAGGCTGGCGTGGTGCGGGCAGCTGAAGACCCCCTGGGCGAGGTCTTGGGCCACAGGCAGCCCAAGTGGAGCCTGGGGGGTGCAGGCCGCGGGCTGCCTTGGCCGAACCCGCTGGCTCCTTTTCTGCAGATCAATGTCCTTCAGGCCAAGAAGAAGTTTGAAATCCTGGACTCTGTGAGTGGGGGCTGTGGGGGCCCAGGCGTGGGGGGCTGCGGGGGCCCGGGCGTGGGGGGGCTGCAGGAACCTGGGCGTGGGGGGCTGCGGGAGCACAGGGCGTGGGGGGGCTACGGGCGCCCCTGTGGGGGTGCCAGGCCGGCCGGGGGCCTCACCTGTCCACCCCCGCAGATGCTGTCCTTCATGCACGCCCAGTACAGCTTCTTCCAGCAGGGCTACAGCCTCCTGCACCAGCTGGACCCCTACATGAAGAAGCTGGCGGCCGAGGTGAGCCTTCGGGAGGGGTGGGGCGGGGCGGGTTCTCTGGGGGGGGTCCTCTGCCCTCCTGACGGCCTGCACCGCAGCTGGACCAGCTGGTGGTCGACTCTGCCGTGGAGAAGCGCGAGATGGAACGCAAGCACGCCGCCATCCAGCAGCGGGTGAGGCCCCGCGGCAGCCCCACCCTCCCTGACCTCGAGCGCCCTGGCCTGGGGGGCGGCCGAGCACGGGCACATGACCTGCCCCCCGCCCCCTGCCCCTCATACCCGCGCCCCTGGGAGCCTCACGGGGGCAGGAGAGGTGGGCGGTGGCCCCTCAGCCTCTGTCCGCCAGAGGCCTTGGCCCCCGCCGGGGCAGGGGTGACTTTCTGGGTAGGGGTGAGCCCGCGGGAGTTGGGGCAGCCCTCACTCACTGGCTCTCTCTCCCCCTCACACCTCCTCTGGCTCCGGCCCCTCAGACGCTGCTGCAGGTGAGCCAGTGCCCACTCAGGGGCATGGGGCGTGGGGGGCATGGGGAGGGGGCGGGGCCTCTGCCTCCCCCATCTGGCTGGCGCTTCAGCACCAAGGACACCTCCCGCCGGCCTCAGATCTGGTGCGGAGCCCGGGCAGCCTCCACCACGTCCCGCGCGTCCCCTGCCGGAGGGCAGCAGCTGTCCCTTCCCGCCCCCGCTCAGCATGGAGAGCAGGTGGCCCGGCCTCCCCTCCGCCGCCCTGGCCTGCCAGACGGCGGGACACAGGACGCCCAGTGGCTCCCGGGCCTCCTGAATGGGGCTCTGTCAGGCTGGCCGGGGCAGGCGCAGCTGGCGCATGAATGCAGCTTCCTTCCTCATCTCAGCCCGCTTGTCCCCAAGCGCTGGGCTGGGGGGAGCTGGCTGCCGGGCCCCCCGCGGTGGACGTGAGGGGCCGCCCCACGGGGACTCAGGCCAGGGCCTGGCTGGGGGTTGCAGAGGCCTCCCCGCTCAGGGCTGGGCGCTCACGGGGCCGGCTCTGTCCTCGCCAGGACTTCTACGATGAGGCCAAGGTGGAGTTTGACGTGGACGCGCCCAGCGGCGTGGTGATGGAGGGCTACCTCTTCAAGAGGGCCAGCAACGCCTTCAAGACGTGGAATCGGTGAGGGGCTTTCCTCAGAGGGCCGAGGCGGTGGGGTCAGCATGGACATGGGGGCTGGCTCTGCCTGAGTGTCCGCCTGTCCCTCCACCTGTCCCCCACTGCCCCCCCGCCCAGGCGCTGGTTCTCCATTCAGAACAGCCAGCTGGTCTACCAGAAGAAGCTCAAGGTGTGCCGTGGGGCTGGGGTGGTGTCCACCACGGCTGGGACCCTCCCCGACCCAACTGGGGTGGGCTGGTCAGTGGGTGGGCGAGGGCTGGGACATTCATGGAGACCACGCCCGAGTGGTCAGGGGAACAGAGAGTTGCAAACAGCCGTGTCTCTGGGGTCGAGCAGTCACGGGTGGCCGGGGCCGGGGTGGGGGCCGAGGGCACAGGCTGCAGAGGTGCTGCCCGCAGGACGCGCTGACTGTGGTGGTGGACGACCTCCGCCTGTGCTCCGTCAAGCCGTGCGAGGACATTGAGAGGAGGTTCTGCTTTGAGGTGGTGTCTCCCACCAAGTAAGGAGGCCCAGCCCAGGGTGGGGCGGGGGGGGGGCCTGCCCACCTGGCCTGATGTCCCCTCCCCCCAGGAGCTGCATGCTGCAGGCCGACTCGGAGAAGCTGCGGCAGGCCTGGGTGCAGGCCGTGCAGGCCAGCATCGCCTCCGCCTACCGCGAGAGCCCGGACAGCTGCTACAGCGAGGTGCGCCCCCCCCCCCGCCCCTTGCACAGGTGTGCACATGCACGTGTGTCTGCTGTGGGTGCGAGGCGTGGCAGGTGGTGCCTGTACATGTAAGCATACGTACACACGTGCTCCAGCAGGCCTGGCCTCGAAGGGCCCTAGTCTGTGCTGGCACTTTTGGCTGGGGAGGAGGGAACCTGCTGGGGAAACTGAGGCTGGAGCTGCTGCAGGACTGAGCGGCCCCCACCCCGTCCCCCAGAGGCTGGACCGCACAGCGTCCCCGTCCACAAGCAGCATCGACTCGGCCACAGACTCTCGGGAGCGCGGCGGCAAGGGCGAGAGCGTGCTGCAGCGTGTGCAGAGCGTGGCCGGCAACAGCCACTGTGGTGACTGCGGCCAGCCGGACCCCCGCTGGGCCAGCATCAACCTGGGCGTGCTGCTGTGCATCGAGTGCTCAGGCATCCACAGGTGGGCTCGCGGGGGCCGGGTGGGGGCCGGGCCAAGGCCACACACAGACTCATCCCACCCCGTGCCGTCCAGGAGCCTGGGCGTCCACTGCTCCAAGGTGCGGTCCCTGACGCTGGACTCCTGGGAGCCAGAGCTGCTGAAGGTACGCGTGGGGTCGCCAGGGCTGCTGGGCCCGGGGGTGGGGGCAGGAGCTGGAGTCCGCGGGTTGGACTGACGCCCGCACACCCCGTCCCGCCAGCTGATGTGTGAGCTTGGAAACAGCACCGTGAACCAGATCTACGAGGCCCGGTGTGAGGGTGTGGGCAGCAGGAAGCCCACGGCCAGCAGCCCCAGGTGAGCCCAGTGCAGCCCAGACCCGCCGGGGAGCCGCCGGGGCTGCGGCCTCACGTGTGCCCTGGTCCAGGCAGGACAAGGAGGCCTGGATCAAGGACAAATACGTGGAGAGGAAGTTCCTGCAGAAGCCACACACCGCACCGGCCCGAGAGGCCCCGAGGCGCTGGCGGGCGCAGAAGTGCCAACGCCCCCACAGCTCCCCCCGCGCCCCCACCGCCCTCCGCAAGGCCCGGCTGGAGCCCGTCCTGCCCTGTGTCGCGGCCCTGTCCTCAGGTAGGAGGCTGCTGCCGCTGCTTCCTCCGCCCAGACTGGGCAGGGCCGGGGGATGGGGGGGCAGAGGCAGGGGCTGCAGGGTGCTTGGAGGTCTGTCCCAATGGCAGCACGACCTGGGGGCCCTCCCCCCCCACCGCGAGCCTGAGCCCCCTCTGAACCTGCGGCCTGCCCCGCAGCAGGCACCCTGGAGCGCAGGTTCCGCCGGGACTCCCTCTTCTGCCCAGACGAGCTGGACTCCCTCTTCTCCTACTTTGACGCGGGGGCTGCCGGGGCCGGTCCGCGAAGTAAGAGTTGGAAGGGCCCCTCCCCCGCTGCCCACCCCCAGCTGGACCAGGGTGCGGGGCTGCCGGGGCCGGTCCGCCAAGTAAGAGTTGGAAGGGCCCCTCCCCCGCTGCCCACCCCCAGCTGGACCAGGGTGCGGAGCGGGCGCCAGGCGAGGGGTTGGGGCGTCTTGGCCACCGACCTGGAGACTGAGGCCTGACTGTTATGAGTGATGTGTGCAAAGACGTGGGTGCATGTGCGTGGGCTGTGTGCATCCGCGTGTGCACGTGTGTGCTGGGGTGGCCGTGGGCAGCAGAGGGCACCGCCGCACTGGCCCTCCGCTGGCAGCTGCTGTCCGGGGTGAGCTGGGCAGAGAGCTCCTCCCTTGCCACCTGGGCTGGCGTCCCCAGGGCCTGGCGAGAGCCCAGTGCAAGGACCATCTGGCCTGCACTGGCCACAGACAGGGCCGAAGGCACACTGCACGTGCTCGGCCATGCTGGGCCCACCCATCCTGCCGCCTGGCCACAGGGTGGCCTTCCACGGGTGGCTGGGCTAGTGGGCGGCTGCCCTTGGCTCTTCTGAGCCGTTACTGGTTTCTCTCCTTTCCATGTAGCCCAGGCCGGGCTCCCTTCTGTCCCCCAGCAGGGGCTGATCCTGTCCCTAGGGTGTCTCCTGCAGGGTGGTGGGGTCCTGGGAGGGGTCAGAGACCCCCATGCTCAGGACCCCCTTCGCTGGGCGCAGGTCTGAGCAGTGACAGTGGTCTGGGCGGCAGCTCAGATGGCAGCTCGGACATCCTGGCCTTCGGTGCAGGCTCCGTGGTGGACAGTGTCAGGGAAGAGGGTAGGTGGTACCTCCCCAGCCCCAGACCCTCCGCCCCACCCTGCGGGGCCACTGCCCCTGACCCTCCCGCTCCCTGCTCCCCGCAGAGGGCGCGGAGTCTGAGGAGTCCAGTGGCGAGGTGGATGCGGAGGCTGAGGCTGAGGCCTGGGGCCTGGCAGACGTGCGCGAGCTGCACCCCGGGCTACTGGCGCACCGTGCGGCGCGTACCGGAGACCTCCCCGCGCTGGTCGCGGCGCTGGCCCATGGGGCCGAGGTCAACTGGGTCGACTCGGAGGAGGAGGGCAGTACGCCTCTGGTGCAGGCCGTGCTGGGGGTGAGCGTGGCGGGGGATGCGCGGGACACGGTGCGCACTGGACGCTGTGTCCTCTGCACATGCTCTTTTGCGGCCCCGCCCCAGGGCCCCTTGTCCTCTGTGGGGACCAGGCCCCGTCCCAGCTGGGGCACTGAGGGGGTGGCGGTTGGGGTTCAGGGGTCCTGCCAGGGGCTGTTTCCTCTGAGCCGCCGGGTCCCCAGGGCTCCTTGATCGCCTGTGAGTTCCTCCTGCAAAACGGAGCGGACGTGAACCAAAGAGACAGCCGGGGCCGGGCGCCCCTGCACCACGCCACGCTGCTGGGCCGCACCGGGTGAGGCACGCGCCCCGCCCCGTCCGCGCAGCCCCACCCCTGTGCCCCAACGCCCCTCCCACCCAATCCCCTCCCGCCCCGACGGCCCCCTCCGCCTCTCAGCCAGGTTTGCCTGCTGCTGAAGCGGGGGGCCGACCAGCACGCCCTGGACCAGGAGCGGCAGGACCCGCTGGCCATCGCCGTGCAGGCGGCCAACGCCGACATTGTCACGCTGTGAGTGCGGCGGCCCCTCGTTGCAGCTGGGAGGGTGGCGGGAGGCGTGGCGGGGGCGGGGCCACCTCACTCTGCACCTCCCCCAAGGCTCCGCCTGGCGCGCATGGCGGAGGAGATGCGAGAGGCCGAGGCGCCCCCCGGTCAGCCGGGCCCCCTGGCAGGCAGCAGCCCCACGGAGCTCCAGTACCGCAGGTGCATCCAGGAGTTCATCAGCCTCCACCTGGAGGAGAGCTAGGGTCGGGCTGCAGCCCCGCAGGCGCCTGAAGACCCTGGCCCTCGGCAGCCACACCCCACCCCTGACCACACGGCCATTACCAACAGCCCCAGTGCCTGGCGCTGCGGGAGCCCCGTGCCCTCTCCCCTCCTTCCAGCACCTGGACCCTCGGGCCAGGAGAGGGACTCTGGGGATGGGAGCAGACCCCAGCACCGAGTCTGCCGGAGCCCCACGATTCCCTGGAGGTGCTGCGTCATTTGGTGCCCTCACCCCCCCACACGGGGACCCTCTGTCTCCAGGTCACCCCATCCTTGGAGGCCTGGGTCACTCACATATGTCACAAACCACTCTCAAGGCCCATGCCACCTCACGTCCCCACTTGACTGCCCCAGAACACTGACCTGCGAGCTGGGTCCCTCCCGCACACCCCCAGGGCCCTGCGCTAGGCCCTGGGTGGGTGGCTGCCAGCACCTTCCAGGGAACTAACCTGAGTACCTCACGGGGGACCCCAGCGTCCAGGCAGGTGCTGGGTAGGTGGGCTCTGGCCTGGGCCCTTGTCCCTGGCTGGGCGCAGGCGTCCAAGGCCACGTGGCTGGCCACACAGGCCCTGGTGCCCGATGGCCCCAGGCCCGTCCCCGCCTCCTCCAGAGGCCCTTCTCCCGGTACTCAGCCAGGGTCTGTGCACAAGCCACTTTCCACCGGCACCCAATGTCCTGTGGCCGCCCGAGTGGATTCTCTACAGCGACCTCGTTCTGACTCTTTCCTCTGGACTCCGAGGACCACCCTGACTCCAGCTCCGCCTGCCTGGGGGAAGCTCCTGCCCCTCCCAGCCTTGCCCCTTGGGCTGGGCCCTCCGACGGGTCCAGGGGCCCCTCAGCTTGTTCTGTGGAGCCCACCGATGCCTTCATGCCCCTTTCCGCAGGAGTGCGGGACAGGCTGGGCCTCCCAGCTGTGGGCCCTCGGTCCGGCCAAGGCCAGTCAGCTGGCCACTATGCAAATGCTGCCAGGGAGGCCCCCAGTCCCCTGCCTGCTGGCTGTGACCCCTAAAGAGCAGAATTAACCCCTTCCTTCCCCTGCTTGAGCTCGGCCCCTCCTCCTGGCCCTGCCCAGGCCGGGGTTGGCCCTCCTGCTCCCGATCAGTCACTCGCTGTTAATAAACTGCTTGCGCCCACTGCCTGCCCCCTGGCTCCCCGCCTCGCTCTGCTGTCTCAGCTGGGGTATCTGGGTCCCTGCCTTCCCTGGGGGCAGCCCTCAGCAGGGCAGCACCGGTGTCCCCCAGAAGGACACAGACTCAGACAAGGTGGGGGGCCTGGGGCTTTGACAGAATCTGACTCCTGACGCCCCTAGCCCCGTTCCCTAGCTCCTCTGCCCTAGGCTGCACCCCAGTGGGCTGGATGCCAGCTGTCGAGGGCAGCAGGGGCTGGCCTTGTCCTGGCCTGGAGCCCAGTGTCCCCTGGCCCTGGCCTGGCGGTGTGACTGCTAGGGTCTGCTCCAAGGAGGTGTCTGGCGGAGTCAGGTTTGCAGCGTACCCGGGCAGGGGTGACTGGGAAGGCAGGCACACGAAGGAGCCCCAGGTGGAAGCACTGATTTTATTACAAAGCAGCCCAGAGTCACTGGAGGTGCTGACTGGGCCCCTCCGGCTGCCTTCCAGGGCCGCCTGCAGCCCAGGCAGCTCTGCCTAGCGTGTGCTCACAAACCTTCACACAGGTGTGCCAAGCACACACACACACACACACAGGGCCACGTGGAAGCACCTCTGCCCATGCGCACAAGCACATGGGAGTCCAGAGTGGTGGGCACATGCCCCCAGCCTGAACCTCCTGGAGACCCAGGAGGCCACGACCAGGCAGGGTGGTGGCCGGGCAGAGCACTGGGCATGCTGGGTGGTGTACTGCCTCCTGGGCCCTTGGGTGGCCAGAGGAGCCCCTCTCGCCATAGGTCAAAGAGTCAGGCTGAGAGACAGGCCCCAGCAGGGCTGGTTCAGGTGTCAGGATCCCAAGGGGCCGGAACTTGGCCTAACTCCTGCCAGAGGCCCCCAAGGTGTCCCCAGGAGATGAGGCCAGCTGGCCCCCAGGATGCTGGACATCTTGCCTGCAGTCCACGGCTGTCTGGCTGGCGTCTGGCTTGATATGAGGCATCTCTAAGGCAGGGCTGGCCCTGGGCTAAGACAGCAGCGTCCTGGCAGCAGCCCAGCAGCAGAGCTGCACTGTGGTCTGAGTGGCAGCTCCAGAAACTCCAGCGCAGCTCCAGAGGCAGCCGTGGGGCGGGCCGTCGTGCACCCTCTGTGTGCTGCGCCGGGGTGTGGCCAGAGCTAGCCCTGCCTTGAGCTTGGCCCAGGCCGGTCCCGCCAGCAGCAGGACCCAGGAGGGGAGTTCTGGGGGTGGAGATGTGGGGCCTCCCTACCAGGTGCACCCTCCAGTGAGGCAGTGAGGCCTGGCCCTGGTCCTGGCTGGCAGTTTCTGCAGGGAGAGGAGAGGCTGGTGTTGGCCTGAGACCCCTTTGGATGCTCTTCTGTCCTCCACGGCTCCTGGAACTCAGAGCCCGCTGTGCCCTGGCCTCTCACTTCCCTGCCCACTCTCGTCCTGCCAGGCCTGGGAGGGGTCCTGCCCAGCTCACACCACAGGTACGACCATAGGTGTCTGTGGCTCAGGGATGCTGGCTGGGGTGCCTGCTCCCGGCACCCAGGTGTCCCTGGGAACCAGCGGCCCAGCCACTGGGATGGGCACTAATTGTGAGAACCACTTAGGGCCTGGCTGTGGAGGTGGCACCTGGTACCCCAAGTGGGCACAGGGCTCACCTTCCCCACTGGATACTAAGACCATCACCTACCACATCGTGCACTAAGGGGACACATCACATGCTGACACCACATGCCACATGCTAGACGCACAGCACATATTCAATCCACCCACCACACTTGGGCCAAACCCTCGACTAGATGGCAGGGCTGTCCCCATCCCTGTCCCACTGGGGACTCTACCATCCCGAATGACCAGACCCTCAGCCTGGTCCCAGGTTTGAGGGTGGGCTCGGGCCCTATCTCACCTCCAGCTCTGGGCTCCTGACCACCCAGCCCATTGGTGCTAAGGATCTGGGCTGGAATAAGGGAGCCCCTAGGTCCAGCCGGCACAGCCTTGGCTCTGAGGAGGGGTGAGGTCACTGGCCTGGCAGCTCTGGAGGGAGGCAACGGCCACTGGTGATGTCCCGGGAAAGGGAAGTGACACTGAGGAAGAGCTGGCCCTGGTCCCTCCCAGGTGCGAGTCACAGCTCTGTCACTGGCTGCATGATCTTCTGAATTATCCAACTTCTCTGAGTCTGCTTCCTCAAGTGCAGGATGGGGCGAAGCACCTCCCCAAGGTCGAGGCAGGGGCCAGCGGCTGCTGCTGCTGTGAGTGCTGTAGGCCAGTGGCAGGGGCCCCAGATTCGGCCCAGGCCTGGTGTCTGGCCTCCCGCTCTGAGCAGCTTCCTCGTGAGTGGAGATCAGGGCACAAGCTGCCCGAGGAGCTGCACAGCAGCAGGAGAGGAAGGCGCCAGGCTCACTCTGTGCAACCTAAACCGGAGAAACCTGTGCCTCCCTGCATCACGGGAGTGAGCTAGCAGGAGAGCCCAGCCTTGGGGAGCCCAGGTCTGGCCAGAGGGGTCTGGTCTAGCCAAGAGGCAGCTTGTAGGGAGCAGTAACCCCCTCGGCCTTCGCGTGGGGGAGGGAGCCCTGGCCAGGGTAGGGGCACAGCCTCCATGACCCATGCTCTACAGCGCTGCTGGAAGTCCCCCCCCGAAGGCTAACCCCAGGCTTTCCTGCTGCAGAAAGGTGTCTCCTGCCCTAGGAGGCATGGTCTTGGGGTTTGAGAAGGTTCCAGTCACCACTTGCTGCCAGCCTAGCTGCCTGCTCCCCTCCCAACTGCTAAGGTTAGCAGCTCTGTGGCCAGAGCACTTGAGCCAGTGTCCCACTGACCAGAAGTTTGCAGATGTGGGCAGGTGGGGCCGTGGTGTCTTGGCAGGACCTGCTGGCCACACCTGTCTCAGATGCCTTCTCCCTTGGGGTGTGACTCAGGTGTGCTCGGTGAGCAGGGGGCTGGGGGGCTTTGAGCCGAGCCCTCTGCAGCCTTCCTGCCAAGATGCTGTCGGCACCTGCACTGTCTCTATGGGACATTTACTCAAGGACAAAGTGAGCCGGGGGAGGGCCTTGACCTGTCCCAGGCCACGGCTCCTGGTGGTGGCTGTGAGTGTGCACAGGTGTGCTCGTACTTTCGGCCTGGATGGCCTTCCTGACATAACTTTCCACGCTCTAAAAGCAGCTCTGCCCATCCTGTGTGGGGACAGCAGAGCCGGGGCTAACATGTTTCCTGAGGGCAGCAGCAGCAGGTGGGGCCTGGTGACGGAGTGGAGGCTGCATCCCCCTGGCGGACCCCCTGGAGGACTGAGAGACACATGGGTACTCCTGGGTTTTGCCCCAGGACCAGGGCCAGACCTGCAGCAGCTTCTCAGACCTGCTTCAGGTGCCCGGAGCACGGTCCCCACCTGCCCTCTCTCGGCCATCAGCTGTCATGTGGCCAGCCAGCTCGTCCCCCTGCGGTCTGTCCAAGCCGCCGTCTGCCACCCGCCTCGCAGTCCAACTCTGCCTCCCGGGCGGCCGGGGCCCATCCCCACCGCTCTCCACCCTCGCGCGCCCCAGCGTCGCCCAGTCAGGGCGAGGGGCGGAGAGGCCCGCGCCCACCTGCGCATCCCGCGCCGTCCAGGGCCGGCTCCAGCGGGGCACTCGGCGGTGCTGGGGCGACCGCGCGCATGTCGCCCACGCGCCCGGACACGGGGCCCCGGGCCGGCTCCGGGACCCGCAGGCGGCCGAGGGCGCGTCCCCGCCAGGCCGGGTGGGCCGTGGGAGCGGGAGGGACGCCCGGGCGTCCCCTCGTCGGACGCCGCCCGGTCGGGTCTCTCCCCGCGGCGGTCCCCCTTCGGCTGATACTGTCTCCCCGACGGCGCCCGCCCCCTGCGGCTGCTCCCTGCGCCCGGAGCCGCCCGCCGGACAGCGCCGTGGCCGAGGGGCGGCCCGAGGGCGGGGACCGCACGACGAGACCGGCCCGGGAGCTCGGGGACGACCCCGCGGAGCTGCCCGCCAGTGCGCACGCGCAGACTGTCGCCGTCCGGAGCCCCGCCCCGCGAAGCTGCCCGCCAGTGCGCACGCGCCGACAGTCCTGGCAGGTGCCGGGGCCGCGCGGCTCCAAGGGGCAGGAGGTGACAGAGACGTGGGCGTCGTCCGCCAGGCTGCCTAGAGCGGCCGACCCACCAAACCGCGCACCGGAAGCGGAACCGGGGCCGCGCCCCGCCCCGCGGGCGGCCATCTTGGAAACTGAGGCGGAGGCGGCGGCGGCGCTGCGGCGGGTGCGGCTCTCTTCGGAGCGGGCCCCACTCTTCCGCACCCTGCTCTGGCCTCGACCACGGCGAGCCTGAGCGCGGCGGCGGCCCACGCGCGGCGACGGGGAGAGGTGAGCGCGCGCGCCCGCCTGCGCCGGGGCCTCGGACTGCTCGTCCGCCCCGCGGAGCCGGCCGCAGCGGAGGGCCGGGGGCGCGGGGCCGCGGGGCCGCGGGAGACTCCGCACCGCCCGTCTCCGTTCGCTCCCGCCGCCCGCTGGGCCCCGGCCCAGAGCGTCCCTGCGCAGAACCAGAGGTCGGTTACGGCGGGGCGCCCGGGGCTCGGGGCCGGGTGGTCCACCCGCCAGGTTGGGGGCTTGGTTGGCCGCACGGCTGGGCCTCCCGCGAGAAGGCCTGCTGTTAGTTGGGACACTTGCGGGTACCTGCAGGACGAGCCAGCATTGACCTTGGTTCGTAAACGTATCCCGGGAGTCTGTGTTGGCGGGAGGGCGCTGCCGTTGAGCCCGCCGCCGCTTCAGCCCTGAACAGTTAGAACCCCGTATTGCCTCATAAATCCCAACAGAAACGAGTGTGCCCAGGAGTGTGTCTCTGGGTGTAAACAGGAAGTCCAGGCGGTAAGAGTGGGAAGCCGGAGTCTGGCTTCACTGTGGGCCGGCTGGAGTGGGACTTGGGCCCTGAACCAAGACCCTAATCCGTGCCAGGCCTCGCTGTCCACACCGGCTAGTTACGGGCATCAGCTCAGCCTCTGACCAGGTGGGATCTAGTTTCCTTCTCAGTGCATACCACTTAGCAGGTGTCTATGTAATTCAAATACAGTTGCCAACTTTTTGCCAGACCCAGATGTGAAGCAGCTAAAGGGAGGTAAGCCCACAGCATAGCAGGAAGGCAGCTCATACGTGCATAGTAACACACAGGTTTATGTGTGGACACAGCAGTGGTTGAGGACTCTGTTTGATCCAGGCTAGTGAAACTTGGTGTAATCTGGCTTCAGAAGAAGGGAATTTGAGGATCTCTTTTAATTGAAAACCCCAGCATATAGACTTCAGGCATGGTTGGATCCAGGTGCCTAGCACTTGCTATCAGTGATTCGTGCACAGCTTGGCACTGCTAACTTGTGGCAGCTCCACTCTCAGGCAGGTGTGTGAGTGGTGTGGGGCTGCCTCCATCAGCCCTGGGCTTCCTTCCAGCCTGTGAGGCAGTCCTGGTGGAGAAGGAAGATACTTCTGTGAGAGTCCTCGGCCTGGGTGTGTCACGGGCCTGTCTGGTCGCCAGGCCCAGGTCTCATGGTACAGCATCACCTCACCTGAGTTACCCATACTCAGAGCAGGAAGGAGATGTCCCGAGAAAAAGGAACAGAGTGGACAGGTACTGGGCAGCCACCGCTTCACACAGTGCTATGGGACCGAAGGGCCCCATGCCCTAGATGGTGACTCGGTTCTTTCCTGCAGTGTCTGTGTGTCAACAGTCTTTATGCTTTTTTTCTTAACTGTCCACCCCCTTCAGTGTGATGCACTTTATGTCCTGTGTCTGTCAGGACTTATTTGAAGGAAACCTGAGGCACATGCATTTCATACTCTGTTTTCACATTTTGATTCCTTTGTGGTTTTTTATTTTCCTTGTCTTTCCTGCTGTCATATTTGGATGGGGAGAATTTGGAGAAACAGTCCCCTGAAACCTCCAGGAGGGGACATGAGAGCATTGTTCTGAGTGGGGCAAAGGAGGCAGAGTTGAGGAAACTGAGTGGTTGGATCATAAGTGTGATTTTAAAGATCATGCCTCTCAGAGCAAGGGTGGGACAGAAGTTTGCTCGTGACAGGCCAGGCAGGACCTATTTCACTTTTCTGTGCCTGTCCACTAGCTTTTTTTTTTAAATGTCCACTGACCAACGAAGCATCTGATCTGGCCACTTACCTGAGTCCAAATACAGTTGTATTTAAATTAGCCAGAGAGTTATTTGGCATATGGTGGAGTGTTAACTTGAGGGTGAACATTTAAAAGAAAGAACAGGCCCTGCTTAGTTGTTCTGCTTGGGGGTCGTTGCTGTGTTGCTAGGTATTGGCCTCAGGTGAGCTCCCTGGCCCATGTGGCTTTTCGAGCCAGGAGCTTAGTGACAATGCTGTGTGGAAGCACTGCCTTTCCAGGCAGGACCGCAGCCCTGCTCTCGGTGGGGGCACTTGGGGCAGGGCCAGGCAGAGGAGCCCGCCCTTACCTCTGCGAGGCCCGAGAGCCCCTGCCGGATGTGTTGGGTCCCGTGAAGGACCGAGTGGGAGGCACTGGACTGGGGAGGTCAGGGAGGCTTCTGAAGGGGGTGGCTCCAAGCAAGGCTGGGAAGGGCCTCGATGAGTCTCCCCGCTGTAGACCGGGCTGGGGAGCAGCCGTGAGGAGCAGGGGTGGGTTAGTCAGGGGTTTGGGGCTCAGGCTGTGTCAGAGGTCCTGGGAGTCGGGAGCTACGGGAGCCGCTTTGTTGAGAGATAGGCTGGCAGGAGGAGGTGTTGCTGGGGACCCTGAAGGGCTGCTGGGGGAGTGGATGATCAGGATTTTGCGTGACTTACGTGCACAAGAGGACCTGAGACGGGAAAGAACTGGAAGCAGAGATGCCTGGACCAACTGGGAGACACGGGAGGCTGCTGTGGTGGTTGGTAGGAAAAGTAACGAGATCCTGCCTTAGGGTGAGTGGGATAGGAATGGGAAGGAGGTGAACAAGCCTTCAAGGGTCAGGGACCCCAGAACGAGGAGCAAGGTCGGCACACCACGTGGAGGGACCGCTGCAGGTGCCCTGGCTGAGCCCTGGGGTACAAGTGAGCACCCCGAGCCCCGGTCGCACCAGGAGCCGACACTGGTCGGGGTGGCAGACACTAGACCGTCTGATGGCGCCTTGAGGAGTCAGCCAGGCACAGGGGCCCAGAGTGTGGAGACCTCTCCAGCAAGCCTGCAGCTGCCACAGGGAACCCCGGGCTGGGTGGGGTTGACTTCAGGTTTCTGAGGACTGGGAGGTCGGATGGAGGTCACTGGCCATTGCCGATGGCCACCGTTGTCCAGGACCGCCAGTAAAGCTTTTGGCCGGAGAGCGCTGCGTGGGACGGTGGGAAGCCTGAGTGTCAGAGTGCCGTTAGAAGGAGCAGTCTGCGGTGGCCTGGGGATGACGCTGCCCACATCCAGCCTGCCCGTCCTGGCCTAGGGTGCATCTTCTGCTCCGTCCTGCACGTCCCCGTGTCCTCGTTACCACATTGTAGACCAGTGGTTTCACACTTTATTTTTAGCTGCAGAACTTTCTGCCTTTCCACCTTAAGTTATGAAAAACTCCAGTATACAAGAGATCAAGTTGGAGCTATTTTAATGTCTAGCAGTGGGGAGCCCAGTGTCCCCATCACCACTGTCTCCTCAGCTTCTAGAGCATAGCTGAGAGGTCCCAGGTCCCCGACCCAGTCTTTTTTCTGGATTGGTGGCACCTCCTCATTCCCTGTGCTCAGCCTTCAGTGCCGTCCAAGACGTCCCCCCTGAGGCACCAGAGTGACTTTTCTGACAGAAGATGGGATCTGCCCCAAGGCTTGGGCCTAAAGCCCTTCTGGGCACTGCCCTGGGCTGGCCTCCCTGGCCAGTCACCGCCCCACCCTTCACTGTGCTCGGGCTCCCGACACAGTGACCAGTGCTGTCCCCAGGCACCCTGCACTCTGTGAGGCTCTGCCTGGAAAGCGTGGCTTCTCCTCTGCCCGGCCAGTGCCTCCCCCACTGCGGCCTCCAGCCCTTTGCAGGGGACCAGTGGTAAACGGTGGCCAGCAGACTGGGGTGGGGGCGGGGGGAGCTGCTCTGTGGTGTGAACTCTCCATCCACGAGGCCCCACTGCGCTCAGGTTTAGAAGGTGTGCACGGCTGCTTTCGGGGACTGGTCCAGGCTGGCTTCAGCACACCTGCCCATGGCGCTTTGTCCCCTTCAGATTCCTTGAGGATGAGAGTGGGGCTTTGTTTTGCGTCTGTGCTGTACTTGGCACGCGCGACGGTGGTGGCAGGATAGATGGGAAAGGATCCTGAGGGCCCGTGGGCGTCCGGGTGGGTGGCAGGCCAGGGTGACCTGTGGGCTGTGACTCTGGGTGCCTGGCACATTGGGGCTGGGGCCTGGATGAGTTATGGGCTGCAGAAATGAGAGCAGAGAAGCGTGGCTGCTGAAGCTGTCTTGGGGTGAGAAGAGCTGTGGTCTCGTGACTCTTACTCTCTGTAAATGTAAACATTTGTTTTTAATAGATGAGCAACAACAGCAATAAGAGAGCTCCAACAACAGCAACGCAGAGACTGAAGCAGGACTACCTTCGAATTAAGAAAGACCCAGTGCCTTACATCTGTGCTGAGCCGCTCCCTTCGAACATTCTCGAATGGTAAGCTCTGCGTCGCTGTTCACGCCTGTCTGCCGGCCCAGCTGGGCGAGCCTGCTGCTCCTGGTCGTGGCACTGGGGGGCCGTCCCGGCACCCTCCTCAGGTGTGAGTAGACACTGAGAAGTTCGCAGACACTCTCTGGTCTTCCCAGTGGACGGCATGCCAGGGACTCCACAGAGTCCTGTTAGACTCTGTGGTCTAACAGGGGCCAGAAAGAGAAGGAGGATTTGGGGCGTGCAGGGCTCACAGCTGTTGATTGTGTACACCCTGCGAGTTGGTACTTAGAGAAAAAACTGCATTTCTAGACTCTCCCCTGCTACTCTTTGGACGCTGACAGGTGGCCTGCCTTGCCTCAGAGCATTCGTGACGGGACCAAGGACCTGACACCCCAGCCCCTGGCGCTGGCAGCCCAGGTGCCCCTGAGCCTTGGGCTGACAATGAGAGGACCTGTGTCTTGTAAGCGTTCGTTTCGTGGTAGCTCTTTTGCCAAAGCACAGTTAGGAGACCCCACATACCTGTATGGAAACGCTACCATTACCAGGTTTTCTAGTGATTTTGTAAGAAATAAAGTGTAAGCTTGAGGTATTAAAAGAGCATTTGCTCTTTGTTTGAAGGATGTTTTATGTTTTGATCTTTAAAAAACACTTTAAATTTTTTTTAAATCCAGGGAATAGAGATTTAACTGAGTTAAAAGGTGCTCTCCAGATTGGACGGGGGTCACCTTCTGCAGCTTGCAGAGGAGGCCCAGGCCTGGCAGGTTCCACGGGAAGCTTACCTCTTTCTTCCCTGAATTGTGGGAATATCTCACTGTGTAGGGCACCCCTCCCCACGGGTGACTCTGTGGGTTGGGGGTCTCTAGACCACCCCCAGGTTCAGTGATTCACCGGGAGTACTCGCTGTTAGCATTTATCACCGTGAAAAGACAGCACAGTCAGGAAGGGAAGAGACCTGCGGGACGAAGCCTGTGGGAAACCACACACAGGCACCCAGAACACTCTCTCGGGATGCACTTCGTTCCCCGGCAGCGAGCTCCGACGGCCCGTTGACGTGCTGTCACCAGGGAGGCTCAGCAGACTCAGGGCCGGGGATTTTAGGGGGGCTGGTTGGCTCCCTCTGCCTGGCACCTACCACAGTTCCAGACTCCAGAAGGAGAGTGGGTTCCTGCGGTAGGAGCACTTAGCAGTGAGCCCTCTTACCAGCGGGGGTGCCGGGAGCCAGCTCAGGACTGCGGCGTCAGCCTGCCCGGAGCACTCGGCTGAGAGGGGAAAAGGGCGTTTCCAGAAAAGGACTTGGGTGAGCCGGGGCTGCCGTGCAGGTCCTGCCCTCGGAGCCCTGCAGGTCCCCTCTTCCCTCTGCTGTCCCAGGGCTGCTGGGCTCTACCTCAGGAAGAAGGTTTTTCATTGTCTTCCCAGTTGTCTCAGGTTGGGCACAGGATTTGAGAGCAGTGACAAATGAAGGCCACGTTTCTGGGTGTGTAGTGTACTTAACTCTAAGCCACTCAGTTCGGGTCCATTGACCTACGATCACAGTGTTTTATGAGTAAAACATCAGCCAGTAGACAGCGTGTGTCATGTGATCCCATTAATGTTAAAATGACGTGCATATGTGTCCTGGTGGCAAGGGGCATCTGCATTTGGGACGGTCACTTTCGTGCCTGCAGTTGGGTCTGGGTTCTGGCGTTTCTGATCAGTTTGTCTTTCTTCCCTGTGCTCTTCTGTTCTGAGAGTCTGTCACGCTCACGTAGCTAAGCCCTCATTTGTCTGTGTGGGGGGGGTGTGGCATCTATTGCTGCTCCCAGTCTGAGGTTGGGTTCTGAGGGGACGGTCAGCGTTGTCCCTCTTCCTCCTCCAGCACAGCCGCTCAGAGGTCGTTCCTGGTTTTTTCCAGGAACGTCAGCACCGGGTGGGGGACAGAGGGCCAGCTCACGTCACCAGCTGTGCCCTGCTTTGCCTACGTGTGTGATTGTCAGAAATATAAAGGGTACATTTTTATAGAATAAACTTCCAAATACAGCTTAATAATGTGTTATGAAATTAAAAAATTTTTAAAACTTTAGCTTAGTGATTAGAAGAATTCTTGCATGTTGTATTGTGGAAACGAGAGTCCCTTACGGAAGCTTTGGAAAGGCAGCAGCAAGACAAGGCCAGCAGGTGGGCTGCAGCACCTGGAGCGCGAGGGTGGGGCCGCGGAACTGCACTGCCGTCCACGCTAGTCCTTCCGTTGTTTCCCGACTGAGTGTTGGTGACTGTGGGGTGGGTGGGGCCTGTAAACGCAGATTCTGGAGAATCTGCCATCGCCAACCCCAGGTAATTGTTTTCTCTCCCTTAGGCACTATGTCGTCCGAGGCCCTGAGATGACCCCTTATGAAGGTAAGTATTCTGCTCTGAGGTAGAACGAGAGGCAGTTTTTATATTCTGGATAGACTTTGCCTGTTAACTATCTTTTATTTGCAAATAACATTGTTTTTATTTTGGATGTGCATTCGTTAAAATTGGACTTATTTGGAACTTATCCTGGTATTTCTCCCTAGTCCTAGAAGTGTTTGCTCAGAGTTTGGTTTTGCCGGTGTGTCTGAATCTCCAGGTGCTGTCTGTGAGTGTCAGCGTTTACCAGTCCCCCTCGCCGTGGGGTTGGAGCTGAGAAAAACTGACTGGGGTACACAGCGTGGAACGTGGTCTTATTCTTCTGTTTCTTAAGACCAAGGTGAACGTTACTGAAGGAAAGGCAGGCGTATTTATTGAGTGCGTCATCTGTGCTGGGCACTGCGAGTGTCCTTGATCCTCTGAACAGTGTCTGCACCAAGCACGTCCCCCTCGTGGGGACGGGCACCTGAGGCTCAGGGTCTGGGCCGGGCTGGGGAGACAGTGCACCCGGGGACAGCAGCCCGGGGGCAAGCCCAGGGCAGAGCCACAGGTGGCCAGGGCAGCAGGCTGCTTGTCTGCCTTCCTGTGGGGGTTTTGTGGAAGATTTCACTGGAGAAGAGGGCGGCTGCTAGAGCAGAGTTTGCAATCCACTGTTTTGAACTATCGGGGTGGAGGGAGTTATGGGCAATTATGAGTGGAAAAGGCCGAGCTCTCGAAGGCAGTGTGGCCGCGGTGTCACTAGCCATACCCGCAGCCTCTCCCTCAGCCCCGGATCCCGGTTCCGGGATCATCGGCCTGGGGGAACCACGTCCGCAGGGTGGGCATGTCATCGTGGTGTTGATGTCAGACGCTGGCGATGGTGGGCTGTGGCCACGAGTCCCTGGAGAGGAGGGAGGGACTGGCTGTGGACCCGTGTGCAGTTCGTGCCTGGAGCCTCCTTACACGCATGTGCTGCTAAAGGCTTGAAGAGCATGCACCGCAGTGAGTGGCGGTTCTGTCTGGCAGATGGGCTTGTGCTGGGTTTTTAATTTTTTGTTTTGCAGTTTTAGTATTTCCCAAATAGTGAATA
>CM052444.1:107246012-107287574 GCA_028533085.1 Varecia variegata
GGTTTCCTGTTCTCTGGTGATGACCACTTCCTCCCTGACACCGGGACATTCCGGCCTGTGTTCCCCACCTTCTGTGCGGCTCCCCTGCAGGGTCCACGTCTGTCCGGCGCAGTGGGGTTGGCTGCAGGCCTGTCCTCGGGCTGGGCTTCTCCAGGCACACCTGTCCTGACAGTTCCAGAGTGGCTTCCTACAGGTGTTGCCACATGGTTCCCCGTAAACTAATCTTTAGATTTGACACAATCCTATCAAAATCCCAATAAAGTTTGTTGTAGAATACATAAGCTTATTCTAAAATTCACATGAAAAGGCAAAGGACATGCCTGTAATCCCAGCGCTCTGGGAGGCCGAGGCAGGAGGATGGCTTGAGGTCAGGAGTTCGAGACCAGCCTGAGCAAGAGCAAAACCTCGTCTCTACTAAAAATAGAAAAAGTAGCCGGGCGTGGTGGGTGCACCTGTAGTCCCAGCTACTTGGGAGGCTGAGGCAGGAGGATCACTTGAGCCCGAGAGTTTGAGGCTACTGTGAGCTAGGCTGACGCCAGGGCACTCACCCAGGTGACGGAGCAAGACTCTGTCTCCAAAAAAAAAGGCAAAGGACCTAGAGTAGCTGGAACAATTTTTAAAAAGAAGAAAAAAGTGGAGTCAGGGGTTTCGAGACTTAACTCTGGTGATGAGGACCCGGCGGTGGTCAAGGGAGAAACACAGACCACAGGCCGGAACAGAGAACCCGGGCGCAGCACCGCACCTCGGCAGCCAGCTGGGCTGGATGGAGGAGCGAGAGCGGCTTGGCAGGGGCAGCACAGCCTTTTCTGCAAAAGGTCTGGAGCAGCTGTGTGTCCACGGGCCAGTCGGAGTCGAGCCGTTGGTCCAACCCTTGGTTTTTTGTTTTTGTTTTTGTTTTTTTTTGGTGACAGAGCCTCACTATGTTGCCTGGGCTAGAGTGAGTGCCGTGGCGTCAGCCTAGCTCACAGCAACCTCAAACTCCTGGGCTCAAACAATCCTCCTGCCTCAGCCTCCCGAGGAGCTGGGACTACAGGCGTTGCCACCATGCCCGGCCATTTTTCTATTTTTAGTAGAGACGGGGTCTCACTCTTGCTCAGGCTGGTCTTGAACCCTGAGCTCAAATGATCCACCTGCCTTGGCCTCCCAGAGTGCTAGGATTACAGGCGTGAGCCTCTGCGCCCGGCCCCAACGGTTCCTTTCAAAGGACAAGTGGACCTTCCCAGTTTCTCACCTACGAGGTCACTGGGGCGCTGGCTCTCGGTGCCCTTGTCTGGGCATCTCAGCCAGCAAGCGTTTCCTGGCAGTGAGGCAGGAGGGCGCTCGTCTTCCTGCCGTCCCCCCAAGCTAAACTGGCGCTGTTCCTTGCTGTGCAGTCCCACTTCCCAGTTCGTGCTGAGCCGAACGTGGTTGGAGGTGCACGTTGCTGTCCGTGCTCCCTCTGCAGGAGTGCGCCTGTTCCTGGCTGCTGCTCATTTTCCAGTTGGGCCTCTCCTTGTGATCTCGGGTGTCCTGAGTGTCGTTTGTGGCACGCTAGCCTCTCACTGGCAGGCTTGTCTGCACGTCCACCGGCTT
This sequence comes from Varecia variegata, assembly GCA_028533085.1. NCBI lineage: Eukaryota > Metazoa > Chordata > Mammalia > Primates > Lemuridae > Varecia > Varecia variegata. Next base: position 107,247,585 of record CM052444.1, read on the forward strand.
CACAGGTGACCCTTGCTCGCGTCATCCTTCCACTGTTGACCCCACAACTGTCCTGCCAGTCTGCGAGTGCCAGCCCTGGGGCGGGGCGCAAGGACACTGCCTGGAGGAACGGGGTGGGTGGCGTAGAACGTCGGACTGTCGAGGTGACAGCCCTGCTTCTGGCGTGAGAAAGTCCAGGATAGATTTAAAGTGGATTCCGAGGCAACCTGTCATGAGATTGTAGGACCTCGTCGCAAGCAGTGCAGGTGTCAGGAGAGGGGCTGCACCCTCTTTGGAGCAGGGGGCACCTGTGGTCATTCCAAGACTAGTGTGTCCACGATCCTTGAGGCAGAACCACATACAGGGAGCCCGGCAGGAGGACAGAGGCTCCTCAGACTCGATGGCATGTGCGCACGCACGTGTGGCCAGGGTTGGCCTGAAGCTCTGTGTTTCCAAGCAACTCAGATGTGGCTGAGCGGCCAGGTGTGAGGTCTCGGGCTGGCGGGGGGGCTGCCCTGATGGCACCTCCGAAGGTCAGTGGAGCAGGGGCCGGGGGGGTTGTCCAGAGTGCTGGGCTCGGGACTGACTGGAAGGTGGGCCGACAGGGTTTGTTGGTGGAGTGGGTGTGATGTGGGGGTGGGGCCCCCTGGGTTTTAGTCTGACGGACTGAGCGGATGGAGTTGCCGTTAGGGAAGCCGCAGGGATTCTGTCTTGGATGTGACGTCTGGGGCAGTGCTGTGTGGACAGCACCGCGGGCTGGAGTTTGGCAAACGGGGTCCATCGGTCCAGGTGGAGGTTCTGGCTGGGGACCTGTCACAGGACTCCCGACGGGCAGCGATGAGGCTGGGTGAGCCCCCAGGAGGGTGAGCAGCCCCAGGGGAGGCCTCCGCGCCTGGGCTGGGGGGAGGAGCCAGCCGGGGGCGCAGCACGCAGGGGAGGGGCCACGCCAGGACGGGCTTCAAGGCAGCGGGTTGGGAGTGGGGCCCAGACACCAGTAGGCACGTCTGGGTGGCCTTGGGGTCAGGTTTGGTGGAGCCCGGTGGGAGCAAGAGCCTGGCCAGGGGGACCTCAGAGCTTGGCAGGAGAGAACTGGAGACAGCCGCTGGCCAGACTGTCCAGGGAACCCATGTGAGGGCGGTGGCAGTTGGCAGGAATTGGAGGGTGTGAGTGGACAGCGTGGCTGTGTTTCAGGGGGGGCTCGCTGGCCGCCGGGCGCAGCTGGGTGGGGAAGCAGGTCGTGCAGGAGAGGGGGACTTGGCTGGGCCAGGGGGGTGACCGGCCGGACTCGAGCTCCTGGCGCACTGGGGGTCCCCACAGGTTCCCTTCTGATCCTGCTCTCGAGAGGGGGGTATGGACGCCCTGGAACAGGGGTGCGGGGGCCGTAGCAGGCGTAGCCCCCGCGCTGGCATGGGGTGCACAGGCAGTAAGGGTGCGGGGCCAGGTGGGGTGGCGGGTGGGCTGGGGGTCGAGACCGCGAGGAGTCTTGCTGTGGACGGTGACAGGCTCTTTCCTTTTCTGTTTGATGCAGGTGGCTATTACCACGGAAAACTAATTTTTCCCAGAGAGTTTCCTTTCAAACCTCCTAGTATTTATATGATAACTCCCAGTGGAAGATTTAAGTGCAATACCAGGTAAGGCTTCCCGGGAGCCGTGTGCTGCGGCTGGCTGTGCCGCGTGGGGTGCGTGGGGGTGCCCCTGCTGACGGGGCCCCTCCCTCGCAGGCTGTGTCTGTCCATCACGGATTTCCACCCCGACACCTGGAACCCGGCCTGGTCTGTGTCCACCATCCTGACCGGGCTCCTGAGCTTCATGGTGGAGAAGGGCCCCACCCTGGGCAGCATAGAGACGTCGGACTTCACGGTGAGGTGTAGAGGCCCCTTGGGGGGCCTGCGGGTGGCGCCCTGGCTGCACCCATGGGTCTGGGCTGGTTTCCGTTCCTGGGATGCAGCTGCCTTTCTCCTCAGCAGGCAGACGCTGTGCAGGGCTTGCCTGTGTCCCCGCTGCCCGGGGACGTTGTAGAGGTCGCTCTGTCCTGGGCTCCTTGGCTTCTCCTTGGTCTCACGTCCTCTCTGCCGCTAGACCCTGCTTCTACCCACATCAGGCCCTGGCTGTGCGGACCTGCTGTCCACACCTTCCGGGGTCTCTTCTCAGGGGACTCTGGAGGGGGTCGGGCTGTGGCGGTGCCTCTCCACAGATGGCAGGCCCTTATGACATCCATTTTCTTGTTAGCTTGTTCTTATTTTTCTATTTTTTAAAATAGGAATCAAGTCTAACGTCATTAATTGATAACAAAAAGATAGGCCAGGCGCTGTGGCTCACACCTGTAATCCGGGCACTCTGGAAGGCCAAGGCAGGAGGATCGCTTGAGCCCAGGAGTTCGAGACCAACCTGAGCAAGAGCATCTCCACTAAAAATACAAAAATTAGCCGGGCATGGTGGTGTGCACCTGTAGTCCCAGCTACTCAGGAGGCTGAGGCAGGAGGATTGCTCGAGCCCGGGGGTTGGAGGCTGCTGTGAGCTGTGATGACACCACTGTACTCCAGCCTAGGCAACAGAGCGTGTCCCTCTTTTGAAAAAAAAATAAAAGATAAATAAACCTTTTTAGGACTGTAAGTTTGTTGTGAAGCATGAGCTTAAGTGCTTTCTGCAACATGAAGACCGTAGCTCTTGGCTCTGGTCTGTGTTCAGGGTTTTGAGAGAACTGGACTGAGCTTTCTGGTGATAATTCTCTTCTCTTTCTTCCTAGAAAAGACAGCTGGCAGCGCAAAGTTTAGCGTTTAATTTAAAAGATAAGGTCTTTTGTGAATTATTTCCTGAAGTTGTGGAGGTAAGAAAGTGAAAGTTGGAAATCAGTTTTGCCTTCCCCTCTGTTAAAAACACTTTGTTTCAATTCTTTCCAAAGAGAAGATGTGTCCCTGAGGGACGGCAGGCCTCTCGAGGCTGCAGTCCAGAGGGGTCTGCCCAGGGCTTCCAGGTGCACACTGGCTGGGAAGAGGGCTTGGGGGCATCTGTGTGCAGGGCCGGTGGGGGCTGGCTGGCCTCAGGGCCACCCCAGGTGGGCATGGAGGATCCGGGTCATGCAGTGAGGGCTGGGCACGGACCGGGCATGTAGCGTGTTGTGTGGGTCTAGCGTGGAGGATGTGGTGGTGGGTGGGGCTTTGGTGGCTCAGATGCTCGGTGCTGTGAGCTGAGCGCTGGGGCCGTGAGGCCCAGGCTCGGGATGGCCGCTGGCTCCGCACCTGTGCAGGGGGCTGCAGCCGAGCCTGCCCTGGGTTTCGGGGTCTGACACGGGGAGAACTTCCTCGGTGGCGGCTCCTGAGCTCCTGAGATCGGGAGTGTGGTCCTAAGGGAGCTGGTTCATTTAGACCAACCGTCATTTCTTGCGTTTTTCTCTTAGGAAATTAAGCAAAAACAGAAAGCACAAGACGAACTGAGTAGCAGGCCCCAGACGCTCCCCTTGCCAGACGTGGTTCCGGACGGGGAGATGCACCATGGCCAGAACGGGATGCAGCTGCTCAACGGGCACGCGCCGGGGGCCGGCCCGAACCTCGCGGGGCTCCAGCAGGCCAACCGGCACCACGGACTCCTGGGCGGTGCCCTGGCGAACTTGTTTGTTATAGTTGGGTTTGCGGCCTTCGCCTACACAGTCAAGTACGTGCTGAGGAGCATCGCGCAGGAGTGAGGCGCACGGGAGCCAGCCCCACGGTCGCTGTGGAGGGACGCCGGGCACCAGAGCTCGACGTGGGCAGGCCGGACACGCTGCCGAGTGCAGGCGGACCCGCCAGATGCCTGGGTTTAGCTTTTTAAAAACCTTAAAAGGAAAGCAAAAACCAAAATGTGTGACTCAGATTTGGAGGCGGCTTGAGGTTCTCAGCCCCCCTGTCGCCCCCGTGCCTGTTGGGCTGGCGTGGAGGAGGGCCGCTCACACTTTGGTTTTTACAGCTTATCTCTTGTATTGTCTTTAGACCTGTTTTAGTAAATCTGTTTTTCATTTTATTAGATTTGGTCACTTAGAAATGCAAAGCTCAATGCCTGTCAAATACCTAGTGCGTCGGCAGGCGGAAGCCAGGGGCCTGGCGGTGGGGCCGGCACGTGTGGTCCGAGGCTTGGCGGGGCCGGGTCGGCTGGCCAGCGACAGCCACGGACGGCGGGCCAGGCAGCGTGGGATTTGGTGTCAGCACTTGAAAATGTGTTTATGGTCAGTTAGAATGAAAACATTCTAGAAAGCGCTTGTTCGTTCGTTCGTTTTGTTTGTTTTTGCTAAAGTAGAAGTTAAGAACCTGCTTACTCTGACCGCTAGGTGTCACCCTTTGCTTAAGCAGCAGCTGGGCGAGGACGAGGCGGGTTGGCTGTTAGGGGACAGGCCCTGCGTGCCACGGCAGCGTCACCCCCAGCCCTGGCCTCCGCTGGCCTCCCCCGAGCTCTGGGTGCTGTGGGAGCGGGGTGTCCTCAGGTACCTGCAGAGCCTCCTGTCCGCAGTTTTCTGTCCGTGAGGCCCTGTCCTCCTGTGCAGGCGGAGGGTGGAGGCCCCTCGACAGGAGGACCTGATTCTGTGCACCTGGGGCTCCCTCACTTGGGTCTGAGCCCCCTGGTTGGCCTTGCAGGCAGGTGAGCGGGTTCCTGCCCCGGCTGGAGCAGGTGTTCACTCTGCACGGAAGATCCCAGAAGGGAAGCCTGCCTGGCAGGGCGTGTGCGAGTGCGTGTCGAAGCTGGCGTGGTCTCGGTGTTGGGACCCGTGACTCCCTGGGTCGCTGAAGTCTTCCCTTTTTTGTGTTTGTGTTTTATGATTTCACCTGCACAGGAGATTTTGAAGAAGCATCACATTGTTTGAAAGCACTTACGTCTGTGCGTGGGGCTGTGTCCAGTGCTGGACACGGCTAGTCGTCGCCGGGAGGGCCCCACCAGGCTGAAGCCGTCCCCGTCCCAGGGCAAGCTATAAAACTGAAGTGCAGCCGTATGTGTTCATCTTTGACCTTGCTTTTTAATCAGTTTATTTAAAATTGCTCTAATTTGCCATTTGTATGTATTTAATCCACTCTTGTGAAAAAAATCTTTAATTATATTTTTGTTCCTAATTTCCTGCTGTGTCTGTGTTGGTGGAGATGGCTGTCCATCTCGGGTGGCTCAGAGCCGGGGTGGCCTACGAGTGGGGTCCAACCTGAGCGCCTCTGTGGCTGGAGTCCGTTCCAGATCCTGGATGTTTCCGTAGGCTCGGGGGCGGGGGGTGGGGGGGCAGGATGTTAGCAAATCCCATTTGCCTCGCGCCTGCTGTTTCCCTCCGGGGGTGACATCTCAACGTCCTCATCGACAGCCCGGGGTCAGCAGAGGAGAGGGGTCCGTGCTGCCTGCACAGGATGCTGCCAGGACCCAAAGTAAAGGATGACCTTTGACCTGTTGGACGGAGCACACCTGACCCTCCCTACCGCCCTTCCCTGGAGGAGCCGTGGGCCCCTCTGTCCCTGTGTGGCATCACCGGTGGGGGGGCAGTGGGTGTTCGGCATGTCCCCCGGCCGGCACAGCGGACCCCTCACCAGCCAGTCTATGCTGTGAAGTCTCACAGAAGTTCACGTTTGTGGACACAGCGGCGGTGGGGGGAGTGTCCCCTGCGCACTCCAGCGGCCGTGCCTCTCCCAGGAAGGCTGCCCTGGCGGCCTTTGAGAACTTGGCTGCCAGCCAGCACGGGGGGCCTGGGCCCGAGTCCGAGGAAACTGCCTTCCCTGGGCAGTGGGCAGGATGCCCTGCTGGGGGCTGCGTCCCGGGGCCCCTTGGCCCTTTGCCATTTCCCCAGGCTGTGGGGGTGTGGGGGTGTCGGGTGTGGGTTGGGGGCTGTAGGGGGAGCCAGCAGCTGGACCTGAGCTCTGCTGGGGGCGGCTCGTGGCCGCGGCCCTGGTGCGTGACTCCAGAGGGTAGGATCGTTTTGTCAGTTTTCAAGGTTGCTCTGGCACTCACCGGAGGGAACCTGGGGAAGGGGATGCTGAAGGCCGCGTCCCCCTGCAGAGCGCTAGCTGAGTGGCTGGTTCTCTGGAGGGGACAGGAAGCCACATCCCTCCCCGGTCTTGGGTGCAGTGAGGCTCCTGTGACTGGGCCCTGGGTCCAGCCTGCCAGGCTGTCTTGAGTCACAGGGAAGCACGTTGCCCGCAGGTGGCACAGAAAAGTAGGGTGCCACACCTGTAGGGGGTCTGGTGGCCCTGTAGGGGGCCTCCTAGGCTAAGGCACTGGCCCGCCCCCACCTGGTACCCTGAGACTGGGTTGAGGGGTATGGGGGCCGCCTTTCCTGACCCTTGCGGGGGGCCCAGGCGGGGGTCTTGTGCAGTGTGGGCTGAGGGTCCCTCCCGGGGATTAGAGGCTTTAGCAGTGCACTCTGGGGATGCCAGAGTCGGCCTCGGTCTTGTCCCCAGAGGTGACGTTTCTGCCTGCGGACCAGGAGGGTGAGGGGTGGATGGGGTCCCTGGTGGGCACTTCCCACACGTCTTCCCCACCCCCGTTTTGTTCCGGGTGGCTCTGCCTGGGGCTGGGGTCTCCTGTTCGGCCACCTTCACCCTTCTCTGCTGATGTCTGGAAATTGGGGAGGGTCTGGAGCGTTCCGTGCTGTCCCAGGACCAGTGTGCCCGGCCTCCTCGCGGCTGGGCTTGGGGCAGCTGCTTGTCCCTTGCCGGCTGTTCTTAGCAGTGGCCCACACCCGGAGAGGGGCAGCTGGCAGCTGGGGGTCCTGGCTCAGGCTTCTCGCCCCACCCAGACCCCCACCTCTTGGCCACTGAACTCAAAGGGCTTGGCCTGGCCCAGGCTGGGCGCCTGGTGAGTAGGGGCTGCCCTGCTGCCCAGGGCCCCGCCTTTCCCAGGAGCAGGGCCCCAGCCAGGCCTGCGGCACCCCCAGAACCCCGCATCTGGGCCCAGGACCTGCAGCAGGGCAGGGGCAGACACAAGGGGGCCTTGATCAGGTGGGCCGTGGGAAGGGGCTGGGGACTCTGCACACAGCTGCTGGGCAGGCGTGGTGGGCCGAGGGTGGGGCAGTGCTCGGCCCGCACCCCGTAAGGGTTGAGCGGGAGGTGCCCGGCTCAGCCAGGCTGTGCTGCAAGGGGAGGGGCGGGAGGAGGGTCTGCGTGGACGGCTCCCTGGGCCAGGACCCTCCGGCCAGGGGTGGGAGGTGCAGCCCCTCCCACAGCCCAGCCCTGCGCTCCTGGGAAGAGCCAGGCGGTGGTCAGGGGAGGGGTCCCGCCCCCTTCTCCCTGGAGCCCTGGGGGTGTGGGGAGGAGGCGGGGCTTACTGGGCTGCTGCTCAGAGAGAGGCTGCAGGGGACGGGACAGGGGACGGAGTGGGACGGAGCACTGTGCCCTAGTGCGGCCACTCCTGGCTTGTCATGCAGCAGCAGCAGGGCGCACCCTGAGGCCTCGCCCCCGCGCGGCTCTGAGCTCTGCCGCTGTGCAGAGCCGCTGTGGGCCGGGTCCATGCAGCGCTGGGCCTGGGCCTGGGCTGCGGCCCTCCTCTGCCCGCACCTCGCACTCCTCCGGGGCGTCGGGGCGCGGCGGCAGCCCAGCCAGCACTTGGAGCCCCCCAACGCCACCACAGCCCACCGCGAGTGGCTGCCTGGCGCCCCCAAGGTACGCGGGCCGGGCGCACGTGGGCACGCACTCGCCAGCCGCCAGTGTGGGGCTCACCTGTGTCCCGTGGCCTCCATCCCTGCTGGCTCTGCCCCCAGGTCTCCCTGAGCCCTTGACCACAACCGGGTCTCGCTGGGGATGTGCTGCGGGCCGGACTGGGCTGGCCTCCGGGAGACCCTCCCCCAGCCAGCCCTTTGCCCCAACAGCAGGCTAGGGAGGGGTTGGGGGGAGGGAGGGGCTTCCCCCCCCCAGGGCCTGCACCTAACCCTTTGGAGACCCCGGCCTGTCCCCCCTGAGCTACCCGCTGCTCTTAGGCGTAATTACTAGTTCAGGGGGGGGAGGGGCTCCAGGCGCCTGCTTGGGGCTTTGCCCGACCCCGTGCTGGGAACCCTGCTGCCCCACAGCTTGCGGGCTGGGCATGCCAGGGCTAGCGCCCTGCGCTTCCTGGGGGTGCGGTGAGGCCGGCACCCCCGTGCACGGGACGTGCTCTGCCCTCGGAGTCCTCAGGCCCCAGCCTGTCCAGGGTCTTCTAGAGACTGGAGACCCCCGCACCTGTCTCACACCTGGGCTTCTGTCTTGGGCTGAGGGTCTCTTGAGGGGTCTTGGAGCATGGCCTGGGCCTTTGCTGCTGCCATCCCGTGTCAGGGGCGCCCCAGGACTGGGAGGGGAGCAACCCTGCAGCCCCCCTGCCCTTGCGCCTTTGACCCCTGCCTGCCTGCTCCCAAGAGCGTCTCTGTGGTGCCCGCCAGCTGCCACTTGGCCGTGCGGCTCCACTGGAGCCTCAGGCCCTTTTTCCAGGTGCAAGCTGGGGACAGCCAGGCTGCAGCCATGACAGCGAGGAGGGGGGGGTCCTGCTGGCGGGAGGGCATGGTTGGCGGGGTGGGATCCCAGCCAGCCACCAGGGGTTGGGGGAGGCACCCACCGGCAACCTTGGTGGCGGTTCCCTCAGCACCCAGGGCTGCCCCTCAGGGAAAGGGCCGGGGGCAGCCTGGGGACTGATGGGGGGACAGGGCTGTCCACCAGACGGGGGCCCAGCTGTGGTGTGCGGGACGCCTGCTCTTCCTGCTGGGGTGGGCCCGGTCCCCATCTGCTCCCGGATCGCGACTGCCATTGGCCCTCCAGGGCTGCCAGCCCCTCCAGCACGTCCAGCGGAGGTGGCGGCCGGGGGAACTAGCAGACCCCCATGTGCAAGGCACTGGGTGTCTTCAAAAGCCGGTTTGTTCCCAAGTGGGGCCTAGGTCAGGGGTGGGGCACCCCCGGGATAGAGACCTGTCTGGCCCACTGAGGTGGAGCCCCCCACCCTCCCCCAGAACCTGGCTCTCCTGGTTTAGGGCTGGAGCTGGCCTCGGACAGGACCCCTTGGCACACCCTGGTCTGGGGGCCCGGCTGGCCCTGCTAGTTTCCGGCCTGAGTCCGGCGCCCAGACTTCCATGCTCGGCCTCCAGGCCACACTCTCCCCAGCTCAGCCTGTCGGCAGATCTCCTCCTCTGACAGGCAGAAACCAGGCCTAGGAGGAGCATTGGGGGTCTGGGGGCAGAAACCAGGCCCAGGAGGGGCATCGGGGGGCTGGGGGGCAGAAGCCAGGCCTAGGAGGAGCATTGGGGGTCTGGGGGCAGAAACCAGGCCTAGGAGGGGCCTCGGGGGGCTGGGGGGCAGAAACCAGGCCTAGGAGGAGCATTGGGGGTCTGGGGGCAGAAACCAGGCCCAGGAGGGGCCTCGGGGGGCTGGGGGGCAGAAACCGGGCCCAGGAGGAGCCTCGGGGGCCTGGGGCAGAAACCAGGCCCAGCAGGAGCATTGGGGGGCTGGGGCAGCAGGGCCCTGGGCGGTTCTGCCTGGCTCCACCCCTACCCCTGCTTGAGCAGTGGCCAGTCAGGCTGCAGCCTGAGGAGTGGGGCTGGCCGGAGCACAGAGGTCACCAGCTTTCGCTGCCCGAGCTTGGGGCAAGGGCCTGTGCCCCCGGCCCCCGGCCCCCAGCCTTGCATTGGCTCTTGGCCTGGCGCTATCTCTGGGACGCTCAGAAAGGCTCCTGTCCTGCCCCCACTCTGCCAGGGCCAAGCCCACGTCAGGCTCTGGGCCCCAGGCCCGGCTTCAACAGAGGCCCGGTCCTCCGCCTGCCTGTGCCCCTGGCATGGGGATGTCTGGGTGCTGAGTCCCTCAGGGGTGGCCCCCCGGCCCTCACGGCCTGTGTCCGCCCACTGCCCTGAGGTTCCCAGGTCTCTGCCGGGCACAGTGGGGACAGGGTCCAAGAGGGCCTGGTGGTGAGCACGCCAGCCCTGTCCCCTGCCCTGCAGCCTCCCAAGGCCTCGAGACCTGAGTTCTCAGACGCCCACATGACGTGGCTGAACTTCATTCGGCGGCCCGACGACGGGGCCTTGAAGAAACGGTGCCGAGGCCGGGACAAGAAGCTGGTGAGCCCCGGGCTGCTGCAGGCCAGTCCTGGCCTCACTAGGGTCTGAGCCCCGGGCAAGGGGTGGCTGTGGCTCCCACCGGGGACCCACTGGGACCCTCGCTTTCTTCTCCTGCCTCCTTCCGGCAGGGTCTCTCGGGTCCCCCAGGGCCTCCTGGACCCCCTGGGCCCCCGGGGCCCCCCGGGGCAGAAGTCACCCCGGAGGTCCTGCTGCAGGAATTTCAGGAGATGCTGAAAGGTAAGGCTGCCCCCTGGCCCAGGAGGCCCCACCCAGGGCCAGAGGTGCTGGCCCGAGCTGACCCTCTGCTGCCACCGTTCTCCCCACAGAAGTCGCCGAGCTCCGGTTCTCAGGGCTGCCGAGCCCGCTGCTGCCCCAGGGGCTGGGCCTGCGGCCGGTGGACGAGGCCTTTTGCTGCCGGCTGCGCAGCCCCCAGCCGGTGGACAGGAGGACCCTGGTGGAGCTGCACGGCTTTCAGGCCGTGAGTAGGGGCAGGCGGCTGGGGCTTGGGGGCCTCTGGAGACATCGGCTGCAGGTGCCACCGGGGTGCAAGGTGCGGGGTGTGCCCCCCCAGGCGGGATGAGTCCGTGGCCACCACTGACAGTCTCCGGGCACATATGTGGGTCGGGGTCCGGGAGGCGCTGGGTGCAGAGGGTGAGGGGTGGTCTCAGGTCAGGTTGGAAGGACCTGTGTGCCCAGACCCCACCTTATGCCAAAATTGGGGCTGGGGTCCTGGGCAGCTAGGGGCAGGGACACCCTCCCTGTGCAGGCCTGTGGGCCTTGTCTGCCCCTTGAGGTCCAGAGCCTGTGCCCTGAGCCCGGGTGGGCGTGGACGCAGGGTCAGCCCTGTCCTGCCCACTGGTGAGAGCCGGGACCCTGGATCAGGGGCCGTCTGTCACCAGCACCTCCCCCCAGGCCGGTTTGAGGGAAGGGTCCTGGCCCTTAGCCGGCCACTCAGCTGCTGCCCCTCACAGCCCACTGCCCAGGGTGACTTCCTGCGGGGGTCCGGCCTAAGCCTGTCCTCGGGCCGATTCACAGCCCCGGTGTCCGGCATCTTCCAGTTCTCTGCCAGCCTGCACGTGGGTGAGCCCGGGGACCTTCCTGGGTGGGCGCCCAGGTCCCATCAAGAGCTGCCACCTGCTCTGGACTGGGCGTGGGGCCACTGGCTCCTGTCCTCTGGGGTGTGGGGTCACTGCGGTGCTCCTGGCCTCAGGCCCCCCTCGCCCAACGCGGCACCCCTCCCGCACCTTTTCCGGGCAGTACGCCCTGAAGCCGCCCCCCTACCCCCCCCCCCCGCCTCCGGGGGCTCTCTCCACAGACCACAGTGCGCTGCAGGGCAGGCGGTGGCTGCGGGCCCCGGGCACGGTGCGCGTGCTCGTCTGCATCGAGTCCCTGTGCCATCGCCACGCGTGAGTGAGCCCCTGGGGGCGGGGTCCCAGGTGGGCTTCTAGAAGGAACATGAGTCCACAGGGGTCTCTGGGCACCAGGTGTGGTCTGGGCCCAGACTCCGCCTCACCCTGGCCCTGTGGTGCTGTGCCAGGTCCCTGGAGGCCGTCTCGGGCCTGGAGAGCAACAGCAGGGTCTCCACGGCCCAGGTGCAGGGGCTGCTGCAGCTGCAGGTGAGGCCAGGGCGGGGGTCCTGGGTGCCCTCGGGCACAGGCCACACAGCGGGCGGACTCGGCCTAGGAGCCTCGGCCTGGCTCCTCCCGGCCGGTTTGAGCAGGAGGGCTGTCAGCCACGTGGTCGCTCAGGACCCCTGGCTGCCGGGCTGGGGCCACCTCGGTGGTGATGTGCACGGTGGGTGCTTGCAGGCTGGACAATATGCTTCCGTGTTCGTGGACAACGGCTCTGAGGTCGTTCTCACCATCCGGGGCGGCTCCAGCTTCTCCGGGCTGCTCCTGGGCACGTGAGCCATGGCCGACTGGTCTCAGAGCACCCCGCTGACACCTGTGGCCCCCACAATAAACAGCCTCAGCCCTCCCTGTCGCCCTTGGGCACGGCCTGGTCATTGCGTTGCTGGAGGTGGAGGCCCCCTGGCTGCTGAGGTGGGGGCGGGCAGCAGGGTGCTGTCCACGTGACCCCCAGAGCTCAGAGCGTGGCTGCAGGTGCCGCACACACGGCCTCGGGACAGACCTGTCCAGCCAGGTGGGGCGGGGTCCGCCGAGCTCCCTCGGAGCAGCCCCTGCACCTGCTGGGGACCGTGTTTATTCTGAGGACAAGGACAATGTCCATGCCGGTCCCTGCTCAGCCCTGCCCATGGCCAGGGACCTCCCCTCTCCCCCAGGGCCTGTCCAGCCTTGGGGGGCAGTGGCTGCAGATTCCCCAGGCCCATGAGGCCTCGGGGCCCTGGACTCCTGCGGGGCTGGTAGCAGCAGAGGGTGGGGGTGCGGGGAGCAGGCGGAGCACCTGTGTCCCGCAGGGCGGGGGTCCCTGCACTCGGGGTGGCCAGGAGCCAGGCAGGAGGGGGTGTGAGCCACACACTGGGCTGTGCTCTCGGGGGGAGCTGGAGGGTGCCGTGCGGGCTCAGGTGCAGTGGGCACAGCGCTGCCCAGGCCAAGGGGGACCAGGGCGGGCTCCCGCCTCTCACCACCTTCCCCGGTGATGGCCACTGAACCCCAAAGACCAGGGCCCCTCTGGGCCTTTGGGGCCAGAACTGCCCCCTTGAGGCTAGAGCCCAGGCCGAGGCCCCGACTGGGGTCCTGTGGATTTGGGAACTCCCACCCCCACCCCATTTTGGCCTCTATCAAACTCAAACCAAAGAATGCAAATTGGCCTCAGGGTGTCCCCGGCTCTGGTTGGCACCCAGGAGCCCTCAGCAGGTGGCGGGGGGCTGCTAACCTCTGACTCCGCAGGGGTCTCGGTGGGGCTGGCTCCGTGCGGGCCTCCCTTGCCTGGGGTTGTCTCCCGAGGGAAGGACTTAGGGGCTGGGGGGGGGTCAGAGGCGTCCTGCACGGGCAGGGTGGGGGAAGGGGCAGGTGGGGCAGGGGAGGCTGGAAGAGGCTGGAGCCCACGAGCTGTTACCCCTCCCCTGGGACCATGGCCTGCCTGGGGGGCCCCTGGGGGGCCCTGGGCAGTGAGGCAGCCAGCCCAGCAGGCGACAGCCAGGTGGTGTTGCCTGGCGCTGGTCAGTGCAGCCGTGGGCCTGGCTGCTGACCCATCCCCTCCCCTCTCGCTGGGCCCCCAGGGTGGCGTCAGGATCTGGGGCTGTCTGGGGGGTCCCTGCCTCATTAACCTGGCTGCAGCCATCAGCCCGGTCTGACCAGGGTTGCCCTAGTGGCCGGCGAGGACCCGTGTGGAGCACCACCCTGGGGTCCCTGTCCAGGAGGCTGGGGACAAGGGTGACCAGCCCCCACCGCTTCCCAATTACTGTGGTCCCGACCTGCGGCCACGGAGCCCCCTCCCCTCCATGCTCAGCTGCCCCTTGTTGGGCATGCCCCTTGTGGCTTGGGGCACTGCTCATTGACACTGGGGAAACTGAAGCTGTGGGCTAGAGGGACCCCCCAGGGTCCATGAGAAGACACAATGGTGCCTGGGGAGGGTAGCAGGGCAGAGGTGGGGGGCACGGACCCCAGGGCCTCAGACACCCCGTTTGCCTCCCGCCTTCCTCTCCCTGCGCACTTGTCCTTGTCTCTCCTCTGGCCCCTGGAGCAGCCCCCACCTGTGCAGGGACGGGCTGGGGCCTGAGGCTGGCGGGGACGGGGGCAGCCATGCCAGCCCTCCCGCGCCACACGGGGGTGGGGGCTCCCGAGGGGCCAAGAGCACCATCCCCCACCCGCCCAGCCCAGGAGGCAGGGCTGTGAGGACAGGTGGAGCCCGAGCAGGGACCCAGGGCAGCGACAGCCGAGAGACAGGGAGCTGTGTGGGCAGGGGGCCGGGTAGGGCTGCCGCGGTGCCCCCTCCCTGCCCCCCACCCCTCCGCCGCCTCTGGCTCCCCATCTCCCCTGATGGGAGGCCATGGCCGCCTACCTCTGATCCCCCGGAAAGTCCATGGCTGGGGGCCTGCGAGCAAAGGAGTGGCCAGGCCAGGTGGGGTGGGAGCTGCCACAGGAGGGGCCCGGCCCTCAGCTGCAGGGGACACAGGCTGCCCAGCCACCAGCCCGGACCTCCCACGCCAGCCCCAGACGGCAGTGTTGGCCGTGGGAAGGCTCTGGGCCCCCGAGGTGGGTGGGAGAACCCGTCACTCTCACCGGGTTCCGCGGTAGGTGCAGGCCAGGCCAGGGCTGCTGCTTGGCGCAGGGGAGCCCAGGGAAATGGCGCCTCTCCCCTGGCAGGGACGCCCTGCGTCGGAGCTGGGCTGTTGAGGGCCCCAGTGTCCCGTTGCTTCCCGGCCTCTGCGGGGGCCAGCACAACGCTGACCCTCGCTGGCCCTGCCCCGAGCCCCAGGAGGCGCTGGCCGTCCTCACTGACCCCCGGCTGACTTCCCGAAACCTCCGTCTGACCCTGCTGCAGGGGGAGCTGCTGCCGCGGACACTCGGCTGTTGGGGGTGCTGTGCCCAACACCCTTCCCACGCCCTGGTCTTGGGGCCGCAGCCCTGCCGGCCCTGACCAGCCCCTCCTGGCACCCAGGCCAGGCCGCTGGGGCTGTGCCTCAGTGTTGGGCCGGAGCCTGTCCCCCCAGCGCCCTTGGCACCCTGTCCCCGTGTGAGCACAGACAGGAATGTGCACATCAGGTTCAGGGTGGCTGAACGTCCTCTGGGGGCCGGCAGGGGCGGGGCCTGGGCGGGGGGCTCCTGTCCTGCGCGAGGAGGCCGGATCCCACCCTGGCCCTGCTGTCCGCGTAAACGCCTTAGCCAGCATTGTCCCGTCCCTGTTCGCCTCGAGGTCCTGCCTGGGGCTCGGGGTGTGCAGAAGAGGCCTGCCTCCCCAGCCTGGGCCCCGGGGTGCCCGGGGCCAACCCTTGGGCTACAGAGGCCACAGCCCAGCTTTGGTTTCCGATGTCGCCCTGCCCGCCCGGTTGGGCCTGTGGCTGGGAGGGGTCTGCCCCAAGGGCTCCCGGGGAGCTGCATGCGCTTCCTGCGTCCCGTCCCTGGGTCCCAGAGCCAGGCCACACATCCCTGTCACCTGGGCGGAAGACCAAGAGTGGCCCGGGGCTTGCGGAGCCATGTGGGTATGTCTGGGAGCTGTGTGTCCGAGCGGGTGGCATGTCTGCTGTCCCTGGGTGTGTCCTGGCATGTGGGCAGAGTGGAGCAGCGTCCCGTGTGGGTGGCGTGTGTGGGCTGGGTCCCTGCGTGTCCACGGATCTCTGCCCTGGGACCAGGACTCTGCACGGTGCGGGAAGCACCAGGCCCCTTGGGAGCAAACCGGGCAGGGCGGGTGTCCAGGTCTGGTGGCCGGAGCCCTCGGCCGGCCGGTCAGTGAACTCAGAGTGGCTGTGTGGGGCCCACGGAGTCGGGGAGCCCATCACGCTGTACTGTCAGCTTGTGGGGCCGGGCCAGACTCGCTGTGATGGCTGCCCTGGTCTGGGGGGGGGTGACGGGCAGGGGAGGGGCTCCCTGGGTGGTGGCAGGAGCCTTCTGTGGCCTGTGGCCTCCATCCCGCCTACACCCGGGAGGCCTTTGCGGCCAGAGCTGGGCAGCAGAGCTTGGGCTGCCGCACCCTGGGCCGCAGCTCACCAGCTAGGCTTGGCGGTCTGCCCGTAGGACTCCAGTTCAGGTCACTCTGAGCTCCGTGTGACCACGGGGCCCTGTCCCCAGGGTCTCTGCAGCCTGGCCCTGGAGAGGGTGGGCCATGGGCTGGGAAATATGTCTGGAACATGCCTCCCACCCTGCCTGAACCGCCATTGGCGTGTCTGCCTGCCCGTGTGTCTGGCAGTTGCACAGGTGGGCCTGGTGCGGGGGGTGCTCGGGGACAAAGGGTCTTTGTTTGGGAGGATTGGGGCACAGCACCCCCGGGGCAGTGACGCATGGCTCCTCTGCCGTGATTTCAGTTTTGCAACAGCTGGTGTGTCAGACGTGCGACCCGCCCAGGGCCTCCTGCCCACGCCCGCACCCCTTGAGGCTGCCCTGATGGGACCTGCTATGCATGGGGGTGACAGTCGCGTAGCGGGAGGCAGGACTGAGCGGCTGAGCCAGCTGCATCTCTGCGGGGAAACGTCCCCACCCAGCAGCCTTGCGCCCAGCCCTGGTCCCCAGCCCCTCTCCGCAGGCCTCGGAGTCCCGTCCCAGGCCTGTCCCTGCCACCGCCCAGGAGTGTGCAGGACGCCCTTGGCAGCAGGAGGCATCAAGGCCAGGCTCTCAGAGGCGCCACCGGGCAGTGCTTTGAGGAGTGTTCGACTCTTCTGGGGCTGGAGACACGGTTGGAGGATGAGACACAGCCACCCTCGGCCGCCACTGGCAGGGACTTGAGCCTGGCTCCGGCCATCCGTCACTCCCTCTCGGGATCAGAGGGGGCCGCCGGGGGGTGGCGCGGGTTCCTGGGGGAGGCCCGTCCAGCCGAGACCCTCAGACGCCACCGGAGGGAGGGCTGGGGCTTGGGTTTCCTGCTCGGGTCACCGGCTGGGTCAGGCCCCAGGTCAGTGGGGAGGCGGAGCCGGACTCCAGCCCTACGTGGGCTCCTGTCCTGCCGGGCGGCCTTGGAGGGTCCACCGCCCACTGTGGTGTTTACTTTAGCGGATTAAGCCGCCTACTGTCTGGGAGCACGCCCTGCGGTCCCTGGCTTCTCCTTGGCTGTGAGCGTCATCCCACACCAAGGCCAGTGGGCTGAGTGGGCTTCACGGTGTCAGTGGAGAGTCCAGGCCCAGCCTCCCCCACGGCCCCACCAGAGCAGGGCGCCAAGGTGACCAGAGCTGAGGCTGGCCTGGAGGGAGGCAGGAGAGCTGGCTCAGGTGGGCCTGGGGCCTTCCAGACCTGCCCCCACCTGCCCCTCCCAGACCTCGCCTGCCCTGGTCCCCTAGACTCAGCCACTGCTCCTCAGGCCACCCTGCCCACAGCACTGCCCCCAGTGGGACCCCACAGGGAGAGGCTCAAAATCCTTGGGCGGAAGGGCAGGCCCAGGCCGGGGTGGGCGCCAGGTGGCCAGGTCAGTGGGTGGGGAGGGTCCTCTGGGTGGGAGCCGGGAGGCTCAGGAGAGCAGGGCTGCTGGGCTCGGGTCCCAGGCACACAGAGACCCACGTGGCGCTGGGCAGCACCCCAAAGCCCCCTATTCTTTTGAGGACCCCAGAGATGGCCAGGCCCTGGGGACAGACAGCTGGGCGGGTGCGGCCTCAGGGCTCAGCCCAGCCAGAGCTCCTTTATTGGAGGAAACCGAGGAGCCACAAAGCTGTGCCCCTCCCCACGCCCCGTGACCTGTGGCTGGGAAGCAGGGCCCTGAAGGAGCAGGGGACCCTCCCTCCGTTCCTGGGGGCCCTGCGGTGGGTCCTGGCCGGCTGCTCCCTGGGTGTCCCAGGGGCCCAGGCTCAGAGGCCGGAGCTGCGATTCCCCAAACGTCAGCCACCGCAGAGGAGTGCTGGCTGCCACCTGACCTTGGGGATTCTGAGTGGGGACAGTCAGCCAGGGAGAGGGTGGGCAGGTCGGGGGACCCAGGCAGCAGGGCCGGGGGCCCCAGCTGGGGGATGAAGGCCTGCTGGGGACGGCCGAGTCCACTGACCCTGGGAGGTGGAGCAGGTCTGGGCCAGGCCAGCGGCTGGGGCAGCCCCCCGTGCCTCCAGCGAGTGCCGACACGGTGCGGCTGTTGGGCGTGGCGAAGGCCCACAGTGCTGGTGTCTCTGTCTAGAGGCCGGAGACCAAAATCAAGGTCCCAGCAGGGCTCCCCTCCCCTGACCCCCCCGAGCCTCTGGGGGTGGCTGTGGATCCTGGATGCTCCTTGGCCTGTGGAGGTGCCACCCCCAGCTCTGCCTCCGCCGTCACATGCCACCTTCTCCGGTGGCTGTTTCTCTGCTGAGGACCCTATTGGAGCGAGGCTACCCCAGTGACCTCATCTTAATCACGTCTGCAAAGACCCTATTTCCAAATAAGGTCACAGTTGTAGGTGCTGGGGGGAGGGTTTGGACGTGTCTTTTGGGGGGCACAGTTCAGCCTGCACCTGGGGCCTCGACAGCCACATCCCAGCCAGGTGCTGGCCCTGCCCAGGCAGGCGGTGGACAGCGACCTTGAGGGCCAAGGGCCAGGGGCACCCCAGGAAGAGCCGGGCTCAGGCAGCACTTTGTACCTGGGGGAGGCGACTGCCCTGGCCACAGGCCTGTCTGTGGGTGCCCTCCGGTGCCTCCACACCAGGCTGGGGGAGCAGGACCAGGGTCCCCAGGGAAGAAGGTAGCAGAGGAGGGGAGGCGCACCTTCCCGCCCCCACACGGGGACCCAGAGGGGCCAGAGCCCTGTGCTCTTGGCCTGACCTTGAGCAGCGTGCTGCCCGTGCGCCCTCCGGCCTGACGCTGCACCCGTCCTATGTGCCCTCCACAGGCAGGGCCCTCGGGACCTCTGGACGGCAGATACCCGTTTGGCCTGGGAAGAGTTAGTTGTTGTGGATCCCAAGTTCCCCAGGGAAAAGGGCTCGTGGTCAGACCTCCCTGTGTCCCAAGGGCTGGCTACCCCTGGGCTCTGGGCTCGGCCCGGGTCTCCAGGCCATGACTCCGGACAGCCAGTGCCGTGGCCGGTGGGGGGTGAGTGGGGCAGCAGAAGGGTTCGGGCAGGGGGAGGGGAGGTCACGTGGGCCTGTGGTCACGTGCCATGGGGCAGGGATGCCGCCAGGGAGCAGGAAGGGGGTGGCCCAGCATCAACTCAGGGCAAGTTTGGGGTGTCAGGAGAGAAAACTGGGGCTGAAGCCCAGGCTGGCTCAGGCTCCCACTTGCGTGGCGGAACCTTCTAAATCCCGACGTCAATCAACCACAGCGTGGATGTGGGTGGTCAGCCCAGGGCAGGCTTCAATCTGTTTTAAAATACAATGTTTTAGGTTGCCCAAGATGGCATTTCCATTTTTGTAGGTCAGAACTTGTTGCATGTGGGATTTCCAGACTTTCTGCCAGGGGATTCTTAGACCTTTGTGCTGCGTTTTCAGTGGGGGTCAAGGCTTTGGAGCGATGCAGAACCGGGCAGTGCCAGGCAGGGCCCGAGGAGCCCATTCCCGGCTCTGCCACATGGTCCTCAGCAAGTTGTGCAGCCTCCCTAAGCACCTTGTCCTCACATGAGACATAGAGACACACGCCAATTCTTCAAACAATTCGGAGGTTCAGACGCAGCGTCCCAGGTGAGAACGGTGGGCAGGAATCTGGGATCAGCATCCCTCGGGAGCCGGTGACCCTCCCCGTTCTGCTCACCCTGGCGTCCCCAACCTGGGATCCTTATGCATCCTTGTCCATGAACAAAATACAGACTGGGCGGTTAGTTCTGGCTTCTAGGTGGCCAGTTGGAAAGCTCACACTCACCTTGTAATCAGAACCTTATCTGACCTCAGGAGCCTGTGGTCCCATGCCGACCTCCTAAAGGTGGGATAATCCGAGTTCAGGTCACTGACCGCCCCCCCCTTTCTCCTGAGACCGCCCAGAGTTCTGGATATTCTTCTGCCTTTAAACAAAAGTGACCCAAACCTGCTCCTGGGCACATAGCCTGGGAACTCAAGAGCTGGCACCTTCCCCTTCACATTGCCCCGAAGTGGGACACGACCCAAGGCCGCCCAGACCGAAAACCCAAGTCAGACCCCAGAAAAACGCATCCTGGTGGCCGAGGAGGCTTATGGTCTCCACTTGTCCTGGGACCACTTTATTGTACTTTTGCAATGACCATGGCCTTCACTTTTCTCATTCAATGGGAGCACATAAAAAGGAAACCTCGAGCTTACAAGACGTGTTAGGGTATGTGCGAGGTGGTCGGGGCACAGCAGACCCCGTTTCCTTAAGACAATTTGGGAAACTTCGTCAACACTTCCAAGGGTTCAGCTTCCTGGAATTTGGGCCCAGAGTCTGAAATAACAAAGACGCTCTGGCCCCGTGTGGACGAGGCACTCCACCAGGAAGCCTGAAAGGAAGGTCTTTCTGGAAAGAGACAGTGGGGCTGAATGACATGTCAGCCTAGAAGAGAAATAGGCAGTTTTAAAATTCTTCCCTGTTTACACACACGCAGCAGCAGAGTCACCAACTCGAGTTGTAAGAACAGATTAACCTACAAATTCGAAATTCTGACATGGTCTTAAGTAATTCAAAAAACACTTGTGGGGCACGGTGGCTCATGCCTGTAACCCCAGCATTCTGGGAGGCCAAGGTGGGAGGATCACTTGAGCTCAGGAGTTCAGACACCAGCCTGAGGAAGAGCGAGACCGTCTCTACTAAAAATAGAAAAATTAGCTGGCTGTGGTGGTGGCACCTGTAGTCCCAGCTACTCTGGAGGCTGAGGCAGGAGATGACTTGAGCCAGGAGTTGGAAGCTGCAGTGAGCTATGACATCACTACACTCTAGCTGGGGCAACAGAGCAAGACTCTGTCTCAAAAATTAAAAAAAAAAACCCAAAAACTGAGACCTGCATGCTCCCAACTTAAACTCTTATCTACACAAATTTAAAATATTTGTAAATAAATCACAAACAAGCATTGAATTATATTTGCCAAATATTTACCACAAATTCGCTCTAAGGAGACACAGACCAAAATACCATTAAAGCTATAACTCATGTGAACCAAGTGAAATCTTAGACACACATGACAAATGATGCGGACATGAGACACAAGAAAGTTAAGCCATCAGAATAAACCGGCAAAAGCCGTTTGATGACAGCTCGCAGCTAAGCTGCAGCTCAGGGCTGCAGGCGGCCTGCGGCTGTGTGGACGGTGGACGAGCGAACTCCAGGACGAGTCTCCAGGGTGATCTCGGGGTGCTGGGGAGTGGCGGGCCAGCGGCGGCCAGGAAGTCTGTTCCTCCCTCCCGTCCAAAGCCGCGCCAGGCTGGGCTCCTGCTGGCCGAGATCCGCGGATGGGCCGCTGCTGCCTGGGCAGGACGCGCTGCGCTGGCAGCCCCAGGGGCCTCTGGGCCCACAGGATCCTCCGGAGCGAGGCCACGTGCGCGGCGCCGAGGCGCACAGCCCTGATCATAGCACGGGAGCGCGAGCCAGGTGTGGCGAGAGGCTGGTGGGCCCCTGTCCCACAGCCCCCCTGGTCGCGGGACACACCAGGTCCCCCTCGAGTCGGCGGCCTCTGGAACCGCCGGGGCCTCTGGGGGCTCAGGGGATGCCCTCCTTCCGCTGGCAGCACTGCGAGGGCGGCGCGGACCAGTCGTACACGTAGGACAGGCGCAGCTGCACCTCGCGCTTGCACAGGCGGCCCTCGCGCGCCAGCGTCTGGTGCTTCTCCAGCATGTCCTCCAGGCTCTGCTTGTGGGTCACCAGGTACTGGTTGCTGCAGCCGCGGGACCTGTACTCGGTGTCGAAGCGCGGGTCGTGCTCGCGCTGCACGTCCACGGGCGCCAGCCAGGCGCCCAGCGACACGTCCTCGCTGTGCCAGGCGCGCAGGTAGTCGCGGCTGAGCCGCAGGTAGTGCACCAGGTCCGCGGAAAGCACGTAGCCGCCGCCCAGCGCGTAGGGCAGGTAGTAGTCGCACAACTGCCAGCCGGCCTCGCGCCAGCGGCCCCCGGGCTTGACGCGGCCGCGGCCCGAGAAGAAACCCCAGTAGAGGCGGCGGCGGCGAGCGGGCTCGCGGGCGCGCAGCTCGGCCAGCAGCGCGTCCAGCCGCGCGAACGAGTCGTCGTCCGCCTTGAGCACGAACTCGAAGGCCACGTGCTCGTCCAGCCAGGCCAGCATGGCCAGCACCTTGGCCGTGAGGTTCTCGTAGGCGTCGTGCAGCGTGGGCAGCAGCAGCAGGTCCCCGTGGCGCGCCTGCTCGCGCTCCAGCGCGCGCCGCTCGTCGGCGCCCAGGCCGGCCGTGCCTACAGCGAAGCGCGCCCACACGTCGCCCGGGGCCCCGCGCCGCGCCAGCCACGTGCCGCGGACCACGCTGCGGCGCTCGGCAGCGCGGGGCGCGCTGGCCACCAGCACGGCCAGGAAGGCGGCGGCGCGGGGCGCGGGCGCGGGGCCGGCAGGCGCGCAGCGCGTCAGGTAAAGCAGCGCCGCGCCGCCCAGCGCCAGCGCGCCCAGGCCCAGCGCCGCCCGCCGCCGCCCCGCGCGCCGCAGCAGCTTCATGGCCCCGGCGGGCCGCGGCGGCCGGCGACAGTGCGCAGGCGCCGGCGGCCGCGCGGTGACCGCGCGCGCGCGCGCGCGGGAGGCTGCCCCGCGGCGCCGTGCGTGCGTGCGGCTGGGGTCGCGGGTCGCACCCCACGCGCGTGGCGGGAGGAGCCTCGAGGCGCCGAGTCCCGGGGCGCTCGGTGGCGGCGGTCCACCGACGGCCGCAGCGGCGAGGGCCGGGCTGGGGACCCGCCGTCACGTGGCCTCGCGCGCCTTTCTCATTGGGCGCCCTCAGCGGCCGCTTCCGCCCGCAGGAAAGATGGCGGCGATGCCGTCGCCGCCGTGAGGTCGTGCCGATCACACGGCCCCTTGCTCACCTGCACGCCGCTTCCCGCAAGAAAGATGGCCGCGGCCTGAGCCGACGGTCGGCGGCGTCGCGGGCGCTGCGCTCTCCGGACCCGGCGCGGGGAGGGAGGCCGGTGAGTGAGGCCCGGGCCGCCGCGGGCGCAGGGCCGAGTGACCCCGCCGCCGCCCTGGGCCGGGGTTCGTCCGCCGGGCGGCCGCTGTGGGCCAGCCTGGGGCTCGGGGCCCTCCGCGGTTGGTCTTCTCTTGGCCGAAACCCAGGAGGGCCCCGCGGTGACCTTGGACAAGCTGCCCAACTTCTCTGTGCCTCGGTTTCCGCGTCTGCAGCACGCGGGCCGTGATCCCGGCCGTAGGGTTAGAAGATTTGAAGTCGTGTGGAGAGCCCTGGGTGTCGGGCCCGCCATGACAGCTGTGAACGCTGTTAGGGCTGCTCCTCAACCCTGCCAGTGCGTGTTTACCCCCAAGACATAGCCTAGTTTCACCAGAACGGAAACGCAGGGATGGCGAAGAAATATCCCCTCCACTTAAGGTGTCCCCAGCCTCCCCTTAGCAAAGGTTTGCCGAGTCCTTGTCAGGAGCCGAGAAGTCCCATTCTAGCGCCGGGCGGAGGGGGCGGAGGACGGGGGGCCGCCGGCCAGCGCGGTCACTGCCGCTGCCTGTACGGCGCAAGGAGGAGTATTGTGAAGTGGGGCAAGTTGTTTCGCTTGATGGTCTCCTGACGTAATTCATAGAATCTGCTGTCTTTTTTCTCTTAAGGAGCAAAGGACAGTCTCTGCACACACGTGTGTTTTTATGACTGCAATTAAGGGAGTCAACAAACACCAGGAGGAAGTTGTCCTGGTTCTTACCCAGTGCTTCCCTGACCAGGTGAGCAGGAGTAGAATTATTCCTCCAGCAGGAAAGGAAGAAGCCTCAGCCATGTTAAGAAAACCAGACATAAGCACCTGTGTCCGAGGTTCCCTTCCTTGGTGGACTTAGGCTTGAGTGACTGCTGTGTGCATATAGGACCACAGGTGCCAGGACAGTGAAGCTGAGTAAGATAGGACCGAAAAACGGGAGATTCAGTCAGCCTGTGTTCAGGGAACAGCTACAGCACACGGAGGTGGGGCCTGAGCTGCACCTGGAAGACCAGTGGGTTTGCCAGGTGCACAGCCTGGGAAGGAGCAGGATTATGGGCAGGAGGGAACCAGAGTTCCCTTTAGGGTAGGTGAGGTTTGAGGCTCTCTGAGCCCTTGCTCCCTGCCAGGACTGGGCATGCTGAGGGATTTCCTGGGCACTCCAGCCTTCTTGGACGTGAGCGAGGTGTGTGTGTGTAGACACATGTGCATATGTATGCATAGCTGTGCACAGGTGTGTGCATATGGGTGTGTTCAGGGACCATCACAGTGGGGGGGTGGGAGGGGATGGAGCCCCTCTGGGTGGGTGTGTTTGCTGGCACCAGGCCTCGTGAGCCCTCTGCACTCAGGGTCACCAGAACTCACAAATCTTGGGAAAACTGAGCCCAGAGAGGTCAGATGACTCAGCCAAGGTCATAGCGCTTGACTCAAGATCTGGAGAGTGAGTGACCTTAACCCCACGGTTCGGTGCCATGAGGCCAGGAGGGGCAGAGTCAAACTGTGCTGGCCAGCTTCGCTGTGGGCGTTGGGGGGCAGATCAGCCCCCCCCTGAGGTGATGACAGCTCTGAGTGAGAGAGACAGCTGGAAACCAGTGTCCTTCAAAAGGGGATAAAATAATATGGGTGGTCGGGATCCTGTAAATCCAGGCTTCTGTTTCACGTTGCAGAACAAGTGTGTTTGGTGAAGTACTTGCTGGTCCCACTAAACAACAGGTATGTGTCTTCTCTGCAGACTGGTAACTGCTTGTCCTCAGCCTGCAGCTCTGCTGGGGACACGGAGCTCTCTGCGGCACCCGGGCTTGGTTTGGAGCCGTGACTTCACTTGCTTCTCTGTGCCCCCAGCCCCCAGCCACACCTTGAAGCCGTCCCACAGTCCGGGCCCCACAGCAATGGCATCCAGGCAGGCTCCCCTCTGTGGCCTGGCTCCGCGCTGCCTCTGGCTCCTGGGGGTGGTCCTTCTGGTGGACGTGTCTGCACGGCCCGCCAACCACTCTTCTGCCCGGGAGAGAGCCGCCAACAGGGAGCAGAACGAGATCCTGCCCCCAGACCACCTGAACGGGGTGAAGCTGGAGATGGACGGGCACCTCAACAAGGACTTCCACCAGGAGGTCTTCCTGGGCAAGGACGTGGACGGCTTTGAGGAGGACGCAGAGCCGCGCAGGAGCCGCAGGAAGCTGATGGTCATCTTCTCCAAGTAGGCGCCGGGCTGCGCCCAGGGTGGCAGGGCTGTGGGACCTCCCTGCAGGGCAGTTGCCATCAACGCTCTTCCTCGGCCACGCCTGGAGGGTGTGTGGTGTTGGGCTGAGGAGCGTGCCGATGCCCCAAGCTGTCCGGGGCAGCTTGGCAGGGTCCCTCGTGGCCCGCCGCCCCTTGCAGGCTGGCGGAAGCTGCCGGAAGGCCTCTGGCCAGTGTCCTCTGTGGCGGAGGGCAGGGACGGGGCAGGGCCGTGGTTCCAGCAGCCCAGTTGCAACACCAGCCAGGCCACAGGGCCGAGGGACGGCGTGGATGTCAGCCGCCCAGGTACAAGTGTGGCCATCCTGGCAGGTCAGGGGGCTGTGGTGAGTGCTGGGGGCCTCCAACACCCCGTCCGTGTGTGTTTGCAGACCCCCCGTACAAGGCTCGGAAACGTGCGTTTGTGGGTCGGCATGTCCTGCTGCTGCCCCGGCCCGGAGCCCAAGTTGCTTCCCGCTTCCCCAGCCGCCAGGAGCAGAGCCGCCCTGCGAGTCGCAGAGCTCCTGCTGCGCATCCCTAGTAACGCGCTTTCTCCCCATCCCGGTTCCCGGAGCCTGGCTAAGGTCCCAGGCTGGGGGGTCCTGACCATTCGGCCTGGGGGGGCAGGTCTGGCTACGCTCACCCCAGGGCCCAGCCAGGGCAGCCCTGAGCCCAACACGTCAGCGTCTGTGTCGTCCTTGTAGGATGCTGGGCATGGCCCTGGGTCAGGAAGTGCCACTAGTCCTCCAGGGCAGGGGCTGCGGGCACCAGGCGAGAGAGGCTATGGACGCCCCCAGCCACCGGGCCCCCCGCAGAGGCTGGCCCTCCCGGCTGCTGTCCAGGGCCACGGAGGGCAGATGCTGGACCCCATGAGCCAGAGGGTGGGACCGGGCCCTGGGCCAGGGCAGGGCGGCCACCTGGGATGGAGCCTGTGGTCAGAGCACAGGTGGGCTGGCAAGACTGGACCCCCCAGGAGAGGTGGTGCAGCACCAGCACCGGGACCTGGGCTCCACACACAGCGCCCCCACACGTCTCCCAGCGGGACGGGCGGGGCTTCTCTCAGCGCACGTCCTCCTGTGATAATGACTTGACCCACCTGCCCAGATGCCGCCGGTGCTCCCTGGGGTCCGTGAGAGCTGTCTCCCGAGCCACGCAGGCCTTCCCTGGCATTGCAGGGAGAGAACCTCGTCCCCGGCTCAGGCGGGCTGCTGGGGTGGGCCGCGCCCCTGGGCACGGAGGCCTGCAGGGCCTGCTCCTGCCCGTCTCCCGAGGGTGGGGGCTTCTCTTTGGTCCCTCCCTGTGCAAGAAAGCACGCGCTGTCTTGTCTGGGGAGGCACACAGACATGACTGGATGTCGGTGCTGCACGTGCGGGTCAGAGCTTTGCGGCCGCAGCTGCTGTGGACACGCCTGGGCTCCGTCCCCATCTCTCGGCCCCAGGACCCTCTAGGATCCCATGTTGCATTTCGTCGTCTCAGGCTCCTCTGGGCTGTGTCACCCTGTCAGACTCCCCTGTTTTTTCCTGAACATGTCAATTCTGAGGAAGGCTGGTCGGGTGTCTGACAGAATGTGCCTCGATTTGAGTTCGTCTGATGTGTTTTCTGGTGACTGGACGGGGTTGTGCGTTTTTGAAAAGAACACCCAGAGGAGGGGTGCCGACCTTGCCCTGTCACAGCATCCCCGACGTCCGAAGTCACCCCGGGATGTCGACCTGGGTCACCTGGTGAAGGTGGCCTGTGCCAGGTGTCTCCCTGTAGAGTCGCCCTTTTCCCTGTCCCCGCTCTTTTCTGGAAGCAAATCACTGGGTCCAGCCCACCCGTGGGGGCTGGGAAGGAAGCCCCCCTCCTGCAGGCAAGCGCCTGCATATGTTGCTTGGACGTCTTGCGTGAGAAGGAGCTTTCTCTTTCCCTACCTATGTATTTACCTCGGTGCGGATCCATGGACGCCTGTTGTACACTTGGGGTACGGTCCAGTGCGATGCCGTTTATTTTGCTGCTCACGTTGTTCCAGCTTTGGCCGCTGGGGGCTCTTCCACTTGGCGCCGGGGTCCCGTTTTGTGAGCACTCCCTCACTTCCTGGCGCTGTCAGATGCTCCAGGCTCATCCACGCACTCCCTGCCCCAGCCCTGGGACAGCCACTTCCCTGGGGAGCCTGGTTCCTGCGACTGGAGAACGGTCTTGGGAACCAGGATCTGGGTTCCGGCTGTCGTTGCCTGTAGTCCTCCCAGCCGACAGAACTCGGTAACATACATGTGTGTACTAACTCATATATGTGTGTGCGTGCTAATCCTGTGCACAGGAGTGTCTGCTAGCCCTGCATACATGCGGGCATGTGCTGTGCATACACATGTGCACGTGCTGTGTGTGCGTGTGTTCTAGCCTCGTACACACACGTGCATATGCTGACCTGCATTGCACAAATATCCGTAGCCGTGTCTTCCTCGGCTGTGCTTCCATCAGCAAACAGCTTCTCACTGGCATCTTGACTCTAACGCTGTGCGCAGACATCTTTGCATCTGTAGGTTTTGTCTGAGTGGCTATGGCCACCGTAGGAGGACGTTGCGGAGCAGTCGATGCCCCCGAGCATCCCCCCGAGCGTCACTGACGCTGACCCCCCCGCCTGCCGCACAGCCACCCTCCCACGGCTGGGAGGGGCAGCCTCCTCCCACGGCCGGCATGTTCTCCAGCCCCCACCCCCACGACGGTGCAGGGGGTGCCTCTCCGGCCCTTCTCCCGGTGGCCGGGCTGCTGCTGTGGGAGCTGGCGCGGGGGCCCGAGGGGTGGCCCTGCCTCCCTCCCGTGAAGATCTTCGTTGGCTCCTCCTCTGGTCTGGGGCTGTCTCTGGCTTGTGCTGTGGCAGCACAGCACCGCAAACCGGGCGACTCATGAACGCTCCCGGAGCCTGCGCGTCCGAGGTCGAGGGGCCGTATCTGCTGCCCCTTCCTGCTGCGACGTAACACGGCAGAAGGCATCACATGGCCTGAGCGTGTGCGAGAGAGGGAAGGGGCCGAGGGTCCCACTCCTGCGATGACACCGTCAGCCCAGTCTTGAGGCAGAGCCCTCTTGACCTCATCACCTCTTAAAGGCCCCCAGCGCTGTTGCTTCGGGGCTTAAGTTTCCCACATGAACCTTGTGGGGCATGTTCAGGCCATGGCAGAGGCACAGGCCTCTGGGTTGTTATACGGACGTGGTGTGGAGGCCTCATTCCGCGTGTAGCTGAGTGGCAGTGGCCCTTTGCCCACAGGTGGGACCTGCTGGCCTCCTGCCACCCTGAGTCCCTGGGTCTGTTCCATCCTTGAACATGTTAGGTCCCCAAAGGGTCGTTTTCCAAAATCCTGTAACTTTACGTTCATATGAAGGTTTTTACCTGGCCGTACCTGAGGCATCTAAAATAAGACGCGCAGAAGGTGATCGTGGGAGCCGTTGTGAGTGAGCCCGAGAGGGAGGTTGCCGCTGTTGCTCACTGCACAGAAAGCCAGTTGCTGAGGCGTGCACTGTCCCGCCAGAGTCACTGCAGAGGACGTCAGCTGAGAGGAGTGGACTGTCTCAAACCCCACTCCCCGACCACCAGGGTCGGGGGTCCTGGAGGGGAAGTGAATGATGCAGGAGGGGAGCAAGCATCCATACACGTCTGGGGCGAGCGCAGGGCCTGCGAGCGCAGTGAGAGATCACGCCAGCACACACGTTGCGTGATCAAAACACGGTGCCCAAGCCCCTCCCAGGGCGGGGATTTTGGTATTACAATGAGCTAGGGGTTGACACTGGCCATTCTTTCAGCCTGTGCGTGGCCCAGTGGGTCTTTGGGCAGGGTCTGTGGTGGGTGTCCTTGTCCTGTCTTTTGCGGACACTGGTGGTGTGAGGCTTTGTAGTTACCTTGTGGCTGCAAGGAGGTTCTGCCGTTTCTAGGGGAAAAAGAACTCAAAAAGGGACTGGATCAGTGCAACAGAGCATTACAAAGTCCTGGTCAGCAAACCTCACAGGCCTGGCAACTTGTTACACGGGGACTATGAAAAGGCGTTTTTGTTCATGGAACTGGGTAACCACGACTGAGAGGGTGGGTCGGTGCGGATCCCGCCTCCTGTGCTGCGGGGCTGGGGGGTCTGTGGCCTTCCCATGGACCATGGGGGGGCGATGAGCTGTGGCCCCCGTGTCCCCAACAGCTCCTGACGCCTCCAGAGGCCCCGTGCGCCCTGTCCCTGCGGTTTCCGGCGGCGCGGCTGCCTGCAGGCGGAGGGTGGTTATCTTGGCGGGCACGCTGCTGCTGCGTGGGTCCTGGGGCCTGATCTGACGCCCGCCCACCTGCAGGGTGGACGTGAACACCGACCGGAGGATCAGCGCCAAGGAGATGCAGCGTTGGATCATGGAGAAGACGGCTGAGCACTTCCAGGAGGCCGTCAAGGAGAACAGGGTGCACTTCCGGGCCGTGGACCCCGACGGCGACGGTGCGGCGGGGGGTGGGGGCGTGGGGGGGACGGGGGGACGGGGCACCGTGCCCAGTCGGCCTGGTTTACAGAAAGGCGCTGAGCCGCCCAGGGTTTGACCTGGAGACGGTGGCTCGGCAGACCTGTGGGCCGTGCACCTGTACCGTGCGCCCACCCGGTGGCCCGCTGCCTACGCGCAGTGGCCGCGCGGGATCTCAGCCCGTCCTGGACGGACCGGGTCCTCCGAGAGGCGCTCACGGCTGGATCCTCGCAGGCCGTGTGTCGTGGGACGAGTACAAGGTGAAGTTCTTGGCGAGCAAAGGCCACGACGAGCGGGAGGTTGCCGACGCCATCAGAAACAACGCAGAGCTCAAAGTCGACGAGGAGAGTAAGTGCTCAGGCCCGATGGCGGAGCTCGGGGCGTGGTTGGTGTCCGGCTTTGGGGCTTTGGGTCGCGGGGTGGGGCGTGTGCGTCGTCTGTGCCGGGCTCTCCATGGGGGGTGTGAGCGTGGTCTGTGGGGGGGCCGCTGGAGGGCGTGGGCGTGGTCTGTGTCGGGCTCTCCATGGGGTGTGTGTGGGCGTGGTCAGTGCCAGGAGGGCGCTGGCGGGAGGGCAGAGGAGAGGCCCCACCTGGCCTGGGGGTTCTGCTGGTGGTGTCAAGGCCGACCTTCCTGGGCTGGAGTCCAGGGACTGAGCCTGTCTGGCCGTGCAGGAAGGCTGCAGTGCACTCCCTGTGCCTGTGTACCGTGCGTGCCCTGGCGTGTTTGTGTGTGCATGCATGTGCGTACTACATGGAGTGCCGAGTGTGTTCGTCTTGACCAGTGTGCGTGGGTGCTGGTAGGGGGAGAAGCAGGCTGCCGCCGCCCATCCCCCACCAACACCACCCGCCTGAGGGTCCTGTGGGGGGCGTGGCCCAGGCTGCTCCGGGTGCACATGCTGTAGTGGCACTTTGGACAGCAGGACACACATGTCAGATCCGTGGGGAAGCCTAGAGCAGCCAAGGCGTGAGGCACAGGACAGGTACCCTACACACAGACAGGGACGGCCCAGCCACCAGGCGCGGCTCCCAGGTGGAGGGTGCAGCCGGACGGGGGCTCCCAGGCCCTAGAAGAGGCGGGGTCCAAGCCCACATCTGAGGAGGCATGGCCAGAAGTCCTGTGTGGCCACCAGGCCGGGTGCGGGCAGGCCCCAGGTCCCCCCTTGGGTGGGAGGGTGTGGGCCGGCCAGCCTGCAGGGCTGGGGCATCTGTGTGGATCGAGTCTTATCCTTTCTTGAACAATTTGAAGACCCTTTAAAACCTTTGACCCTAGCCACCCCAGTCCCGTTTGCATGATGTCACCAGGACTTTGGTTCTGTCCCTTCTAAACCCTATGACCTGGACATTGTTACTTCCTTCCCAAATGGTGTTTGCATTTCCCTGCTGTTTCCATTGGGTTTCCCGTTGGTGCCGCGATTCACGCTGTTCCCGAAGGTGTCCTGTAGTGTTGGGGGTCCCGGGGGGCCCTTGCCCTGCCAGTGAGATTCCACTTGGGGTGAGTTCGGTTGCCTGCAGGTGGCTGCTGAGAGGCGGGGCTGGCCCCTGCCTCACACCCCGACTCTGGTGCCATTGCCCTCAGGCGTGTCTGTTCTGTCCGGGACACGCCCTTCCTGGACCCAGAGCCCTGTGGCAGCTCTGAAGGCCCCTCTGCCCTTGTGACTTGGTGGAGCTGTGCTTAGAAGTCACTCTGTTCTGGGGACCCTGCGCGCCCTGCAGTCCCAGTGCGTGCCCAGCTGCGCCTGACCCGACTGCAGCTTGTGGGTCGACCCCCTTGACCTCTGCCCTGCAGCTCCTCAGTCGGTCTGGGGGCCCTGGGAGGGACGGGGGGGACGCCTCGCAGGCACCGCCCCAACCCCTATCTGTCCCCTGCGAGGCTCCTAGGAGTCCTGTGGCTGGCGTGCACATCACACTCGGTCTGGGGCTGAGGTGCAGGGCTATGTGGTGTCCTGTGGCCCCCGTGGGGAGGGGGACCCTCCCGGCCCCTCCAGACTCTGCCGCCACATGAGCAGCTCCTCTCTGGACCTCTGCTGGCCTCTTACAGGAACACCAGTCGTTGGACTTAGGCCCCACCCTGATCTGGGATGACCTCTTCTCCAGATCTGTCACGAATGACAGCAGCAGAGACCCTCTTTCCAAATAAGGTCCCACTTGCAGTGCCCAGGGACATGGGACATAGAGCTTCTCAGGTCAGCCTGAGGCTGAGCCCAGGGCTGGGCAGCGCAGTGTGAGGACCCTGTGCCGTCTTCCAGAACTGGCCTTGGGTCAGCCTGTCCTGGGAGCCTGTGCTTGTCCTGCTTGGGTCTCAGGTCACCCTGTCTTTCCATCCTGGGAGCTGGGACAGGGAGAGGGACAGCCCGTGGCCCCCATTTGCCTTCCAGGGGGTTTGTCACGGGCAAGGAGGTCGCACAGTTGTCCATGGTGACGGGAAGGTTGGTGGTTTAAAGAGGAGCTGGCCCAGGCAGGACCTGGTGAGGCTGTGGCAGGGCACGAGGGACGTTGGGGCGAGTGAGGCCTGGACACTGGGACACGGTCATTGGCTGTGGTAAGTCCCAGGCTGGGTCAGGACCTCCTGTTTCTGCTTGGAGACCTAGACAGGCCCTGGCCCTGCCTCAGGGACACTCGGGGTCCTCAGGACAGGCGGGCGGCCACTGCTCCAGGCCTCGTGGCGGGAGCGTGAGGGCCACACTCCCAGAAGCTTCGCCTGGTCCGAGCTGAGAGTCTGTGGGAAGCTCTGAGCAGCTACGATTCAGTCATTTCTAGAAACTGGGTTTTCCTCCGGCACTGTGTCCTTCGTGTGATGTCGCACGTGAAACAGATGGAAAGGAACAGGGTGACGCCTTTGTTCCTACACACGCTGTTTCACAGGTGAGTCAGCCCCACGGCGTAATTTCCACCTGCTTCCAAGGAATAAACAGCCGTGAGTGGGGGGAGTCTGGGCCACATCGGAGGGGTCTGGCCCTAACTTGGGGTATCTAGTGGTTTTTGAGGGGTCCAGGTTGTCTGGGGGTATCTGGGCCACATCTAGGGGGCTCTAGGAGAGTCTGGGCCATGTCTGGTGGGTCTGAGCCATTTCTCGGGGGTCTGGGCCATGTCTGAGGGTCAGGGGTGTCTGGGGGCATTTGGGCCATGTCTGGGGGGGCCGGGCCGTGTCTGGGGGGGTCAGGGGGACTGGGCCATGTCTGAGGTGTCTGGGCCATGTCTGGGGGGGTCTGGGCCATTTCTAGGGTCTGGGCCATGTTTTGGGGGACTCTGGGCCGTGTCTGGGGGGTCTGGGTCATGTCTTGGGGGGCAGGGGACTCTGGGCCATTTCCAGGGGTGTGGGTCGTGTCTGGGAGGGTCTGGGTTATGTCTGGGGGTCTGTGCGTTGCCTCCCCCAAGCCAAGCTGTCCTGCAGAGAGTGGGGCCCTGGGCCCAGTGCATAGCCGTGTCCCATGTGCTGGCCCTCTGAGTTGAGAAAACATCTCTTGGAACTTTCTGGATTTGTGCACAGTCGTGTGCCTAAGAAGGTGCTCACAAGCTGTACCTTTCTCAGCACAGGAAGTCCTTGAGAACCTCAAGGACCGCTGGTACCAGGCGGACAACCCCCCCGCAGACTTGCTGCTGACCGAGGACGAGTTCCTGTCATTCCTGCACCCGGAGCACAGCCGGGGCATGCTCAAGTTCATGGTCAAGGAGATTGTCCGAGACCTGGGTGAGGCCTGTCCCTGTGGCTGGGGGGCGGCCCTGTGAGGGGCACCTGCTAGGTTTGGGCAAACCCTAACGTGCGGAATGACCTTCAGGCGTCTCACTCGAGGTCCCGCCCCGTCCAATCCCCTGTCCCGCAGACCAGGACGGTGACAAGCAGCTGTCCCTGCCGGAGTTCATCTCCCTGCCCGTGGGCACCGTGGAGAACCAGCAGGGCCAGGATGTGGACGACAGCTGGGTGCGAGACAGGAGGAAAGAGTTCGAGGAGCTGATCGACTCCAACCACGATGGGATCGTGACCCCCGAGGAGCTGGAGGTGAGCGGGTGTCCCCGGGGTCGGGCCCCGCGTCGAGCCGGTGTCCCTGGGGTCGGGCCCTGGGGCCTCTGGGGGAGCCTGGGCTACCTTTAAGGGGAGCTGCCTGGGTTCGGGCCTGAGCCAGGAAGCCGCTCAGGGCTGCTGTGAGGCTTGGCAGCTCCGCCGTGGGGTCTGGCTGGTCGCTGGGTCCTTCACTCAGCAGCGCCCGACCTCAGGCTCCCACACAGGCGGGAAGCCGCAGTGTGGCGTCTGACCCTGCCCTGGCTGAGTCCCGGCACTGTCCCTGGGAGGTGTGGGGGATTCTGTGGCCCCTTTTTTATGGGGCCAGACGGGAGCGCTCATGGTGGACGGGTACTGAAGTGACCTCCGGGCTGATGCCACGTGTGGGGCCATGAGTGTGGGTGGGGCCTTCTGTCACCTGGCCTGAAGCGTGGGTTGGAATCCACAACCTTCCTCTGAAGCGTTTTCAATGGTGTCGCGTTTGGGGCTTGTTTTTCTCCAGTTGCTGAATGAGTCATTGCGTTTTACGCCAGAATCTTCTGACCCTGCTGACAGCCCGGGGACAGGTGGGGTTTAGGGATCCCGCCAGGGTCGGGCCTGGAGCTGGCCTGGCCCTCCCTGCCCAGTGGCAGATTCAGTCCCTGTAACCTCCGCTGGCCCTGGGCAGGCCTTAGCTTCTCCCCGCCCTGTGCCCTTCCCATCCGTGGCGTCTCCCTTCTGGAACGTTCCAGAATGTGCCCACATTCCTATCTTGCAGCCAATGGGGTGTTTTCACTAGAAATCACTTTCTGTGGGTGGGGGTAGCGTTAGAGCCCCTGTTCACATAGACTCGGTGTCCCTGTTCGGACGTCCTTTTAGCTCATAGCCACGTCCCAATGTGGGGGACAGGCTGGCTGGGCCGAGTGGGGTCCTCCACGTTCACGGGGCGCAGGTTGGGGGCCTGGCGAGGAACGGGGACGAGATGTCCCCAGGAGCACCACCTGGCGGCCAAGAGGGTGGGGAGGGCGCTGACCCACTGGGCGCCCGTTGCAGAGCTACATGGACCCCATGAACGAGTTCAACGCTCTCAACGAGGCCAAGCAGATGATCGCCATCGCGGACGAGAACCAGAACCACCACCTGGAGCCCGAGGAGGTTCTCAAGTACAGCGAGTTCTTCACGGGCAGCAAGCTGATGGACTACGCCCGCAGCGTGCACGAGGAGTTCTGAGCCGCCCGCCGGCCCCTGGGCTCCTTCCTGACCCTGCAGACCCCCGAGGGCGGCGCTGGGTCAGCGGTGACTGCGTGCACCTCGCTGTCCGGGGCCGGGAGCCCGAGCCTCCTCCTGCTGCCCCCGCTCTGGGCAGGGCCGGTCCATTAAAGACGTGTTGCCGCCCGCGCCCCGCCAGCCTCGCCCCAGTCACGCCGTGGCCCGGTGCTCAGCGGCTCTCTGTCCTGCGGTCCCTTGGAGTCGCTGCATCTGGCTTCTGAGAACCGCTTAGAGCTGCTCCGCCGAAGGCACTGACCACATCAGGGCAGGAGGCCCCGGGCTGGGCCCCTGCGAGGGCCGGTGGGTAACGCACCTCCTGCCGTTTCCTTGAAAACTGAGAGTCAACAGAACCAGGTGTGCTGAGCTGGGCCGAGCAGCCAGGAAGTTCAGGGGAGGACGCCTGCGCCTTCCCAGGCCTGGGTGTGTCCTGGGGTGGGGTCCTCCCTGGCACGTCAGAACCACCCTGAGAAAATGCAAATATCTGTTGTAACAGGAATCACATTACTTACTTGGAAATATAGTTGTCTTTTTCTCTCAGCTTCATTCTTCGGGTGAAAATAAAACACAAAACAAAATCTGGAACGTTTGTGGCCAGGTGGCATCCACTTGAAGCATTTGAGGTGGGCAGTTTGGTTAACACGGAGGGCTCGTAGCTTTTGCCAGGCACCCTTGCACCTGATCCTCCCGTCCGGACCTGGGGGCCGGGGGGCTGCGGTGTTCGTGAGAAGGGGCAGGGGCGGCAGGTGGGTCACGGTGGGGGCTGGGCTGGGCGTGTGAAGTCAGTGTCAGAGCCTGGGCCGGTGAGCTGGCTGGTCTGGGTGGTCCCAGGGCCCAGCCTGGGGGCCAGAGAATGGGTGTGTGAGCACGGCTCGGAGGGCCCAGGGTCTGTGTCCCAGCTCTCCAGGCAGGAACTCGGGGCTCCCAGGAGCACCCCCTCCTCTGCCTGCCACGTGGAGATTTCTGCAGAGCCAAGGCCGGGGTACGGGGGGGAGGAAGGTCCCTTCAGCCCCCTCCTGTGGACTCCCCTCACAGCTCTTGTCACTGGGCCCTGCCAGGACAGTCACTGCATTGTGTGTTGTCCCGAGGGGACACACCCACAGGGGTGCAACGTGTGAGCTGAGGCCACACTGGGCTGGGCACACGGGGTGCACCCAAGGGACAGCAGCCACCCAGTGACACCGCCGTACTGAGAGGGGAGCCCAGCCCCGGGACACTGCCTCGCCAGGACCCCGAGCCCTGGGTGAGTGTCCCCAGCTCAGTGAACACAGCAAGGCTTTCCCCTGCTGACGCCTCTGACCTGTGACCTCCAACCCAGGACAGCTTCCTGTGGGAGAGGGTGCCGCCCAGGGGCCTGCTGCAGAGTGGGCTGGGGTGCAGGTGAGGCTCAGGCCTGTCACCTCTGGTCACCTGTAACCAGGTGCGCCCACTCTGCCGGATGTGTGTGGCCACGGGTGGCAGAGAGGCCCCCACATGTGCCCCCAGAGAGGAAGGGGTTGCCCCAAAGTTGAGTGGTGCCCACCAAGACCTCACGTTGATCGGAACCTCAGAGGAACCACTTGCAAATGGGAGATTTTTCTCACTATCAGTGGGAGACGAGGTTTGAGAGCTGGATCGAACCTTCCAGAAAATGCCGGAAGTTTCCTTGTTCGCCCACCTGGGCTGGTCACTCAACATGTAGGAGCTGCCTGGGGTGCTTGGAGCCCCTGCTGCTCCCGGGACCCTCTTTGCACTTCGGGGGCTTGGGGAGGGTGGCCAGGGCCGGGGAGCCGCCTCCGCCCACCCTCGCCCTGCAGAGCCAGGCCTGGCCTCTGCCCGGGGACTTCCCCGCAGGTGGGCCGAGGGGGACGCACCGCTCTTACCTGAGCTCCTGGCGGGAGGGGGTTTCCAGCAGCTCGCCCTGCTGGCGGTGCCACTCCACTTGCAACTGCTAAAGTTAACTTTCGAATAATCGTGTCCTGGCCACGAGGCAGAAGGTGCAAAAGGGACAGTCCAGGTCCTTGCTCGGGGTGGCCGTGGGGTCAGGGCGGTGCTGCGTGTGCACGGTGTGTGCGTGCGTGTGCTCAGCTGTATCTGCGCAGTCTCATGTTCTCCTCTGACCTTTGTCACCTCCTCAGAGGCCCTGTCTCTAGACACAGCCACACTGCGGGCTGGGGCTTCCACGTGGATTTCGGGGTACACAGATCAGCCGGTAAACACCTGTCCTGCTCAGGCACACTTGGCTGCTGGAAATGCACACGCACACGGGTGCACACACCCACGCACCCATGTACATGCTCAGTGCGGGCCTGTCACCAGCCTCTTGGTGGCCACTGTGGGTCTGAGCTAGCCTCAGACACCTGAGGAGACCCCCCAAAGGTCCAGACTGGAGTGGGGGGGCCTTGCTGACTCGTGCCTCAGTTTACCCACGTGCTCTATGCTCCTTTGTGCTGAGGGGGTGAGTGGTGGCGGGAGAGTGAGCCTCGAGGGGGGGCCCCCAAGAGCACCTGGGCTGGCAGCATGGCCAGGCTAGGCAGGGCAGGGCACCCAGCCGGATGGAGCAGGAGGGGTCCTCGGTGTGGGCTGGGCACAGACCAGAGGGCCGCAGGGCCTGGCCGTGTCCTGGCTGCCGAGTGGCCTGGGGCTGCGGGTGTGGGCTGGGCACAGGGCAGGAGAGAACCCCATGGCCGGGAGGACCCCAGACAGGCCACTTTCTGCAGCCAGCCTGGGTTGGGGTCACCAGCCGGGGGCCGGGGTCGGGGTCACCTGCCTGCCTGGGGCCACTTCCTCCTTCTCCTGCCCTCCCGCCCCGCCCCTCCCACAGCCCTTATAGCCACATCCTGCAAGGAAAAACCCAGACTCAGTGCTCGGCGGAGACGAGGATGTGTGTGGGGGTTCGGCAGCCGGGGCCCGACCTGCCCAGCTCAGTCCTGCTGCTCCTGGGGCTCCTGCTGGGTGCCGCAGCTGGGCTCGACTGTGCCGGGGACACGTACCCCCACAGTGGCCGGTGCTGTCGCGAGTGCCAGCCAGGTGAGCCAGCCCGGGGAGGGGACATCTGCGGGGCTGCTCCAGGGGACCCGGATCCAGGCCTGGGCCCTGGTCAGCAGCAAAGCTGGCCCTGGAGGGCGCGGGGGCCTGCCAGGCCCTGCCACAGCCCCAAGAAGCCAGTGCAGCGCACAGGCCAGGGCCGGGCCTGACCTCCGACCGGTACCCCCGGCCACCGCTACAGGCCACGGGATGGTGAACCGCTGCGACCACTCCCGGGACACCGTGTGCCGCCCGTGCGAGCCCGGCTTCTACAACGAGGCCGTCAACTACGAGCCCTGCAAGCCCTGCACACTGTGCAACCAGGGTGAGCCGCCTCCCCGCCCCCCGCCCCGCCCAGCGCCCCCCACAGCCGCAGGAGCAAACCCCAAACCACTGGGGCCAGGGCGCCTCCGGGGCACATCCCTCCTCCTGGGGGCCGAGGCTCAGCGGAGGCCACGTGGAGTCTGCATGGAGAACGTTATTCACGTGGCCTTGCTGGCTGCCTGGGGGGTGAGGCCAGGGCTGGAGGCTGGAGCTGGAGGCCGGACCGGAGGGTGGGGGCCGGAGGGTGGGGGCTGGGGCTGCTACGGGCTGTCCAGGGGGAGGACCTCAGCGGAGGGTGGGGGCGCCGGGCCTCAGTGCCTGTGCTGCTCGCCCCTGAGCTGCCCCCACCTGACATCCCCCCTGCCCTGCCCAGGAAGTGGGAGTGAGCCCGGGCAGAGGTGCACAGCCACGCAGGACACCGTGTGCCGCTGCCGAGCAGGCACCCAGCCCCTGGGTGGCTACAAGCGTGGAGTCGGTGAGCCCTGGGGCGGCCCCAGTGGGCAGGGGTGGGGTGGCACAGCAAGTGAGCGTGAGGTGGTTGGGGGCGCGTGCCCCGGGACCGGGGAGGAGCCGGGGCCTCACTGTGGTACGGACGACCCTCAATCCCCATCCCACGTCACAGGCCGGCGCCTCCCCTGCGTCCTGGCCAGGTCAGGCTCCTGGCTCCGCTCCCGGGTCAGGGCTGCTGGCGGGACATGGGCAGGGAGGGCCCCAGAGCAAGCCCACCCACCCGCAGAGTGCAGGGCCGCCGGTCCCAGGCACCTGAGCCTGCCCTGCTCCTTGCAGACTGCGCCCCGTGCCCCCCCGGCCACTTCTCCCCGGGTGACAACCAGGCGTGCAAGCCCTGGACCAAGTGAGTGCAGGACCTGGGGCGGGGGGCTCTGGGGCCCCTGTGGCCGACCCCCACCCTTGCTCGCTGAGGTGCCAGCCCCTCCCTGGGGGTGGACTGGGCGTGTGAGACCCCAGCCCAGGCCAGGGAGCATGTGTGAGACCCTCACTCATCCATAGTTGGAAGCCCCCCCAGGGCTCCCATTCCAGGCTGGGAGGGCAGAGGCCGCGGGGGCTCAGGGAGGGCTGGGGCAGGGCTGAGGCCGTGGGGTGCAGGGGCGTGTGGTCTCGGAGACCTCTGCAGGGCGGGGGACCTGGGAGCCTGCACAGGGGTCCTCGGCCGCTTTTGGCCTGGAGTCTGAGATGGACGCTGCCTGTGGCCGACCTGTGTCCCTGGGGTCTCGGGCCTGACCAGCACCTCTGCCCCCCTGAAGCTGCACCGCCGCTGGGAAGCGCACTCTGTGGCCGGCCAGCAACAGCTCCGACGCCGTCTGTGAGGACAAGAGCCCCCGGGCCACACCGTCCTGGGAGACCCGGGGCCCCCCAGCCAGGCCCATCACTGTTCAGCCCACCGTGGCCAGGCCTGGGACATCACAGGGGCCCTCCACACCCCCCTTGGAGGCCCCCAGGGGTAAGGGGGCCTGGCCTGACCCCAGCAGGGCCCCCAACCCGCACGGGGGAGTGGGGGAGGGGACTGGGAGGGGGCTGCGAGGGGGGCTGCCCTCTGACCACTTCGGGGCCTCCTCCCTGCAGGCTCTGTGCTCGCCGCCCTCCTGGGCCTGGGCCTGGGCCTGGGGGTGCTGGCCCCCCTGGCCATGCTGCTGGCCCTGCACCTGCACCGAAGGGCCTGGAAGACACCCCCGGATGCCCCAAAGGGCCCTGGTGAGTGTCCGCTGTGGGCCCAGCCCAGACCACCCAGGGGGGCTGAGACCCCCCCCACCTCCCATCTCTCCCCTTTCCTCCCCAGGGGGAAGCAGGTTCCGGACGCCCATCCAAGAGGAGCAGGCAGACGCACACTCCTCCCTGGCCAAGATCTGAGCCGTGTCCACGGGGAGGACTTGCACCCCTCCCAGCTGGGCCCCAGAGGGTCCATGAGGCCTCGTGGGGCTGCGGGGGCGCCCCAGGTACGGGCTGCCACACCCGCCACCGTGCCGGCCACTGCGCCCACCACCAACCTGGGCCCACCCGCACCGTTGTAGGTGCGCCTGGGTGGGCTCCCGGGCTCTGCTACGTATGTTGTGCATACGCCCCGCCCGGGCAGGGCCTCAATAAAAGCACTGACAGACGCGGCTCTCTGGCTGGGCACCGTGGGCTGGGGGCTGCACGCTCGGGTGGGCACCGTGGGCTGGGGGCTGCACGCTCGGGTGGGGACAGGGGTCGGGGGGG
>CM052444.1:107288074-107306182 GCA_028533085.1 Varecia variegata
GGGGGCAATGGGCACAGGGGCAATGGGCACGGGGGCAATGCGCACGGGGGCCGAGGGCACGGGGGCAATGGGGAGGGCGGGAGGCCGGGCCTGGAGCAGGGCCGGGAGGTGGGTGGGGGCAGGTGGCCAGGGGCCCAGAAGGTTGAAGGTCATGGGAAATAGGAAAGGGGTTTTCTCCCCAAACTTTGGCCACACACCGACTGCATCCTCCTCACCGGGCATGGCCCTCCACCCCCGGGCCACTTGGTGCTTTTTTCCAGCCAGGACACTGCTGTTCCCTGGCCCCAGACAGACGTGGGTCACCTCCTCTCGGCTTCTATGCTGTCCCTGAGCCCACGCCCCCTTCCTGCACCGACACCCGTGTCTGCTGGAAGCTCCTGGACCGGCTCCACCCCAGGCCCCGCCGCCCAGTCCAGCGGCCGCGCTGACTGGCCCCCCACCCAGCAGCACGGGCTGCACCGCCTGTGGGATGCTCTGCTGCACGCACACACGTCACTTGTGTCATCTGAGACAGAAGATGCAAACGTAGGATGAGCTGCTCATAAAATACTGGAAAATACAGAGGGGCAGATAAAAATCTTCTCTGGCCCCACGAAACCACTCGTTCGCCAGCACCGCCCAGGAGCAGGTGCCGGGAGGGGCCTTCCGGAGCGAGCGGGACAGGAAGGCAGATGTGGGCTCCGAGTCACGGATGTCGCTCCCCCTGGAGGCCCTGAGAACTCTGATGTCTGTGCCCACACGTGGCGGTCACCGGGCGCAGTTGCCGGGTGCCGCGGTGCAGCTGGTGGGCGCCTGGCTGAGCCCATATGCGGCACCAGGGCCCCCCCGGGGATGCCCTGCAGGGAGCTGCTCAGGGGTTGGTCGAGGTATCAGCCCCACCATCCGGGCTTCCTGCCCCTGTGCCCCCAAACCATGTGTCCTCCTGGCTCTGCCCCTACTTCCG
This sequence comes from Varecia variegata, assembly GCA_028533085.1. Classification (NCBI taxonomy): domain Eukaryota; kingdom Metazoa; phylum Chordata; class Mammalia; order Primates; family Lemuridae; genus Varecia; species Varecia variegata. The sequence continues at coordinate 107,289,018 of CM052444.1, forward strand.
GAAGGACCAACTGACACACCAGGTTGGATAAGCATCATTTACAGGGGATGTGCCCTGTCTTCCTAGGCCACAGCGCACTGGGTGCTCACCAGAATTGGGGGTGGCCCCATGCTGGTGCAGACCTCTCAGGCCTCTCAGACAGGCAGGGGTGAGGTCTGGCCTGCTCTGGTCCTCCCCGAACACCTTTACCTGGCGTCTAGGTGTGGTCTTGTGGCTTCTCTTCCTGTCCAAACGCTCAGACCGACCCCCTGGTCTAGGGCTGAGCAGAGGCCTCCAGGCCCCTCGCTGCCGGCCTGGCCCTCTCCCTCGCAGCCTCTGGGCACCTGGACCGCAGCCCCCCCCCCAGACCCCTTCCTTTCCCGCAGCGTGCACGGGCCACCTCCCTGAGGGGACGGCTTGCACGTCTTGGGACTTAGGGACAACCGGGAGTTACAAAGTTCTAATCCCTGTTGCTTCCCTCGGAAACCGTGCGGTCGGTGGTGGCCCTGGGTCTCAAAGGGGCGTCTGACCAGGTGTCCCGACGGTGGCCACGTCTCCAGCCCCCACCTCCAGCCCGTGGGCACAACCGCCGTCACATTCCCGAGACCCACGGGCCCAGCAGCCCCAGAAATCTCCACCAGCTTCGCTGTGCTGAGCCTCACCCAGGGCTGGGGACAGGTTCCAGGGCCCCTCTGTGCCCGCAGGGGGCCCTGGGCTCAGAAGGACACAGGAGCCTCCGAGAGCTGTCAGGGCCGGTGCTCTTGTCCCTCCGGGTGGCCCAAAGTGGCTGGGCAGAGAGCAAGAGCCAGAGGTCTGGGTTGGGACACCCAGTCAGAGCCCGCCTGGGACACCCTGGTTGACAGTGACCCGGGCTCCGGCCCCTCCCGGTGGCCCTCCCCGCCCACGCGATCCGCCCCGCTGCTGCGAGCTGAGGGCGTCCCTGGGAGCTCTGCGCACCGGACGGCGCCCTTCCCATCTGCAGCCCGGCCGGCTGGGTGGGCCCAGTGGGGGTGCTTGCCCTGATCCCCCCGTCAGGGTCCTCAGCACCGGGGCTTCATGGGTGTAGCCAGGGCTTCTGGAGACTTCTCAGGAAATGAGCGACTTCGTCCAGCCCCTCTGGGTGGTGGAAATCCGCAAGCCTGCGGGGGAGCCCTGAGGAAGCCGGAGGTGGGGGGGCTGGGGAGAGACGGCCCCCAACCACCCTGCATCCGGGGCCACCGCGGTGGCCGCAGACTTTGCATAGAAAACATTTCCGACCCCCACCGCTGTGTCCACAGCGCTCGCCCCCTCCCCACGCCCATCTCGGGGCAAATTTAAATCCGATTGGAATTGGGGCGGGGGCGGGGCATGCGTGCGCCTGGCGTCTTAAAGTCCCGGACGCAGCCTGTCAGGGTGCGATGGGCTCGGTGGGCGCGCGCAGGGCCCTGTGCGGGGTGGCGCTGCTCTGCGCGCTGGGCCTGGGCCAGGTCCCCACCGGGGGCCCGAGCTGCGGCCCCGGTCGCCTCCTTCTTGGGACGGGGACAGACAGGCGCTGCTGCCGCTCCTGCACCTCGGGTAAGACCGGGCCGGGGCCGGGACTGCGGGTGGCAACGCGGGGTCCCTCCCCAGTCAGACGCGGCGGCTTTCACCTAAGGAGGGTGGGCACACAGCCTGGGGGGTCCCGGACCGAGGGGCGCTGGGCAGTGGACCTCGGGTTGGGGAGCAGAGGCGGGGGAGGGAGCCTCCCCAGAGGGGCTGGGGTCCCCAGGTGGGGGAGGGCTGCCCAGGCCCTGCTGAGCGGGGCGGGGCCACCACCCAGGCCACCTCCTGCCCAGTTTGGGGTCCCAGCACCCCCTTCTGCCCTGCCCCCTGCCCCTGCCCCTGCCCAGCAGCTGTGGATGAGGGGCAGCCGAAATGAGGCAGACCCCCGGAGCTGCTTCCTGGCAGGCCTGGGGGTTGGAAGAGGGTGCCCTGGGGGTCCCAGGTCCCAGGGTGGCTGGTGCAGTGGCCTCCGAGGTGTTGATGGGGCTCCAGGGGGCTGTGCAGGGTGGAAAGTGAGGGGGGCCCAGGCCCAGGGTCCTCAGGAAGCCCAGCAGGGACTGGCGTCCAGTCATAGGCAGGGCCACAGCCACTGGGGTGGGGCAGCCAGGCCACATGGCTGAGGAGCTGGGCAAAGCCACCGGTGCTCATCCGTACTTTCTGCCCCCTGGGGCTGGCTGAGGGTGGGGACCTGACACCCCCACACCCCTGCCCCTGAGGGCTGGGGGAGCCCTGGAGGGCACAGGCCGCCTGGCTGCTGAGAGGTTGGCCTGTCCCCTGCCTAGGCCAGGAGGGCTGCTCTGAGAGGGACTGCACGTGCGTCCAGCCCGAATTCCACTGTGGGGACCCTCAGTGCAAGAGCTGCAAGCACCACCCCTGTCCGCCCGGCCAGAGGGCGAAGCCTCACGGCAAGTCCCCAGGGCTTTGAGCCAGGCTGTGGGGGGCCGAGCTGGAGCTCTGGGAGCAGGGTCTGGGGTGGGGGTGTGGAGGGTGGGCACGCCCCCAGGCGGGCACCAGTGTCCTGGGCCCGGCCCCTTCTCAGGCACCCACTGCTGGGCAGCTGTGGGTCCTTCCCGCGCTCGGCCTGGGCTTCTCCGGCTGCAGCCAGGCTGCCGCGTGGAGGTCGGCCTGGCTGTGGGGGCTGTGCTCTCGGGCCCTGGCTCTGCCGTCCTGCCCATCTGCACAGGGACGGCCGGAAGGAGCCTGCCCTCTGTCCCCAGGAGTCCTATCTTGAGTCTGGGGATGGACTCCTGGGGGGTGGGCAGGGACCCAGGCTCACCCTCCCCCCAGGACCCTCCGGGCTCCGCCCTCCAGCCTGCAGGACCAAGCCTGGGGCGTGGCCCGGCTCGCACAGGCAGCTCCTCCCCCAGGAACCACCCCTCAGCCGGGTCACAGCCCCTCGGTGCCCCCGTCTGCCTCCCACCCGACGCCGGTCCTGGAGCTGGCAGACATGGCACCAACTTACCAAGGGCCCGGGTCCCGTGGGCATCAGAGATGGTGTGGGGCCATTCTCCTATGGACCCAGCCCCCCAATGGACCCCCGTACTCACCTGACCCCTCCACCTCCACCCTCACAACCCCCACAGCCTGTGTGTCCCTCTGTCCCCAGGGCAATTCATTTTTGGCTTCGAGTGTGTTGACTGTGCCGCAGGGACCTTCTCCCGGGGCCGAGGGGGCCACTGCAAACCTTGGGCAGAGTGAGTCTTGGGTGGCCCTTCCGGTGGCTGGGCGGCCGAGGACGGCCTGCTCTGTCCCTGCCAGTGTGGCGACCCCACAAAGCAGCCCGAGAGGGGGGCTGCCCGGGCGGTCCAGGGCTGACCGAGTCTGTCTGTGCGTCCCAGCTGCTCCCAGTTTGGGTTTCTCACCATGTTCCCTGGCAACAAGACCCACAATGCCGTGTGCACCCCGGAGCCGCTGCCCCCAGAGCCGCACGGCCCGCTGGCCATCGCGCTCCTCGCCGTGGCCACCTGCATCCTCGTCCTGACCGTGGCCCAGCTTGGGCTGCACATCTGGCGGCTGAGAAGGCAGCACGCATGGCCCCGAGGTCAGTGGTGCAGCTGTACCCGGGGTGGGGGGAGGGAGCCCCTGGCCACGTGCTGACCGCAGCCCTTTGCAGAGACCCAGCTGCTTCTGGAGGCGCCGCCGCCAGCAGAGGACGCCTGCAGCTGCCAGTTCCCCGAGGAGGAGCGGGGAGAGCGGCTGGCAGAGGACAAGGGCCGGCCGGGAGACCTGTGGGTATGAGCCTGGCCGTCCTCGCCGGCAGCCGGAGCCTGAGCCGGACCCTCTCCAGGAGCTCACCTAGGCTGACGCGGGAGCAGGAGTTCTGTGTCCTGCTCTGGGCCTGGCCCTGCTCCCCTGACGGCAGAAGTGGGTGCAGGAAGGTGACAGGGACAAGTCCCCAGACCGTGCAGAAGGGCAGCGGCCGTGGCTGGGCCCTGCAGGAGGGACAGATGCAGCCGTGGTTGCCTCCCCCATTGCTGGCCCCGCCGGGGTAGGGTCTGGGGGCCCCTGAGCCCCAGGACGGGGCCCTGCCTGTGGGTGAGCAGCACAGGACCTGGCTGCAGGTGGCGTCTAATAAACACTTGTTCAGTGACCTGGGTGGATGTATACCGGGCATGGGTGAGGACAGGGAGACCAGGGCCATGCCCGTTGTGGCCGTGGTCCCCTCCACAGGGGGAGGGGCCATCTTCGGAGCTCCCAGCCCTGGGGGCTGTGGGGCACAGCCGGGACCCATCCCAGTCCAGGCACAGCACTCGGTGGGGACCACAGGGCTTGGGGGGCTTCCTAGGAGAGGGAGAGGTGCTAGACGCTGGCCTTCTGGGCTTCTGTGTCCAAGCCCTGCCCCTGACCGTCTGCCCAGCACACACTGGGACAGCCGAGTTCTGGGCCTGTGGTCTTGGGGCCTCCACCACTCAGGACAGCCCTGCAGACTCTGGTTTCTGGCCACACGGCCTGCGGCCTTTCGGACACCTGCTCTTGCCTCACTGCCCAGAGCCCAGGGCTCGGTCACCTTCCACACCTGGCACTTTCCAGTGGTGTGGCAGCCTCAGGTGGCCTGGCTTTGTCCCTGTCTCCAAGGCTCCCTGCTCCCCTCTGCCACCTCACCCCCCCAGGGACCAGCCTCCCAGCCTCCTGGCCCCAGCGCTGGCTCTTGGCTCTGACAGGGGCTGCTGGCACAGCCCTGCAGGGAGTGGCAGGCCGGCCAGTGGAGGGAGGTCAGTCTCAGCAGCACCCTCCTTGCCACCTGGCCTTGGCCCCAACGCCCCACACCCATGATGTCCCCTTGTCCCAGCAGCCCTCACCCCCCCACCCCCTGGCACACCCTGGGCAGGGGGCAATGGGCCCAGCTCACAGCAGGTCGGTGGAAGAGAGGGCGCCCGCCCTGTGGGACCTAGAATGTGAGGAGCCAAGGCCATGCAGGGCTGCCGGGAATGTGCTGGACAGTGGGCGTGGACAGGGCCTCCTGCTCCCGGGAAGAGGGGCCTCCACAACTCATTCGAGACTCTACTCACGCCTGTAGTCCCAGCACTCTGGGAGCCTGAGGCGGGACGATCCCTTGAGGTCAGGAGTTTGAGGCCAGACTGAGCGAGACCTCATCTCTACTAAAAATAGAAAACATTAGCCGGGCATGGTGGCGCACCCCTGTAGTCCCAGCTACTCAGGAGGCTGAGGCAGGAGGATCGCTTGAGTCCAGGAGTTTGAGGTTGCTGTGAGCGAGGCTGACGCCATGGCACTCATTCTAGTCGGGGCAACAGAGCAAGACTCTGTCTTAAAAAAAAAAAGACTTTACTCCTGTGGGAGACATTTCATCAGGCGCGCCCAGGCTCTGCCCGCTCCCTGAGGGTGAGACACACAAACTTAGCTCACTGATAAGAAAATGCCTGGCGGGCGGGGCAGGGACAGAGGGGAAGGCGGTGCCCGCCAAGCCCGCACAGGTGTTCAGGGAAGAGGCCCCGGAGACGAGGACGGAACGGAACGCGCCCGGGACCTGCCGGCGCACAGCCGGCCGCCCCTGCCCACCCGCGCCCCCCGGGCCTGCTCTCTCCCGGCGCCGCGCAGGCCCCGCCCCGACGGGAGGGCACCGCTGGCGGCACCTTCCCCAGAAAGCCCCGGGCCCGCCCGCGCGCAGGTACCGCAGCGGGGCTGACTCAGCGCGGAAACTCCTGGCGCACGGACCCAGGCGTCAGCGCGGGGGCGCGGGCCGGCGGGGCGTGGGGGATTCCCGTCGGGGCGGCCCCAGGCTCGGGCTTCGGGAGGGTCTCCAGCGCCGCCCTGCGGGATTTGCTTCGTGCGGGACCGCCCAGTGGGCAGGGCAGTTCCACGCTGAGAAGGACCCGTGCAGAGCCCCGGGGCGGCCGGTGGGGCCCCAAGATACAGAGTCTCCCACCAGGGGTTTGGGGCACGAGGTGGGGGCGGGGCGATGCTCAGGGCTGCCTGCAGGCGCGGAGACTGGGGCTGCTGGAGTGCGGGGAAGGGGGTGGGGTGTTGGGATGAGAAGCCATTGCCAGACCCACCCCCCCCTTCAGAGGGCAGAGACCAGCTCCAGGCCTCAGCTTCCTGGGGTGGGAGCAGGTGTTCGCCCACCTGCACAGCCTGGCAGCCTCCCCAGGGTGAGACCCTGCCTCCCCCAGCCTGGCTCTGGCCCCTCCCTGCTCCCCCTGGAAACCCACACCCCACCCTAGCGGCCGCCAGCTGTTTCAGGAAACCACAGCACACCGGGCCCCCAGGGTTGGACTTGTGTATTTTGTTCAGCCTCAGATAAGGGCCCAGAGGCCACCTCTGTTCCCAGAAGTGCTTCCGGCCACAGGAGCAGCTCCCCAACCCAGCCCCCAGCCCTCCCTTCCTGAGATGGAGACTCAGCCAGTGTGGGACCCTTCCCCAGTTGGACAGAGACACCTATGGCAGGGTCAGGGAGGGACCCCTTCCCAGATGAAACTGGACACCAGCCAGTCCTAGGACAGGTGCAGGGTGCCCTTGAGGGGCAGATGGTCCCTGGCTGTCCCCAGTTACTGGGATGTGTGCCCGTTGACCAGGTGGGCACAGATGCCAGGCCTGGCGACTCAGGGGCCTTGCTCCGGCCATCACTCCCTCCTCTCCCCTACTGGGCTCGCTCCTCTCAGCCAGGCCCCCGCCTCCATGGGGAGCAGCTGTGTCTGGGGTGGGAGAGGAGGCAGATACCTGCCTCCCACGAATCTCATCGTCCCAGGAATTGGGCTCTTCTTACAGACATAGTCCCAGGGGAGGGGGCTGGAGCCCGTGGGGGTAAGGGGAGCCCCACAGAAATGCACCCTCCAACTCCCCAGGGCTCCATGGCTCTGTCTGCCCAGGCCCTGGCTGAGGGAGGCCCCAGTGGGGGTTGGGGGGGGTCTGTGCTGGCCGCCCCCAAGACAGAGGCTGCAGACAGGAGGGCTGCCCGGGTGGGAGCTGGGCAGCATGACTCCTCCACACGCTCTGCAGGTGGAAGTCACTCCCTCAGTCCTCCACCCTCTGGACCCCAGGATTCACCCCTAGAAGGGATGGAGCTGCGGAGGGGCGAGGGAGTGGAGGGGACAGGCAGGGGCAGGAGTAGAAGGGGAGAAGGGAGGGAAAGAGTGGCAGAGGACTGGGAGGGGTGAGGGAGATGGATTCACTGGGAGGGGTGAGGGAGATGGATTCTCGGGCCAGCTGTTGGAGCCCATGTAGCTTGGATCTCCCTGTGGAGCCACCCAGCCTGGCTGCCAGCTCAGGCCTGAGAGGGGTCCTGTCCACTTGTGCTGTGCCTACAGCCGGTCACATCATTTGCCTACTGGGGGCAGCTTGTACCTCCTGGATCCCCAGGGCCACAGGTGCTGGGGCGCCCAGATGCCTACAGCCTGCCTCTCCTGGAGGTCCTTGCCATTCTGGGCTGGTGGGCAAGTGCACTGGGCTGGGTGGGGCTGGGGAGGGCGAGGGCATGGCCATCGCTCCTGGCGGGTGAGTGAATGGCGGTTCCCAGAAGCCTTGTTTATTGACCTTCAGGTGTTCAGTGGGCTCCAGGGACCGAGAGCAGCAGGTACAGTCCAGGCCTTCAGGGCAGCCCCAGCCTGGGGCAGGAGCTCAGGACAGGGAAGGCCACTGCCAGCGTGAACTTCTCATCACGTCCTGAGACCCCAGAAGTGACGAATCCAATGACAGGGCTCCATTGTCCCAAGACAGCAGGGAAAGCCTCTCTCTGAGGGCTCAGGTGACCTCTGCTGACAGCTTGAGGCCCCTGAACCTAGGGGGTGAGGAGAGCTGGAATGCTCCATGACAGCCCGATGCCACCATGGTACACAGCCCTGACCGGGAACCTCCGCACTAGCCATGAGGCTGCAGGTGGCACAGAGGCCCGGGGGTGTCAAGGCGGCAAGAGCAGGGGCTATGCCATGGCCAGGCAGCAGCCTTGGATGCCACAGGGAACGTGGCCCTGACCTAAAGGGTAGGTGGGTTTACCAAGACCTGGCGCCCAGCTGCCCAGGAGGCTGGCTTCACCCCTCTGGGCCCTTGGCGGGCTGCAAGGCAGATGGTGGCAGAGCTTGGCCCCTCATGGAGGGCCCACCACAGCTGTGCCAGGGGACTCAGGGTTCCTGCCCCTCGTGACAGCAGCAAGAGCGAGCTGCCTGCCTCTCCCCTGGGACCCCACAGCTGCAGGTGGCTGGGATGGGTGGCCCGGCAGCCCTCCCTCCTCACTGGGCTCCTTCAGGGCTCCGCACCCTGGGCGCCGGGTCCAGCCCTCCTCAATCCTCCTGTTGTCTGGACCAGCGACACTGCGGCAGACGGCGGCCTCTAGTGGTGCCGAGGCAGTTGCACCCCTGGGCAAGGAGGTGCCCTCCCTGCAGCCCCTGGGGTCCCATCATTGCTCTAGTGCAGAGCAGGGACCTGTCCTGCCACTCCTCTGGGGCCAAGCCAGGTCAGGAGGAGGAGTGTGTGACTTGTCGTGACCCTTTGGGGGCAGGCACGCTGTGGTGGGCCTGGGGGCAGGGCTACCTCAACCCTGGGGTGTGGACTTGGGGGCACAAGCCTTGCGGGCAGCCAGTGGGAGGGGTCTCTGTGCCCAGGTGGGCGAGGTGGGGGTGGGGAGGGCTGCAGAGGGGGCCATGGCCCCTGCTACTTGGTGGTGGGGGTCTGGGCACCTCAGAAGCCCTGAGCTGTCAGAGTTCTCCTCCCAAACCCCCAGGCCCATAGGGACCAGGAGTGCTGGAGGCCACACAGGGACTGACCAGGCCAGTGCAGGCTCTCATGTGTCCTTCGTGGGACTGTCATGGCCCACAGCCCTGTGGCCCTCACCCCAGCCAAGGTCCCGGGCCTCTGCAGGAACACTGTGGGCTGGTGAGGCTGTGAGCACCCAGCCTGGTGCTCTGGGACCAAGGAAGGAAGCAGCTGTGCCCGGCAGGGCGGGTCAGCCCTGTGGGGGCCCCAGGGGAGCAGTCCTGGGCTCAGAGGAGCCCTCCTTTGGAGACCCAGAGGGGTTCCAGAACCTTTCCTGGGGACACCAGGCAATAGTGATCACCGTGCCAGGCTGTGGGGTTCGGGGGTTGTGGGGCTGCGGGAGGGTCGCGGGGAGGGGGGCACAGGCGGTGGGTGGAAGCCCAGGACCTGTGGGGCTGCCCCACCGCGGAGCACAGGCCGGCAGAGGGTGGGGGCGCAGCCCCTTCCTGCAGGACAGCTCCCAGCAGTGGAGTGGGCAGGGGAAGCCGGCAGGAGGGCACCCCGGGGCACTGGTGTGGGCGTGCGCTCGCGGGGGCCGGGGCGGCGGGGCCTCCCTGACCCGCTACGGAGGCCGAGTTTGTAACAAAGTAGCCTTTATCGGGCCCAGAGGGCGGCCGGGCCGCTAGGAGCCCCGGTGGTTCGCGCCCTTGCGCGCCTCCCCCGCCGTCCCCGGGGAGGGCTCCCGCGCCGGGTTCCTGCCGCCCGCTCGCGGCCGCTCGGCGCCCGGGGCCTGGGGTTCCCCGCTGCGGGCGCCGCCGGGGCCGGGGTAGGGCGGCCGGGGGCGCCGCCCCGCGGAGGAGGGACGGCCGTGCGCGCCGCCGGGGCCCCGGGATGGCGCGGGCCTGCGCGCGCCCGGCCGGTCTGCGGCGCGGGGCGGGGGCGGGGGCGGGGGCGGCGCGGGGGACGCGGTCTCGCAGGCGGGCCGGAGCGGCGGCTGCGGGCACGGGAAGTTGCGGGAGCCCCCCAGGCGCGGCCACAGGTCCGCCTCGCCGTTGTGTAGGAGCACGAAGCGGCGCTGCGACAGCAGTGGCAGCATCTTCTGGCAGCGCAAGCTCTTCTGGAAGGTCTCGAGCGCCAGGTCTGCGGGGCGTGGGGGCAGGGGTAAGTGGGGACTGGCGGGGACGGGAGGAGCAGGAAGAGCGAGAGGCCGCAAGGGGCGGGGATGGGGGGGCTCCACCTGACGGGGAAGGTTGGGGCGTGGGACAGGGCTGCCACACAGGCCCTTGGCATCCAGGAGAGCCACATTGGTGGGGGTCTGAACGTGGGAAGAGGGCAAGGTGGGCGTCCGTCCGTGACTGGGCAGGCGGCGGGAGGGGGGGCGTATGGGAGGGTGTGGTGGTGGCGACCGGCCAGGGGCTCACCCAGGGTCTCCACGACCACGCCTGGGATCACCTCCTTCAGGACTTCACAGTTGGTGTGCAGGGCAGGGTTGGAGTTCATCTCCAGCAGCCACACCTGGGCGGGACACTGTCAGCATCTCTCCCCACCCACCCAGAGCCCACTTGGCCAGCAGGAGGCAGAGGCCAGGTCCCGGTCCAGCCAGGTGACTCTGGGAAGATCACTTCTTTTCTATGGCTCTCACTACCCCTGTTTGCCCACTGAGGCTCTGAGACTGAGAGTATGGCATGGGGGCCGCCCTGAGGTGGGGGTGCAGGTCTGTCCCACTTGTGGTAGGAGCTCAGCCTCATGGACACGCCCACCCCCAGGGCTGGGTGCAGGCAGGGTGGGGTCTGACCTCAGAGTCCACCCCAGGGGGCTGCCTGTGTGAATAGGGTGTGCAGGTGGCCCCTGCCTCCTTGCACCTGCCTACCAGACCCAACCCACCCAAGACAGCACCTTGAAGTTCTCATCAATCAGGAAGTCACAGCCAATGAGGTCGAAGTAACCCAGCTTGCACTCGAGCTTGGATTTGACTGCCAGGAAGCACTGGGCCATGATCTGCTGCATCCGCTTCTGTGAGTGAGGCAGAGAGGTCTTCTGAGTACCCTGCCCAGGCCTGGACGGCCACAGTCCCCCTCAGCTGCACTCCCAACTGTGTTTGTGTCCTCACCTGCACTCCACCTGCACCCCTGCTTGCACAGCCACACCTGCCACACGTCTGCGCTCTGAGTCACAGCCAGAAACTCACCCTACACACTCACGGAGTTGCTACTGCTCGGTAGGTACTGGGGATAGGAGAGTGAAGAAAACACAGGGGAAATCTCCGCCCTTGAGCAGTTCACACAACAAATGGACATGCAAATCTTGAATCTTGGTGAGAACCATGAGCCTTGTTGTATTTTAACTTGCTCTAGTTAAAGTTCATCCTTTGCTTCCCAGTTCAGTGGTGGTCTTGAGAAATAACAGCCTGCTCCCCAGTCCCGGAGATAGCAGAACAGACCCCATGTACAAAGAATTGTCTGGTGTTCCTTGAAGATGATGTCTCACCAGATAGATAATGTCAGTGAAGAGATAGAAATTATAAAGGGGAACAAAATAGAAATTCTGCAGTTGAAAAGTATAACTGGCTGTGCGCAGTGGCTCATGCCTGTAATCCCAGCACTTTGGAAGGCTGAGGCAGGAGGATCGCTTGAGCCCAGTTCAGGGCTGCAGTGAGCTAGAGTCACACCACTGAACTCCAGCCTGGGTAACAGAGTGACAACCTGTCTCAAAAAAAAAAAAAAAATCCAACTTAAGTGCCATCAGCTGATGAGTGGATAAAGAAAATGTGGTGTATACACACACACACACACACACACACACACCCCGTGGAGTACTACTTAGTCATAAAAAGGAATTAAATAATGTCTTTTGCAGCAACTTGGAAAGAACTAGGGACCATTATCCTACCTGAAGCATCTCAGGAATGGAAAATCAAACACTGCATGTTCTTACTTATAACTGGGCGATAAACAGAGGATATATAAGGTCATAAAGAGGTATGATGGATATTGTAAACTAAGAAGGGGGAAGGTGGGAGAGGCTGAGGCATAAAAATCTACCTCTCGGGTACAAGGTGCACAATTCTGGTGACAGAGACACTGAAAGCCCTGATTTCAGCATGATCCAACGCATCCATATAACAAAAACAAACAAAAAGTGTAATTGAAATAAAAATTCCCTAGAGGAGCTCAACAGCATATTTGAGTTGTTTGAAGATAGGTCAATTGATATTATCTAATCTGAGGAACAGAAAGAAAAATGAATGAAGAAAAATAAAGCCTCAGAGATCTGTGGGTAGGATGTCATCAAGGGGACCAACGTATGTACAATGGGAGCCACAAAAGGAGAGAAATGAGCAGGAAGAATATTTGAAGAAATGATTGCAGAAAACTTTCCAGTTTGATGAAAAACATTAATCTACACATTCAAGAAGCTCAATTAACTCAAAGTAGGACAAACTCCGAGATCTGCCACATCATAGGCAACCTTTCAGAAGACAAAGAGAAAGAGAGAATGTTGAAATCAGCAAGAGAGAAGCAACTCGCTACGTACAAGGGATCCCCAATAAGATTAACAGCCAATTTCTCATCAGAAATAGTCCAGAAGGCAGTGGGCAACATATTCAAATTGCTGAAAGTAAAAATAAACACCTGTCGTTATTTGCTGCATAATTCTTTATCCAGCAAAACCATCCTTCAAAACTGAAGGAGAAGTTAAGACATTCCCAGATAAATAAAAACAGAGGTAGACCTGCCCTACAGTCCTTTGGGTTGAAATGAAAGGACACTGGATAGCAATTTGAATTCATATGAGAAAATAAAGAGCCCCAGCAAAAGTAACTACATAATTCAGTATAAAAGACAGTGTAAATGTATTTTTGTTTGCAATTACTTTTTTTCCTAAAAGACAACTGCATACAACAATAGTTATAAGTCTGTGTTGATGGGCACAAATGTATAGAGCTGTAATTTGTAACCATCACACCATGAAGGGGGATGGAGCTACAGAGGGGCTGCAGTGTTTGTGTACTATTGAAATTAACTCAGTATTAAGGCAAAGTAAATTGTTGTAAATTAAGATGTTCATGGTAATCCCCAGGACAACCACTAAGAAAATAACTCAAAAAGATATAGTAAAAGAAATGACAAGGTAATTAAAATGCTAGAGAATATCTATTTGATACAATAGACCATAGTAATGGGGGAATTGAGAAACCAAAAAAAGATTTAAGACATATAGAAAACGAATAGCAAAACAGCAGATGTGAATGCTACATAGTTAGTAATTATGTATTAAATTTAAATGGATTGCAGTTTCCAATTAACAGACTGACAGAATGCATAAAAAGACCATGTCCACAAGAGATTCACTTTAGATTCTTAGACAAAAATAGGTTAAAAGTAAAAGGATGGAAAAAGACACACGATGCAAACAGTAACAAAAAGGCAGCTGGAGTGGCTCTACTAATATCTAAGAAAATTGAGACAAAACTTGTTACTAGGGGAAAAAATGAATATTTTATAATGATAAATCAAGAAGATGTAATAACTATAAACATGCATGAACCCAATGACAGAGCCTCAAAATGCATAAAGCAAAAACTGACAGAACTTGGCCGGGCACGGTGGCTCACGCCTGTAATCCTAGCACTTGGGAGGCCAAGGCGGACGGATTGTTTGAGCTCAGGAGTTCGAGACCAGCCTGAGCAAGAGCGAGACCCCGTCTCTACTAAAAATAAAAAGAAATTATATGGACGGCTAAAAATATATAGAGAAAAGTTAGCCGGGCATGGTGGCGCATGCCTGTAGTCCCGGCTACTAGGGAGGCTGAGGCAGGAGGATTGCTTGAGCCCAGGAGTTGGAGGTTGCTGTGAGCTAGGCTGATGCCATGGTACTCACTCTAGCCCGGGCAACAAAGCCAGACTCTGTCTCAACAACAACAACAACAACAACAACAACAAAAAAAAAAAAACAAAAAAAAAACTGACAGAACTGAAGGGAGAAATACAGAAGTCCAGATCCCACTTTCAATAACGGACAGGCTATACAGACCCAAGATGAACACGTGAGCAGATGACCTGAACAACACTATAAGCCAAAGGGACCCCACAGACGTCTGTAGAACACCGCCCCCACAACGCATGAGTAACCAAAGGAAAACAATAGGGAACTTGGACTTCATCAAAGTTAAAAGCTTCTGTGATCAAAGGACATTATCACGATAGTGAAGAGACAACCACAAAATGGGAGAAAAATATTTGCAAATCATTGTATCTGATAAGGATCTAGTACCCAGAATATATAAAGAATTTTTATAACTGAACAAGAGCGAATAGAAAAAGTATTTGAATAGACATTTCTCTGAAGAAGACACACGAACGGCCAGTACGCACGCAAAAGGACGCTGGACAGTCAGTCACGAGGGAAGACAAATCAAAACCTCAGTCAGACGTCCCTTCACACCCACTGGATGGTTATTTAAGAAAAAGAAAAAAGGAAAAAAAGTGTGTGCAAGGATTTGGAGAAATCGGAACCCTTCACATCGTGGGTGGGGATGTGAAACAATGTAGCCACGTGGAGAATTGTTTGGTGTTTGCTCAAAAAGTTAAACGTAAGTTACCATATGACCCTGCAACTCCATGCCTAGGTATATTCCCAGGAGAACTGAGAATGTGTTTATACAGCGACTTGTAAGTGAATATTCATCATTCATTCAGCGTTGTTCATAGCAGACAAAAAGTAGAAACAACCTGAACGTCCGTCAGCTGATGAGTGGGAACGGAATGTGGTCCGGCCACACAGTGGGCTGTGGTATAGAAAGGAACGAAGCCCTGATGCCCACCACGGCGTGGCTGCGCCCTGAGAACATTACCCTGAGCAAAAAAAGCCGGGAAAAGCCACACATTGTACGATCCCATTTATGCGAAATATCCAGAACAAGGGTGCAGGAGGCAGCGTGTGGGCAGCGGCCACCAGCTATGGGAGTGTGGCTGAGTGGTGGCTCAGTGGCACAGCCTCTCTGGGTGGTGATGAGAATGTTCTGGAGTTAATGGTGATACCTGCACAACGTTGTGAAATGTGAAAAACCACTGAACCGTACACTTTAAAATGGTGAATTTTATGTTACATGACTTATCTCAGTGGCGAGGGGTAGGAGGAGCACGTCTGGAGGCACCTGAACGTGGCTGACTGCCACGGCCCACTTACACACCGCCTGGCCACGGCGGGTGAGCAGCGCCTCTGCGGAGCCCTGTGTCAGCGTCAGCTTTGCACCAAATTGCTCAACTGCCTTTGCTACCAGTGTTGCTGGAAATACCTCATAGAAAGTAACCCTGTGAAATTAGCACACCCCACCCCAGAGGACCTGTAACTAGAAGTCTTCCCCTGCACACGGCAGTTGCTACCCGAGCCCCAGGACGGACGACTGCTGTCTGCCCCGCTCAGGTGACCCTGCCCAGCTGAAGGTCGGTAAGTAATGAAAAGTTAAGCTTTCGCGCTGTGGTTGTGCCACTGAAGCCCAGCCGCCCTCCGACTCTGGCGGTGAGGCCAGCGGCCCAGAGGAACCCGAGCAGGTGGACCCTGCCTGGGGCTCTGCTGGCTGCTGGGGACGGTAGCTACCGGCTTAGTTGACGGGGAAACTGGAAGAGTTTCATTCCAAACACACAAGCACACGTGTGCACTCGTGCCCTGGGGGACCTCAGCCCCAGGCCCCCACTCTGCCCCGGGCTGGGGGTGCAGCGCAGACGCACCGTGAAGGTGGTGAAGACCCAGTCTCTGGGGAGACCCTTGACCTTCCTGAAGTTGTCATTGATGTAGCGGTTGAGGTGGTCCATGCTCCACACCGTGTCCTCCTTGAGCAGCACATACAGGGGGCTCTTCTTTTGCATGAACTGGGGGCAAGCGCAGTGCCTGGGGCCCCAGCATCCAGTGCCCTGCCCTCGCTGAGGGCCCCCCCTCAAGAGAGCCTCACCCCGACCTTGCCCCCGCAGAGACCCCCTCCCTCAGCCATCTCGGGAGGCCCCCTGCCCTGGACTTTCCCGTTAAGACCCTTCCCCAGAGACGTGTGCCCACAGACCCCTCCACTAGGTCCTCACAGATGCCACGGCGCCCAGCCGCCCACCCAGTGGGAGACAAGCTGGGGGCAGGGCTCTCAGTGAGTTCACCAGGACTCCTGGGGCCCTGCCACACCCTTCTGCCGCGGCTAAGGGTGGGCGGTGGGAGTCAGCGCTGACTGCAGGCAGAGGCAGCTGGACCTTCCTCTCATCTTCACAAGGCCCCAGGGAAGGCCCTCACCTGTGGGGGACCCTTACCTGGTTGGTCAAGTGGCCACTGAGGTCACAAGAATGGGGGTCGTAGAGGTTGAGGGTGAGGCGGGCGTAGCCATGGGCGAAGAAGACCATGTAGGGCGTGGCACAGGCGATGACCAGGTAGGAGCGCACGTCGAACTTCTTCCCCTCCAGCAGCAGCGGGTTCTGGATGTACCTGTGGGGCACCCCGTGGGGCTGCTGGGGCTGAGCCGTTTCCTCAGTGGCCTGCCACCTGTCCCAGGTGTGACCTTTGGCTGAACAGTGTCCACGGCAAGGCGACATTGCCGAGACCACTGCGCGTGTCTGGGGTGCCCCAGGGGCGGCCTCACCAGGAGCCTGCAGGGTGGGACCAGGTAGGGCTGGGAAGGGAGGGAGGCTGCCCGGTGGAGGACCTGCAGGTCCGCAGCCCCAAGCAGGACGCAGCAGCTCAGGAGGGGATGATGGAGGGGAGGGACGGCAGTTAGCCGCTGTGGCCAGAGCTGGGCTCTGCACTGGCAGAGGGTGAGGTCATTGGGACATTTCTCAGGCCAGACTGAGCCCCGTGGGAGGCTGAGGGTCTGGACCCCGCCTGGAGGCAGACACAGCCTCAGGGCATGCTCCAGCCAGGAATGCGTAGGCAGCTTTAGGCTGCAGCTCCAAGGCCACAGGGGGCCCGCTGGGCTGGACGGGAGGCAGCTGCCGGAAGACCTGCCAAGGCCAGGCCTCTTGCAGGTCAGAGGGGCAGAGCCGAGGCTGAGGGACAAACTGACCAAGCTCGCCCTGCTGCACTCGCCATCCTGTCTGCTGCACCCTGGACGGATGTGGCACCTCCCCTGTGCGGGGGCCCCGCTGTGGTCCGCAGGACGCAGCTCAGATGGGCGCTGGGAGTGCGGCAGCTTTCCACGGCCAAGGACTCCTCTGCTGCCCAGCTGACGGCCACGACCCCTCCCGGCGGGCTATGGTCAGCCCCGCCCAGACCAGCGCCCCTCCGGGCACCCGCCCACACCTCTGCACCACGCGCGCCTGCGGCGCCCGGAACGGCATCTTGCGGTAGATGGGGTCATCCTCCACGCTCTGGGTCTTAGCCTGCAGGGCGGCAACTTCCTCCTGGTTCCTGAGCAGGAAGATGCCTTTGCCCTGGTTAGAGGCGGTGGGTTTGCAGATCCACATCTGGGTTTCTGCGGAGAGAGCCGCCCAGCTCTGGCCCCGCCCCCGCCCCGCCCACCTGCCCCAACCGGACCCTGGCCGGACCCCA
>CM052444.1:107306682-107330696 GCA_028533085.1 Varecia variegata
GCGCCCCTCCCTCTACCTTCCCGGAAGTTGCAGTAGCTGTCGCGGCATTTGACCTCGCACCACTTCAGCTTGTAGTCCTCGCAGCGGCTGTCCTGGGTGCGCTGCCAGCCCTTGTTCTTGCAGTAGGAGCTGATTCTGCAGGGGTGGGGGCAGCGGTGACCTGGGGGTGTGGGTCCAGGGGAGGGGCTGTGGGACGCGGGCGGCGGCGGCGAGGCCCTGGGGCAGGGGTGGGCAGGCAGAGCAAGGGGGCAGCCGAGCCCACTCACATTGCGGCCCCGTTAGTGCCTCCGATGTAGAAGAGGGGGCCCTGCCCGGCGCCAGGCGGCTGCTTCGGCTCCTCCAGCAGGAGCCCCTCCAGGAGGGCAGCCGGGGGCCGGACGGCGTCCTCGGTGTCCGGGAGGTCTGCGGGTGGGCGGGCAGCCGGTCAGCAGCCAGGGCCTGGCCTGCCTGCGGCCCCCCACCCCGCTCCCCGCCAGCCCGCAGCCCTCACCTGCATCTCGGTCCAGGAGGCTTGGCTGGCGCAGGAGCCCCTCCTCCCGGCGGCTCCCCATGGGTCTCTCATGGGCCCAGCCTGCAATGGGGGGGTCGGTCAGGGCTGGGGGAGCCGCCTGTGAGGAGCCCAACCCACGCCCAGCCCCCGTGGCCGGCCCCTCTGCAGTGTCTCCAGGGCAGTCACCCTGCCGCCTGGGCTCAGATTTAACCAGAGGACCCGGGGACGGCACATCTGGGGAGACAGCCTTCAAGTGGGCAGGATCCGGGGGGCCAGGAGCTAGGGGCAGGGGACACAGAGGCCCCCCCCCCTCACCAGCAGAGCGGCGGCTCTGTGCAGGGGAGGGGCCGGGGTGTGGGGAGGAGCCGGGGGCCGGCCAGATGCAGGGATGTGCCCAGAGAGCCGGGGTCACAATGTCCATGATGACATCATGGCCCACAGGCCACTGTCAGGCAGCGGACAGGACGCTGCCCAGGGCTACACTCACTGTGGCCGCCCATGGGATGGCGCTGGCCAGGCTGGCCCAGCCATGGAGGGCAGCGTGGTCCCCGCTGGCCCACTGAGCCTGGCTCTGTGAGGCCGGCCCAGCATCCACAGCCACCGGGGCTCCTGCCAGCCCCTCTCCCAGTGCAGGGGCCTGCCTAGCCAGCTGGGCATGGCTGTGTGTGGGTCTGGTCCCCTCCCCATGGACTTGCCTTGCTTGGAGATGGGGTGCTTGTCCCAGGGGGCCCTGGCGGGGGGCGGGGCTGCTTCATGCTCACTTGGTGCCTGGGTGCAGCACCGCCGCATCCGAGACCGCTTGCTCCTCCTGGGGCCGGCTTGGATCCGAGTGGGGTGTCCCCAGCGGCGGATGAACCGCATGTGGCTGCGGGCTACTGGGATGGGGGCACCAGGGCGAGGACCCCGCTGGGCAGATGTCACCCTAGCCCCCCTGCGGGGCCCCTGGGCGGCCCGAGGTCCTGGGCCTTGGGTGGGGGGCACGCCTGGGCCGTCTGTGCCCGGGGAAGGTGGCCTCTGTGGGCTGTGGACTTGGGCCTCCACCTGTGGCTGGACTTGGGCCTCCACCTGTGGCTGGCTCCCGTCTCCGCGGTGGCTGAGGGGCCTGGCACCTTGTGGGGGCGAGGCCATCTCTGCGTCTTGTCTCTGCCGGGCGAGTCCACCCCGGCCGGCACTGTCCGTCTGGCCTCGCTGAGCAGGGCCTGGGTGCCGGCTGTAAGGAGGGCAGCCGTCAGTCCGCTCGGAGGGCCGGGGATGGGAGGGCTCTCTGCCCCTGGGCAGGGGTCTGCCCAGCCTCCACTGCTGCCCCTGGAGCCCCGCTGTGGCCTCTCTGTGGCCGCTGGCCGCCCCACTCCTCAGGGTGAGGACCCTAGCCCCACCCCACCCAGGACACTCTGCCCCCCAAAACCTTCCCTGAGTTGCCAGCCTTGGAACATCCCAGGGAATTTTTAGCCGCTTCTGGGAAAGGTCCTTCCGCCTCAAGGTCAAGCAAAGCCGTTTGGCTGCGTGGGAGGCAAGGACTTCCTTTGGAAGCCCCCAGCCCGAGAGCCGGGTCAGGCAGCTGCAGGCCAAGGATGCTGGGCGCTCGCCTGAGGCTCCACTGGGAGACGGTTCTTCCCCAGAGAGGAAAACTCATTTGCGAACCAGCCTGCCGGGCCCCCAAGAAACACCAGAGCAGAGGGCGCACAGGGCGTTAGGGTTAGCGGGATGGGCCTTTGTGTCCGCCCCCCGCCCCCCGCCCCCCGCAGGAGCCACCGGGCAGGGCGGGCCTTTGGGAGGGGTCGGACACCGGCCACACCCAGCACTGCTGCAGGAGCCACACACCTGTGCCGTGTGGGGACGCGAGGAGCCTGCCCGAGACCCCTCCCCACCCAGAGCAGGACCCTTGGGAGGGGCTGAGTGTGGGGCTGGGCCTGGCCCGCACTGCCAGGGACCAAGAGCCCGCGGAGCACGGCAGGGGCGTGTGCGTGTGTGCGTGTGTGTGTGTGTGTGTGCGTGCATGTGCATGTGTGTGTGCGCGCGTGGGACTCTGCATTGATTGGAGACCCCGGCCCCTTCCCGCTGGGCCCCAGCATGGCAGCAGGGCCGAGGAGGCCCAGGACTGACTGACCAGGACCGTCCCCCAGCCCAGGGCCTGCCAGGCTCACCCGGCATCAGAGGGAGGGGCCGCGTGTGATCGAGAGTGACACACACACACACCCCTGCACGGGCAGACACACTCACACACACGCAGACACACCCCCACACGGACACACCCACACACATGCAGACACACTCACATGTAGACACACCCACACACACATGCAGACACACAGACACACCCACGCACACCCGCAGACACACCCACGCACACCCGGACACACCCCCACACACGCAGACACACCTGCACACACACACACACACACGCACATCACATGTAGACACACCCGCACACACACACACCCACACCCACATGCAGACACACATGTAGACACACCCACACACACACGCAGACACACCCACACACATGCAGACACCCTCCCACACACACGGACACACATGTGGACACACACGCAGACACACCCACACACGCGCGGACACACCCGCACACACGCAGACACACTCACATGTAGACACACACGCAGACACACACACACGCGCGGACACACCCACACACGCGAGGACACACCCACACACATGCAGACACACTCACATGTAGACACACACACGCAGACACACACACGCAGACACACTCACATGTAGACACAAACACACACAGACACACACACGCGCAGACACACACGCAGACACACCCACCCACCCCCACACACGCAGACACACCCGCACACACGCAGACACACCCACATGTAGACGCACACACGCAGACACACCCGCACACACGCAGACACATCCACATGTAGACGCACCTACGCATGCATAGACTCCTACACACGCAGACACACCCATGCACGCACACACACACAGATACACACAGACACCTACGCAGACACACTCACACACATGCGGACACACACACGCAGACACACTCACATGTAGACACACACACACACACGCAGACACACCCGCACACACGCAGACACACCCACATGTAGACGCACCTACACATGCATAGACTCCTACACACGCAGACACACCCACGCGCGCACGCACACACACACAGATACACACAGACACCTACGCAGACACACCTGCACACACCGACACACCTACATTCACCTACACACACGCACACCAACACACAAGCACGAGCACATGCACAGGCACGCACAGAGGAGACGCTGCAGGAATGACACAGGTGGAGGGAAACCCAGCCTGGAATGTGGGGGAGACAACACCCCCAAAGGGAGATGGATGTTTTTGCAGGAAGAGAGAGTGCCAAGGAGCCCCTGGGAGTTGAAACGCAGTGCCAGGGCTGGAGCTGAGGTCGGGGACATTGCCCAGAAAGCAGCCCCTGGGTGAGGGGCCCCAGGTGTCTGAGGCGGGAGAGGACAGCGGAGGCCCAGGTGGGGCGTCTGGAGCTGAGGGAGGCACTGGAGCCCCGGGAAGGACCCCTGAGGAGGAAGCCCTCGCACCCCCAGTTTCTCCAAAGTGGGCCGGGAGTAGCAACAGCCCCACAGGGCCGTGAGGACGAGGCCACGTGACACAGGCACCAGGACCGCGCCCGCTGCACACCGGTGCCCTGTGGCTGGCGTGGCGGCCGTCGTGTGTGGAGGTGGCAGGTGGGACACAGGCGGTGCACACAGGGGCCGTTGGCTCCAGGGGACAGGATTGGAGCACACGCCGTCTGGGCACACTCCGGGCTGGCCTGGGGACGTCTTTGCACGGGTGTGACACAAGCACAGGGGTGAGCAAGGGAGCAAAGCCGGCAGGTGAGTCCTGCCCTGGGACTGGGGACAGCAGCCCCGGTGCTGCGGGGTGTGGAGACCGGCTGTCACGCAGAGCCAGGCCCGTGGCGAGACAGCACCCTGCCCGGAGCCTGCACAGACCCTCCCGCTGCAGAAACATCTAGAAGGGTGGACGGGGTGCGGGGCTGCTTTTCATTAGGAGCCTTGCACTTCTGTTTGACTCTAACTTTGTGTATTTATTATTTTTGCAAAGAATTAAACAAGCCACGAGTTATTATTTCTTGTCATTGAGATAAAGGTTTTTAAAGGGACCTGGCCGTGCATGTGTCCTGGGCACGTCGCGGTCAGAGAGCGGCGTCCGCAGCAGCGCAGGGCCCCGGCCCCGCGGCCTGCTGACCCCACGGCCCTTTCAGGGTCTCCCTGAAGGACGAGGTTCTAGTCCAGAGAGGAAGCTTTACGCCAGAGACGTTCGCCGACGCACGGCTCACCGCGGGGGACGCGGCACGTCGGCGAACCCCAGGGTGGGGACAGTCCCGCACCTTCCCGCTGGGACAGGACGGAGGGTCCAGGGAAATCTCAGGTGCAGCCGGGCCAGGCCCGGCTCACAGCTTTGCGGTAAATTTAAAGCAAACGTTTTACCTGGTCAGATACAAAGACCGACAGCAAACCACAACCCGGAATGACGGACGGAGGACGCTTTGAAACCTGAAGGAAAGGTCCCGGAAGGTGACCATGCGTCAGTGTCCTGCCACGAGGCCCCCCCAGAATTCCTGTTTGGCAACACGGGGCCCTAAGCAGGTACTGACATTGTTGGAAGGGTCCACGCCTGCCGGCCAGAGCTGAGCTGTCTGGGACCTGCGTCCCTGCGGTTTCAGGGTGCTGCCCTTCCGGGGCCTGTCCTGGGGAGACGGGCCTGGTCCTGGGCAAGGGGCGCGTCCCGGGGGCCCACAGCAGGTGCAGGAAGGCAGGGCCACGTCTGCTGGACCCCATGGGCGGCCGACTGTCCTCCTCACCTGCCCAGCAAGGTCGTGGGAGCCTCTGCCGGGAAACAACAGTGGTGACCCGGCAACGGTCTCTAGGCAACCGTCTTCCAGCAACCGTCTCCCAGCAACCCTGATCCAGAGCCCGGAGGTGAATGTGGGTGGGGAGGGGGCTGCGGTCTGAGCTGAGGGGTGCTGGCCGGGGAAGGGGGGCCAAGGCGGGAAGAGGGCCGCTGTGCGCAGCCGCCATCACTGCTGGGCTGGGGCCTGGGCTCACTGCCCTTCCTCGGCCCTGTCTCTTGGACCCCTGATCCCTGCCCAGCCCCCAGGACCCGGCTGCAGCCCCTGGCATCTGGGGCAGAGTCCCTTTGCTGTGCTATGGGTCAGTGTTTGGTGTGGTGACAAGATGATGGAAGCACGATTTTGTGACCACACGGTTTATTGCCACGCGAAGCGGTTCCTTCTCTTTCGCTCACCCGAGTAGCGAGGGAGGCGGGGCAGTGGGTGAGGTCCCTGCCCGCCAGGCCTACACTGCAGTCGGGGTCCAGCTGCGGACACCCGGCTGCCGGTGGGGACGCAGCCGGCCTCTGCGGAAAGTGAGGTGTGTCTTTGCACAGGGGGCGGGACCCTACTGGCGGGTGGGACGGGGGGAGCCCTGCAGCCACGGGTGTGGGTGGGAGGCGTGTGCACCCAGGCTCCCAGGCTGTGGCCCTGTGCGGCTCGTGTGCACTTTGGAGCCCCGCGGCTGCGGTCTGCCGCTCTCTGGGGTCTGAGGTGTGACGTCACCTGCTGGGGCTGCTCCCCCAGCTCCTGTTCCAGCAACACGAGCTCCGCGAGCTCGGGGGTCGGCTCAAGGTCAGCCTTGTGGAGGAACTGCTGCAGATTCTCAGGGGAGGGGAGGGGCTTTGGGGGCAGCGCAGGCTGAGCTCAGCACCCAGCTCAGACCGACATCGGAGCTGCCTCGGTGGGGCGCAGGGCCCTTGCAGCTGCCGAGCACCAACTTCCAAGTGTGGGTGACTCACCTGGACTTGTCCTGCCCCTGAGCCACAGAGATGGGCCCGTGGGGCCCCGAGGAGGGAGAGAGGAGGCCTGCACCCCTGGCCCAAGGCCTCGGCCCCTCCCAGGGCCTGTGGGCCCTGGTGCTGCTGGGGGTGGGCACAGGCTGTGCCGCTCCTCCCCCGCCTGGCGCGCTCCTGCCCTGGGCTTGGAAACAATGGGAGGCCAGGTTGCTTCTGTGCTGGCCTCCTCAGCACCCCCAGCCTGGTGCAGGTGGGCCCGGTGTCCTCGGGGCACGTCTGCAGACCCTGTGGCTCTCTCCTGGGCCCCTGCTGTGGGGCCGCGATCCTAGGAGGGCAGATGTGGGAGCCTCAGCCTCGCACCCTTGTCACACCGACAACCCCCCGTGGCTGCGTCAGAAAGCCACCCCGGGTCAGGGAGGCCCGCGGGTTCCAGCCGTGCCTGTGCCCTGGTGACAGGAGAGCCTTGGGCCCTGCCCCGCGCCTGGTGTCCCGTGAGGGCCGCGTAGGGGCTGGTGGGGGCTGTCTTTCCGCGGGGATCGGGCCGTGGACGGACGGTATTACCAGACAGTATTAGACAGAGGGTCCAGATCTAACCGTGTCTGGTAAGACGCCCATCGGAGGCAGCAGGTGCCGTGGGCCTCCGGGGCCTGGGCTGGCGTCCGAGCCGGTTGGGAAGTCGGGGGGCTCCCACCCCTGCTGCGGCCGGACCTTCCGGGTCGCCCCAGGACTGCTCCGCGGAGGGCTTTCCCGACAGCCCCCCTCCGGCCTCGGCCCTCGCGCAGGTCACCTTGCCCCGCTCTTGGCAGAACTGGCCACAGCGCCTGGCTGGTTTCCTGAACGGCTCTCGGGCAGGTTAATAGGTAACAGCGGGGCCAGGACAGAGGCCTCCCCGCCCCCACCGGGCCTCTCGCAGGGCCGCAGGCTTCCTGGCTACAGATCAAAAGGACACGCAGTGGTGATCCCAGCCTGGGGAGGGAACGGACACTCCTTGTCCTTAGTCCCCCCACACCGGGTGTCGGGGCTTGGGAACCTGAACCCACCCTGGCCCTTCCTGTACCCCCAGGGACCCCGGGTGGAGTCCGGCCTGGCGGTGTGCAGGTCCCAGCCCCGCTGGTCTCTCCTGGGCCAGGTCACCCCAAACCCTGCCTGGGCCCCTCTCTGCACGCCAGGCTGCAGTGCGGAGACAGGCCCTCTGCCCGGCCTGGCTCAGCCCTGGCGTCGGGGACCTTGGGACGGCGCAGGCCCGGGCGTCTCCCGGCGCGCGGTGGGTCACCTTTGAACATCGTTACCAGACAGTGTTAGAGTTGAGCGGAGAAATCCAGCACTGTCCGGTAAGATGCCCACAGAGGCCCAGGATGGCGGGCAGACGCAGGCCCCGACCTGCAGGGCAGGCAGGTCAGCCAGTGCAGACCAGGCGCGGAGCAGCCAGGGCTGTGCTGGCCGGGGCAGGGGCCAGCAGGGAGAAGTTGGGGGCCCGAGACCACGTGAGCCCCCTCCCTGCTCTCTCCAGAGCCATCCGGGGACCCGGCCGAGGCGCTGCCCACCGCTCGAGCCCACCCGCCGGCAGGAAGGGAAGGCGGCTGGTGGCCAGGAAGAGCCAGCCGGGCAGGGTGGGCAGCCCACGGGTGGGCACACGCCCCGCAAGGTGCGGTGGTTCTGGGTGAGGCCTCAGGCAGGCGACTCCAGCCGGGCCTCACCCTGTGGGCTCCACTGGGCCTGCACCTGCTGGGTGGGGCAGGGGCACCTGCCCAGACACCTGAGCGTCTGGTCCCAGATCGCCGCCGGCGTCCTCAGGCAGCTGCAGGAAGGCTTCATTCTGGGGGCTGAGAAGGGGTGCCCAGAGACCCCCGCCCCCATGTCCAGTTCCTCCTTGTAGCCCCACCCGGAAGCTGTAGGCGGGACGGGGCGGGGGCGGGGCCAGGAGGGCGGGCGGCCCGATGCTGCGTGCAGGGCTCCGCCGTCATCATTACCAGGCAGTATTAGAGACCAGACACCATCCAATGCTGCCCAGTAAGATGGCCACGGCCGCCCGATAGGTCTGGGGCCGCCCGGGGGGGTCAGGTGGGGACTGGCAGGGCACTCAGGGCCTGAGGTGGGGGCAGGGGCTGGTGCGAGTCTTCAGCCTGCTCTGTGGGAAGGCAGGGACCACCCTGGGGCAGTGCCTGAGGGGCCCAGGGGACAGGCCAGGGGCTGGAGGAGCAGGCCAGGTGGTCCAGGGCCAGGTCGGGGACCTTTCTGGTCCCACAGAAAGGCCTGCATGTCGGGCCCCGCCCCTAGGGGTCCCGGTGTGCCTGTGTGTGCGTGAGTGTGCATTAGCGTGTGTGAGTGTCTGTGTCTGGGGCTGGCGGCTGCCGCAGGACAATGGGCCTCTGTCCCCAGGACGCGGCCCCAGCAGTCCTTCCAAGGCAGGACAGCCTCCCTCTCCAAGGGCAGGGGGTGCCAGCGGGCAGCCTGTCTGGCTGGGGCTGGTGCAGGTGCAGAGTCCGGCTCCAGAACGGCTGGAGACACCAAGCCCCGGTGCCTGCGGGGCCCACCTAGATGGGGTGTTTGGAGTGGGGGGCAGGGAAGCAGGTGGCCCTGCGGCCCCCTCCCTGCCCAGGGCCCACACCTGGCCCTGCTTGCAGCCAAGAGACCCTGGGCACCTTGTCCCGGAGACACTCTGGGGCCAGACCCAGGCTCCCCACACCGCCAGACATGCCGCCTGTCCCTCTGTCCCTGCACAGGCTTTGCCTGGGCCCAGAGAGCCAGACAGAGCAGCTCTTCGAGTTTTCCGGCACCTTCCACCCACAGAGGCTGCAGGGAGGGGCTCAGGCCCTGTGCCGACTCCAGCCGACCACAACGAAGGCCACGTCCAGCCCACCCCCCGCCTGGCCGCCCGCGGCCTGGTCCACCTCATTCTCTAGCCCATTCTCTGAAAGGCCAGTGTTTCTCAGAGGACCTGACCCCCAGTACAGGCCCAGCAGGTGGGGACAGAGGGGCTCTGCTGGTGGCTGGGCCCTCAGAGACTGTGCTCTGCTCGGGGACGACCCTACAGCCCGGCTCCTGGCCTCGCCCCTCAGACCCCAGGCAGATACGCTTTCCTCTTCCCCCACCTTTCTGGCACTACCCCACCGACCTCATTAAATCGTGCTTCAAGAATGCACTTTCACTTTTTTCCCTTTCAGAACCGAGTTAAATTTCAGCTCTGCCCCTGGCTGCCAGGCCGCGGGACGGCGTGGGGGCTGGCGAGGGCCAGGGCAGGCGCCCAGCATGCGTCTCGTACCTGGGGCCGGACCTGTTCCCCAGCCCACCGGCTGGACAGGCCGGCCTCCCGCACCTGTGGGGCTGGGGCCAAGGGCCCGTGGCCGCTTAGGGCCGGCCCTGCTCAGGGAGCGCCCAGGGCCCTGGGACCCTGCAGGCTCGTGGCTGGAGGCCGTGAGGTGCTGGGACAGACCCTGAGGCTGGCGGCAGGAGACTCCTCCTTCCTCAGGTGCAGGGCGGAATCCCTGGTTCTCTCTGAGCTCAGACCCTGTCAATCCACGGAGAAAACTGGGCTGAGCGAGGAGGCCCCTGCCTGGTGCAGGGTGGGGCGGCCGCTTACTGTGGCCACAGGGCAAGAAATGAAAAGCGAAAACAGTTGTCTCCTGGGTTCCGAGAGCCCCACAAGGCACTTTCTTGGTCAGCTGTCGTGGGAAGTGGGGCCAGCGTGTGGTCCTGGGCGGGGGGCACCGGGTTAATCATCACCGTGGGGACCAGGTGCAGCCTGGGAACTAGGAGGCCGCAGCCCCCCGGGCAGAGGCTGCGCCAGGCCAAGGTGGGTGGGAGCAGCCCAGGAATCCTGGTGTGAAAAGCTCACCGGTCAGTTAACTTGCCCGACAGGCTTAATCAAGGGACGCAGAGAACAAAGCCTGAAAGCCAACCCTCCCCAGCTGCGGGTCAGCCAGGCCCGGACGCGGCGGCGCTGGGCGGGGCGGTGAGAAGCTTGGCCTGTCCACGGGCTCCTCCGCGTCGGCGTGGAGCTATGTGTCTACGAGGCAGAGCCGCCATTTCACCCGCGGCGGCACCTCTGGGGCCCTTGTCGGGCCGCCGGGCACTTGGTCACCCCACGCCCACCCCGCCACTGAGAGTGAGCCCGGCTCCCTGGGGGGTGGGCAGCCTCCTGTTCGTCTTCTCCTAAATATCATAAAAACATTCTGACAAACTGATTTTGCAAATAAAGTATTTGCAGATTGCCGAAACGTCTGCAGATTCACAGCGAACTGTGTCCGTGTTTCATGGTGCGTTTGCATTTTCATGAATGCAAAACTTGATTTTGTCTAATTCAATGTGCTGCCAGTCGTGCTAACTTAAACGTTTCATCTGGGCTACTAGAACAACAACACAAAATAAAACCGACCTTTTTTCCAGATACTCAGCCTAAGAAAAGCCTAAAATACTCGCAGTGGATTAATTAAAACGTTGGATTTTCATGCCCTAAGAGTTTTGTTCGTCAAGAACAATGAACCCCTGTGATACCTCAGACACGAGCAGCCTCACCCCGTCAGCGTTCTCAGCTCCCGAACTCTCACACCGTCCACGGAAGCTGAGGCTCCGGGAACACGGCCCTCGGTGCCCCCGCGGCAGGTCCACGGCCGGCATGTGCGGCCGGCCGGCATGTGCGGCCTCCTGGCACAGGTCCAGCCTCACCCAGGCTGGCCGTCGTGCCACTGTGGGCACTGCTGCTGGGCAGTGTCACGTCTAAGCCCCCAAGAACTGCAGAACAGACCTCGGGCCTGAGCTGGGTTCAGTGTGGGGCCGGGAGCCGCCTCCACTTTCTCCATGGAGCTCCCGGCTCGGCGGCTGCCTGGGAAACAGGCGGCTGAGGAGCCCGGGTCTGGCCCAGACCAGCTGCAGCCAACACTGACAAGCTGTCCCCCGCAGCGCTGGGCCGACCCCTGGCCAGAGGGGTGCTCTGGGCCTGCCCTGGCGCAGCCGAGCCCTTCTCGTGCGCGAACCCCAGGAATCCGCCAGCCGAGATGTGGGCGTCAAACCCAGGCCAGATCCTTCCCCGCACCCACCTCTGAGGTAACAAAGTACCTTGGGAACATCAGTGGCTGCTCCGGGAAAGAACTTTCTAGAAGGTCCTGTTGTCAGGTGGATGGCGGGAACTCGAGCCCTCTGGCACCCGCCCTCTGCCCACACCGTGCCCGGGAGCCGGTGGCTGGGGGGGTCCCCACACCCGGAGCCCCCGAGAGGACCGGGAGCGGCTCCGGGCAGCCCAAGATGGCTCCGCACCCAGCCGTGGCCGCCCAGGCCCAGCTTCTCCTTGGACAGGAAGCGCCCGCTGCCCTGCGCCTGCCATGCCCAGCACCTCACCGAGCCCCGTCCCTGCTGCCCACGGCCACGGAGGGGCTGGGGGCCTCTCCCTGCAGTCGGCTCGGCCTCCCTCCTGCCCGCCCTTACCTGCCCCGACAGGTTCCAGGGCTGCCCAGGAGCAGGGCAGGAGGCCGCTCCCACCCCAGCCCTGCGGCCAGCACGGCAGCAGCCCAGGCGGTGGGAGCCGCTCCAGGGAGGAGCCGGGAGGCCCTGGCAGGTCGCTCTGAGGACCTGTCGCCGGCTCTGGCCTCCCCTTCAGGTGAGGCTCAGACGCGGGGGAAAGAGGAAGTTTAAAGGTGCACAGGTAGACGGCTCCCACGTCTTTTAGGAGCTGGGGAGCCGCAGGAACAATGGGAGGAGGTGGGCAGGGAGGGGCCGGGAGGGAAGAGCCGTGCGGCCCGGGCTCGCCTTACATGTAGCTGCCGCCCCCCCACGCAGGTGCCTGCTCCCGGCGGCCAATCTCTGCTCCGGGCCCCCGACAGGTGTGTCCCCCGGGCTCCCATAGGCCAGGAGGGAGGCCGCCTGGGTGACGCAGGCACAGGCGGGCGGTGGCCGCACACATTCCTGCTCCGCCTCGCTCGCCCCGCCGAGGCTGAACAAAAACCAGGTGAGGGGCTCCTGCCGGCCTGAGCCCCTCCAGGCCCCAGCGCCGTGGACGGTGCCTTGTGGAGGTCCCCCTGCGCCCCTGCGTTCCCCGCGATGCAGTCTCCCCACCAGGAGGGGCCGGCATGGACGGGGCTCGCTGTGGGCCGGTGGGCCTCAGAGTCCGGCCCCTCACCAGGGGCTGGAGGAGCCAAGTGACCCCAGACCCACCCAGACCCACACGCCGGGAGTGCGCTGCCGGGCGGGGCCCTCGTTTTCGCTCTTGGGGTTCACTTTGGAACTCCTGGACTTGGGGGTGCCAGGGTTCTTGTTGG
This sequence comes from Varecia variegata, assembly GCA_028533085.1. Taxonomy (NCBI): domain Eukaryota; kingdom Metazoa; phylum Chordata; class Mammalia; order Primates; family Lemuridae; genus Varecia; species Varecia variegata. The sequence goes on from CM052444.1 coordinate 107,319,265, forward strand.
GGGCTGTGGTCTGGGGGGTGGAGGACGGGCCTGTCGGCCGGGGAGGAGACCTGCCCACCCTCCCAGGACGGCCTGGGCCTCCACACACGTGTTTGTTTCTCGCTGCTCCCAGCTGCTCCCAGCGGAGGCCCCTAACGAACCGACAAACGATCCCAGTAATTAGCCCCACGGGCAGAGAGCTCCCAGGGGCCCAGCTATTTTCCATAACGAACTGCAGCTCTGTTGGAAACAGCTAATTATGAGTGCCGTCCCCGTCCGGGGCTGCGGCTCTGGTCCCGCCTGCTCCCTGGGCGGAGGATGGTCCCCAGAGGCCACCCTGTGCCTCTCGGGCTGCCTGTGTGACCCCTGTGGGCTCTGAGCCCACCTGACGCCCACACGCTTGCGCCTCCGCTGAGCCGGGCTGGGGCGCCGTGGCCCGCACAGGCCCCCAGCCCAGAGAAGCTGATCTGGTCCCCAGCTCCAGGCAGGGCGTCTGCTCGCTGTCTCGAGGCATGGTGACCTCTGACCTCTGACCCCACAGCCCACCCTGATGCCGGCTCAGAGCGTCTGCGTTGGGTGGGGGCGGGGTTGGGACACCTCTGGCTGGTGGGCACTTGTGTTTTGGGGAGACTGAGGCATTGCCCACTCACCCCAAACCCAGAGTATTTGCTGTTGGCATCAGGGTCGGGGGTGGGGGCTGGCCCCGTCTCGGGCCCCCGCGGCCCCTCGCTCACTCGGTCTCCAAGGCTGGCCGTGCTGCACAGCCCAGAGAGGGCCAGACGGGGCAGCTGCCAGGACACGGTGGGGACGGAGGGTCTGGGCTTGTGTGGGGCTGAGTCCGCCGCGCCGTCTGTGCCAGCCCGGGGGGCGCAGAGAGCCGGGCCGGGCAGGAGGGAGGGACCCTGGGAACTGGCTGGGGAGGGGGCCGGAGGGGCTGGGCCAACGGTCCTGGGGCGGCGGGGTGTGCAGCAGCCGAGGCTGGGGGCTCCGGCAGTCTCGGGATTGGCTGGCGGTGTGCGGTGGGCTGCGGTCAGGGCCCCAGGTGTGGGGACAGTGGCTGTACAGCTGGGGCTCCGGGCAGAGGTCTGTGCCCTGGCAAGGGCTGCAGGGCCTTCTGGCACCTTCTACACTGTCCATGGGTGGCACTCCGCCTCAGTTTCTCCTGTGCTGTGTGAGCGGGAGGCTCTTCTCTGCCAAGGTAGGAAGCCTGTTCTCTGGGGGCTTCTGGCGGGAACACAGGGCCCCCTTGTCACACTGGGGTCTGTCTGTGTGCACACGCTCTCCGATGGAGGGTGCTACCGGGTCCAGCCTCGGCGTGAAGGAAAGTGGACGCAGGCCCTAGACCCTGGGAGCCCCGTGTGTCTGTGGGGCTGCAGTCTGAACCCCTCTCCCACGTGGGCCTGGCTCGGTGGGCTGCGCCCGGCACTGGTGGGCCTCTGGGCCACCAGCCTGTGCAGCCCCCACGGGCGCCCATGGCACGTACCACCCCCACCTTGGTGCCACGGGGCCAGGCCTGGGCAAGTGCCCTGAGTGTCGTTTGGACGCACCAACGTCCTCGGGGGGGGGGGGTCAGGAGACACTGGTGGCCAGCTCAGGCGGAGCAGGCGGCCTGTGAGGCCCCCTGGTCCATGCCTCCCAAGCACACGGCTTCCGGACCTCCTCCCCGAGCAGGTCCTCTCCCTGTGGCTGTGGAAGCCGCCCCGGGCCTGCCCAGCCCCTGCCCCATCCGGTGACAGGCCCCGCTGCCCTGCCGGCCAGCCTGGGCCACACGGACCGGACCCTCGATGTCCTGGCTCTGCTGATGCCCAGCTCCGCGGCCCTGCGCTGGCCAGGCTGCCCCTCACTGGGCGGCCCAGGGCTGCTGCCAGCTCTGGGGTGCAGCAGGGTCCAGCGCCTGCGGGGTGCCCGGCCTCCCCTCCCCCATGCACCGGGGAGGTGAGCGGATGTGGGGTGTGGTGGGCGGGGCCTGCAGCCTCTGGCTGGCTTGAGCCTGTGGGCGGGGGGCCGCCCACACCAGGCCACGCACCAAGGAGGCTGCACTCGGTGTCACAATCCACAGGACCCCAGGCTGCCAGACACAGGTTCCTGCCTGGCCACCCCCCCACCCCCGCCTGCTGGGTGCGCCCTGGTCATGGCGGAAGGGAGCAGGTGGGGGTGGCTCCCCAGGGACCAGAGAGGCCTGGCTGCGTGCCCTCGCTTGGGAAGGCCCAGCCTGGGAGGGGCAGCGAAAGGCACCCCTGCACTGGTGGACTGAGCCCCCAACCCCCAGCCGCGGCCAGGCCCGAGGCCTCCCTGGGTGGGGCAGGCGGCACAAAGGGCCATTGTACTCAGGGCACAGCCGCCAGCCACAGACGGCGCAGGGCCCAGGGTCCCAACTCGTGCTCGGGTGGGCTTCCCTCCTGGACAGAGCGGGGGGAGGGGGGAGGGCTCTGGAGCCCCGGACTCAGAACTGGGACTTCAGGGCGGGCCAGCTCCTGCCCTGGAGGGTCACGAGCGCAGGGACACCTGTGCTGGCTCCTCCACTTCGCCTGGCCCCTCTGTATAGGCCTTGGGGTCTTTCCCGGCCCTTTTGACTCAAGCTCTTGGCCAGGGCAGTGCCAGCACCTGGGGCAGGTGACAGTGTGCTCTGGGGGCCCGCAGAGCCCTCCCGGGGGCAGCACCCTGCACCGCGGCCAGAGCTGTCACCAACCCCGGCCCTCTGTGACCTGTGGGAAGGTCTGGTGGCCCCTCCACTCCCTGGGGCTGGGGTCTGTGGGCTAACTCGGCCCCCGTCTCTGTCAGCACCGCCCTGGGGTGCAGACGGGCTTCCGTTCAAGAAATCCGGGAGGAAAACCAGGCTCCTACAGGGCAGTGGGTGGGTGTCCCCGGGGCGGCACCCGACCCTGGAGTCTGGGGTGCGAGCAGGACCGAGGGCTGTGCCCTCTCCCCGCAGGCAGCGGCGCCGGCTCTGCCTCCCAAGCCCTCCCGGCCGAGCCTTCCTGCCCCCAGTAGCAGAGACCCCCACCCTGGCAGGCCGCCTGGGAGGGGCTGCAGCCCCCAGGCCCTGCTGGACCCGAGATGGCTCCACTTCCTGCTCCCGACCCCCAGGGACAGGTGCTTCCTGCCAGGCTGCACCTCCCGCCGCGCTGCCAGGGGAACCCAGTGGGGTGGCCCCACTGTAATTACAGGCTGCAGAGCGGGGCACCCCTGCACCCACCTTTGATCTCCTTTCCCCTCAGCCCTGGCTCCCATCCCCCACCCGGGGGCTCAGGGCACCGGGGCACGACCTCAGCCCGAAGTCCCTCCGCTGCCCTGCCGGGCGGTCCTGGGGCCAGGATGTCACCGTGGGTGCTGGTCCTCACGTGAGGCTTGGGCCTGGCCAGGGGGCCGCGGGGGGCCCAGCCCAGTGCCAGGGAGCCCCATCCTGAGCGAGCTCTGGGACCAGCCCCAGCGTCAGCCAGGGAATGGGGGGCGCCACAGGCTGCAGGGGCTGCGGCAGGTTCTTGCAGCTGGACCTGGCCTTGCCCTGGGCACCCCCCGCCTGAGACCCCAAAGCTCCTGTGTCCTCCCCCAGACCGTAGCCCTGAATTCTGAACTCGCGGGAAGGTGTGAGCAGAAAGCCCGGAACCTGCAGTCTGAATGGCGACCTATTTTCTTATTTGTTCCTCAAGACCCTCCACCCCCGATCCTCCACAGCCACCGTCATCAGTCCCCCAGGGCTGCTCGGGTGCCGGGTCCGGCGGTCAGCCCAGGCCTCCCAGCCCACCTGTTGGCCGCCGGCCCCCACACGCCCTCGGAGGCTCTGCCCCCGCACAGGCGTCTCGAGTCCCCCTCTCTGCGTGGAGCAGGTGAGTGTGGATGGGGACAGGCGCCCAAGGGTGGCGTCCGGATGCCCCGACATGGGAGTCTGGGAAGAACCCGTAACTCTCTTCCCGAGCCTCCAGGTCACCTCGGCCCAGGCAGCCTGCGGGTCCCCACTGGGCAGGTGGGTGAGTGGAGTTTTCCAGGTGGAGATTCCACGCCGGCCGTTCAGGCTCAGCCACATGCCTGGGCGGGAAACACACGCGTGTCCTGCTGGTGGGGGATGAGGGCAGTCGAGGTCCGTGTGCTGGGAGGGCCCCAGGATTCCTGGCTGGGAGCAGGTGACAGAGCCACAGTGGGGACAGAGGGGCCACAGAGAGGTGGGGTCCCCAGGGTGCTCCGAGGAGGAGGACGTGGCCCACCCAGGGCCCACCGAGGGAGCTGGGGAAACACTGAAGTGACCAACTACCTGCTGGAAGCTTCCAAGAGCCAAGCAGTGACAAGAACTAATCAGGCCGGAACCACACAGAAACGTGGTCCCCAAAGGCCAGTGAGCCCGAAGCCCCTGTCCTGGGTCAGCAGCTGTGAACTCCTGTCCTGAGGGCTTCAGGGAGCTTGGACACAATCAAGTCTCGGCCCCAGCCAGGCATGTGTGGGGGCTTCCACCAGCAGACCCTCCCCACACAACGGGGAGCCCCGAGGGTCCACCCCCAGAGTGCAGATGAAGCGAAATGACCCCCCTGAGGGGCCACCCGGCTCCTCCAAGGGCCTCAGCCAAACTGGGCGCACACCCCAGCGTCCCAGGTGCCTGCCGCAGAGAAGCTGGCTGGGACGACGCCGTCACTGCGGCCATCGACGGCCAAGGACACGCCCACCGCACGCCAGAGCCGTGAGAACCACGGACGGCAGACGGGCAGGGCCCCCGACCCTGGAAGTATCGGACACAGACCGAAGAAACTCAGTGAAATCACTGTCGAGAAAAGAGAAGACGAGTTTAATATTTGCAGAGAACTGGAGCTTTTGCAAATTATCCGGTAGGTTTGAAAAAAGAACCGAATGAACTTTTAGCCGTGAAAATCTGTCATAACCACAACTTAAAACTCAATGGATGAAGCTTGACAGGAGACTGAAAATAGCTGAAAAGAACCTGGGGGCCTGGAAGGCAGCTCAGACTCAGCCAGAGCGGAGGCTCGAGAGCTGGAAGGAAGGGAGAGTGAAATGTGTCTATGAAACATAAGGAATTGGAAAAACAGAGATGGGAGAAATTAATATTTGAAAAGATACTGTCTGAGAATGTTCCAGAACTCTTCAGAGACATCAAAACCGATTCAAGAGGCCCCGTGAATCCCAGGCAGGGTAAAGACACAGAAATCCACAGCTTGTCATCAGCGAGAACCACCCAGCACGCCAAGGGCGAGACGTGAAAAGCAGCCGGAGAAGAACCAGACGCCGCGTCCGTGACCGGGGGCCGGGGCTGACGGTGACCACGGGGACGGCGGACACTGGAGACAGCGGCACGATGGCTTCAGGACAACTGCAGACCCTCCGTGTGCTCTTCAGAGTGAGGGGGACATAAAGGCGTTTCACCTTTGGAAACGAGCGGAGCAGACGGGAGCCGGGAGAGGAGACCCGGAGCATTGGTCGCCAGCCGGCGTCCGGCACCAGAAGTCGAGAAACTCACACAGCCCGGGATGGCGCCAGGCGGGAGGTTCGACGTGCAAAAGGTGAGTAAAGCTAAATTAATTTTTCTATTTAACAAAAACAATAACGAGCTGAGGAGTTTAAAAATATTTGGAATTAAAATACAAGATAATCTTTTAGGTCCCACGGTTGGAGAGACGGGGCAAACGAGGCCTCAGGTGACCGAGTCGACATCGACGTGACAACTCGTGTCAGGAACGTGTGCCCCGATCCGACGTGACGAGAATGGCATCGTCTCTGCTCTTCCTCCCAAAGCCCACGGCCCCGTGAGCATCAGACAAGCCCACGTCGAGGGTGTTCTGCAGAAACCTGACCGGCACTCCCCAAACTGTCAAGGTCATTAAAAAGAAAAATGAAAAATCTGAGAGACTGTCACAGCCGAGAGGAACAGAAGGAAACGTGACAACTAACTGTGCCATGGGACCCTGGATGGGACCCGGGGACAAGAGGACCTGAGAGGGAAACAGGAAACTCTGGCTGAAGGAGGGGAGGGTGGACACCGGGTCATCCTGACAGACGGCGACAGTGGGTTTGGGGCCTCCGGGACCCGAGTACTGTCTGTGCGGCTTCCCGGGACATCTGAGACCATCACGGATGAAACATTCATTTTAACAGGAATGTGTTTAATTGTCCCACCGGTGACTTTTGCTGATGTCCTGCTGGTGGCAGAGCCATCGGGCCCGAGGAGACACGGGGACGTGGCCCAGTGAGCTCAGAGCCCCGGGGCTGTGCCCAACTCCGGGAGGAGCTGAGGCCGCAGGAAGGACAGTGGCCGCCTGTCCCACGGGACCCGCACGTGGTCAGGCCGAGCGCTGGGAGCCCTGAGGCCCACAGTCGGGGAACCTGACCTGCCGCTGTCACCTCCCGTGCTGTCTGTTGGGGCCTCGACACCTGGGCGCCAGCTCAGGCTGGGTGGGGAAGGGCTGCTGGGTCCCACCCCAACAGACTGGGGTCAGGGGACAGGGAGGTGAGACCTAACCCTAACCTTGCCTTGCACAGTGAGGCTGGCCCTGCAGGAGGGGGCCCTGCTGCTGGGGGCGGGGCCTCAGGACAGGTGGGCCTCAGGACAGGTGGGCCCCAGGGCAGGAGGCGGGATGGCATTCGGGTTCAGGGTACCCAGCTCCTGAGACTTCCCACACGTGGGAATCGCCCCAGATAGTGTCAGAGTGCAGATCTTGATGGAGCAGACAGGCAGGGCCCCCACCCCGTGTGCCCCCGGCCCAGTTCCTGAGCCCTGAGCTGTGGGGTTCTGGACAGAGATGCTGCCACACCAAACCCTCTGGACCAAGCGCCAGGACCCTTCGAGGGGTGTGCTGTGGACCCCAGCACATGGGCCTGAGTAACCGCTGTCCAGCCAATATCCTGGGGCTCGGTGGCTCGTGGGTGCTCGGCCACCTGCCAGAGACAACGTCAAGGCTGCCGGCTCCATGTGGCCCAGGGCTCCTTGTCCTGCCCTGCAGCAGGGACAGGTGGTGACTCACCCGCCCTCCAGGAGGAAACTGGGCGGGCCAGGCCTTAGCGCAGGTGCCGGGGAACAAGGGCCTGGGCAGCACCGGCAACACCTGCGTTTACCGTGCAAACAGGCGCTCGGCCGGGAGCCGGGTCCACACCTGCCTGCCAGGCAGGAAGCCGGGCCTTACCCACCGCGGCCTGAGCCGGAGGCCCCTGTGAGCCCCAGACCTGGCACCCAAAAGGGGTGACACTGGCGTCCCCAGGGCCTGGCTGGAGGTGCCGTCTTTACAGAACGAGGGGAGCCGGCGGTCTGGGCAGCCCATGGCTGAGGAGTGGGGACAGGGCAAAGCTGAGCATCTGGGCCGACACGCAGACGGCAGCCCAGGTGCCGACAGCCGCATCACTACCTGCTGCTGTCAGCGTGGGAGTACTTGAGAAGCAGGCTGCTCGAGCGAGGAACGGACAGGCTCTGTAGGAGAACTCGTTTTGCCTGCTGGTCGCTACGGGCAACCGACCCACGTGGCTCCGGAACACGGCCTCAGCCCGGCCTGGCCGGCAGCCCCCGGCACTCAAAGCTGACAGGCCAAGACCCCCGACTTCTCCACGGCCCAGCGGGGCCTAGAGCAGCCTGGGAGGCCCTGCGGGGTCTCAGACCAGCCCCCAGGCCCCACCTTGGGATCAGCCAATGCCCCAGCGCGGCATCCCCCAAACCAACCGTGCCGGCCAGCACGGAGCCCCAGAGCCCTCCCCGTGTGCCAACCCCTCCCCGCACCTGGGCTGGGCCTTGGGGTCCTCAGACCTCCCAGCAAACCCCTCGGCAGCTCCCTCAGCCGTGTCCCACCCCGGGGCTGCCTTGGTCCCCGGCCCCTCGCGGCTGCTCACACCCTGAAGGAGCCCGCGGGCGACCACAGGCCGCTGTTCTCGTTCCCAGTGGGGACTGGTCACCCCAACAGCGGGGCCCCTGCGGCCTCCCCTGCAGGCCCATCGGGGACGGCGCTCAGCGGAGACCCCTCCCCAGCACGGGCCTGTGGAGGCCGGTTTGGGGCCTCGGATTTTGTTGGTTTGTTTTTAGAGCCTTTCCTCCGTGGCACTGTTTTCCTTTTTATTTCGAAATAATTTCAAACTTACGGGAAAGTTGCAAGTTCAGTTCTCAGTTTCTTCTGGCACCGTTGACGGCCTCGGCGCCGGCACGTGTGTGTGTGTGTGTGTGGACACGGACCCCCAGCGCCACACCGTGCCCGGTCGGGGGTCCCCACCTTGCAGCCGATGTCTGGGCCACGGCGAGTCCCAGGGGACCCTGCCTGGACCACACCCTGCCCTAGAGGCCTCCGTCCCCATCGGACCAGAACATTCCTCACCCTTCCCTGACCCTTTGAGGGTTCCAGGCCTTAGTAGAAAGTCCCTCCGCGTGCGTTGGTGGTGGCCTCCCTGCGGCTAGACCTGGTGACGTCCTCCAGCAGGAAAGTCGCAGGAGCCCCAAGTCCTGCCTGTGGGTGGTCGTCAAGGGCGATTTTCTGGGGACGTTGGTCCTTCCACCCCCTCACTGATGCTCCACGACGCGGAAAAGCTCCTCCTGGCCGCACTTACTTAGCACCTCACGTCCCTCGAGTGTGTTCTGTTCTCTCCAGTGCCGTTCGCTCTGACGTCCCGTCCGGGTGGCAGCTCCGTCCTGTCCCCGAGCTCCTCCTCCCCTCCTGGCCCCGAGGGACCAACCGGCCAGCGGGTTGCGACCCTTCCCCCCACCCCCAGCCCCCGGGGCCTCCCTTTCTACAAGCAGCCCAGCTCCCTCCCCAGGAGGACGGGGTTTAGAAGCCAAGATCTGGGCGGGGTGTGCGCACTGCTCGGGGGTGTCACCGCATGGACAGCTCAGGAACATGCGTGTGCGGCTGGCCACACACACGCCTGCTCTTCCAGGTCCCTCTGGAGGCCCTGAAATCCAAGCACCTTCTGGAGCTTATGATGTTCATGGTGTTTGTCAGCTTTTAATAACTTGCCATTTGTGGTGATTTCCTTCCAGGTTCTAGATAAATATTGTGCCTCTTCTCAATTTTGCATTTTTCATTCTGTGGTCTTTTTGTTAAAGAGGCCCCGGATGGTCCGAACCTCCTGTGCCCCCCACCGTCCTACCCTCGTCTGAGTTCTCCCAGCCACCCTCGTGGCTGCCCCAGGCCACATGCTGGTCACTCCCTCTGCCTCCAGCACCTTCTCTCCCGGCCCCCCACTCAGAGGGGCCCCAGAGCCCCCAAGCTTCTCGCCCCGCTCGGGCTCCCCGTGGTTCCCCTCTGGAGTGGCCCAGCGTCCACGTGGCCCCCACAAGCCCCTCACACCTCTCGGTGCCCCCGGCCCTGTGAAACCGAGCCGGCCGTGTTCCTCCCAAATCCCTGTGAGACCCTCTCGTCGATTACTGCGTGGCTGACGTGGGTCTCGCCGCCAGGCTGGGCCCTGGGTGCTGTTTAGGGGTAGCCAGGAGTCCAGGCAGGCGCTGTGGGCATTGCCGAGTAAATGAATGAGAGAATGAATGAATGATGTCTGGGATTCGCACTCAAGTGATTCAGTTCCTCCCCCCACCCCCGCCCCGATCTAGAGGCAAAACTCGAGGGCGCCCCACTGCGGGGGGAAACTGCACACACTCCCCACACAGCAGCCCCTGGACCAACATCCTGCGCAGCCCCGGCCCCTGCGGGGCCAGCCCCAGGGGGACCCAGTGAAGCCCCAGGGACCTTTCCCCGGCAGAGGCAAAATGACATTTGTAGCTTTTAACCAGCTCTGGCTTTATTTAAAAGTGGCCTCAGAGTGGTGGCTGACCATCCCCCCAAGGCAGGACCACCCCGGGCTCTGGCAGAGCAAGAGGCGGCTGAGCCCCTTCCAAGGCCGCAGCCGACCCCCAGCAGTGGAGGACTCTGGCTGAGCCGTCAGGGGTCTGGACGCTGGGCCCACTCACACCGGCTCCAGCACCGCCGCACCCCTGCTCCCTGTGCTGCCGGGGGCTGTGCCCAGCCTGGCGTTTGCATAGGGGACACATTTGTGTTCCAAAGCAGAGGGCAGCAGCATTAGCATCTGATTTGGGTGCAGATTCTCAGACGGGGCTGGGCGACAGGCCAGAGCCAGGCAGGGCTCAGGGTGGGGTCCCCACGTGGCGCCAGGCGGGTGGTGGGCACAAGGGTGCTTTTCCTGGCCTAGGGGAAAAGGCCCTGCCCTTGCCTGGCCACCCGGGCCAGGGTGGGGTGTCCCCAGCTGTGTCCCTGTCACCCATGGCCCCCTGGGTGCTGGTCCTTGTCAGGCTTTGCTGCTATGCGGCCTCTGACCCCCGACCTGCCTGGGTCAGCCGGTGGGCAGGGCCTGCTTTGGTCCTGGTGGCAACGTGGGAATGGTGGCAGCGCTGGCGCAGCCTCAGGGGAGGCCCGGGGGCATCTGCGCCAGATGAGGGGCCCTGAGCGCCGTGGGGTCTCCTAGGCCCCAGCCTGGCACCGCCTGTGCCCACTTCCTCCCTGGCCCCGGGGGCCTGCTGGGCAGGGAAGCCCCGGTGGCCACATGCCTGGCTCTGCCTGGCCTCCCCCTGCTCTGGCCTCACACCTCCTGGTCTCACCCCACCCCCAGCCCCGGCCTTCTGGGAGCCCTGGTCCTCGCCTGGACACGCAGCCCCTCTTCTGGAAGGTTCTCCCTCCTTGATGCCGGGGTCCTCAGTGCCCCACTCTGGCCCACAGGCTGCAGGCAGGTGCGCAGGGGAAGGTGTGGCCAGGGAAGGAGCCTGGGACTGGGCCAGGTTGGGGGGGGGGGGTCAGCCATGAGGTCACGTGGGGATCAGTGAGGAGGTCACTGGGTCGTGTGGCTCCTCCTAGCCTTCCTTCCCAGGTGTCCCCAGGGTGGTCCCCTGGCTGTTTCCATTCTCCATGCAGGGGGCCGGCGTGACTGTGGCTGGGGGGACTGGGGCTGTGGGGGTCCGGGGTGGCGGGCGACCCCCTGGGGAAGAGGTGGCTCTGGGCACCCTTTGGGAGCAGCCGCCCTGGGCCAGGCGCCCTGCCCAGGACACCACGTTTCTGCTGAGAGCTCCTGGAGCCCCTCAGCTCCTCCTGCCTCCTGCACCAGGCGGGGCTGGGCCGGGTCAGGAAGGTGGACCCTGCCTCCTGCCACCCGAACCTGGGGTCCTCGGAGTGCGGTCAGTGGGAAGTTGTTCTAGAACCAGCCTCCCGGTCCGGCCTGATCCCTCCAGACGGAATTGCAGAGGCCGGACCCTCCGGGAACCACGTGAGGTGGGGCCCAGCTCACACCCTCCGTGAAAGCCGGTGGTCGGCCCTGGTGCTCAGAGCGGTTGAGCAGGGCAGGGCAGGCAGGTGTGCAGGGCAGGGGCAGGCGGGTGAGCAGAGCAGGGAAGGGCAGGTGGGTGAGCAGGGCAGGGAAAGGCAGGTGGGTGAGCAGGGCAGGGAAGGGCAGGTGGGTGAGCAGGGCAGGGCAGGGCAGGGCAGGGCAGGTGGGTGAGCAGGGCAGGGGTAGGCGGGTGGGCAGGGCAGGGCAGGGCAGGT
>CM052444.1:107331196-107352176 GCA_028533085.1 Varecia variegata
TGCGGCTGGAGCCGGGTTAATGCATAATCTGGAGGCGACGTGACGGGACTTCCAAGGGCCGGGACGGCGCGGGAGCCGGCGGCGGGGGTCGCTGCCGCGAGGAGGGGCCGCCAGACCCGCCGGCCGCCCCGGGGCCCTGCAGGCAGGCTGCACCTCCCGGGAGGAACGCAGCCCCGTCGCCCGGACAGGGGTCGAGGCCGCCCCGGGACCCGCAGCCGCGGCCGGTGCGCGGCGATTGGTCGGGACGGGCCGGGGGACTAGGGCGCCCCCTGCCGCCGCGCGGCCGGGAGCTTGGCCCCGCCCCTCCCCCGACCCCGACGGGCGCCGCTCCAGCCCGGCCTGGCGGGGACTGCAGTGGGGGGGGCCAGATCGGAGCCCGACGCTGCCGAAGACGGAGGGGGCGGGAGAGGAGACCCCTCGGTGCCCTTGGGAGTGAGCCTGCGGTGCCCCTCCCCCCAGCCAGCTGCAGGTCTCTGAGCCAGGAGCAACAAGGGGGGCCGCAGAAGAAGCCGATCCAGGGGAACCCCCGCACCGCCCTGGCCCTGGGGGCTTCAGGGAAGGGCGGCGGCACCCAGGGTCGGTGCTCGCACCTGCCAAGCTGCAGCTGACCACGGGGTGCGGCGGGGCCCAGGACACCGGCTGGAGCCCATGTCTGCATACATTGGTCTCTGACACAGCAGACCTCGGGTGCCCTGGCCCAGCTATAGACCCCCACGGCCCAGAATGGGGGCTTCTGGGTCTCCAGCCAAATCCTCCTGCGTGATAGGAAAGCAGAGATCTGAGTGCCCCCAGGGTCACCATCCCTGGGCCCAAGAGGTGCAGACCCTGCTGTGCCCCTTCCGTGGTTCCTCTGAGACTCATTTGGTAACTTGGTTTAGGGGGAAAAGTGGGGGAAGGAAGCATGTGGTGAGGAAGGGGGTGTAACTTGTTCCAACTAAGGGGCCCCCCCATCTGGGACAAGCTCTTCTCAGTGGACAGTGTGAGCCCCAATCCAGGTGCCCCGTCACCTGCTGGCTGTGGGGTCTCCATTAAGGGGAGCCCTGAAGGGGGTGTGCTTGGTGGCCCCATGGTGATGTGCATGGTCAGGACTGTCCCTACCCCTCCCTAGACCCACACAGGCTGGACAGAGCAGGCTGGTAGGTCCTAGAGGCCCCCAGCCCCCCCTGGTTGGGGTGGACAAGCCCCCCTCACAACCCACCAGGCAGGCCCTGAGGACTCACCCTCTCCAGTTCCAGGGGCTTTGGGGAGGTCCGATCCTTAGGGAGCCACACCTGTGGCTTTTGGGACCTGACCAGGCCTGCCCCTCCCTAAGCTGTCACTGACGCAGTGGTGACGGGCAGTTGCGCAGTGCCCCCCCCACCGTCAGGGTGGGCTCCAGCAAATGTGTCTATTTTCCTTTTTCTAGAAGTTGGTTTCCTGCAGGGTGTGGCGACATGTCTTACTTTGGTTATGGAGAGGGAATGTCCCTGTTTTGATTGATCCTACTGGGCTCTAACTGTGACACTCTTGTCCCTTAACTTGGCAACACAGGCCTGGTCACCACAGGCTCTCTCACCTGACCCCCCAACTCCACCAGCAGGGGTGCAGACTGGGGGTCAGACAGACGGGGCTGCTGGAGGGGTGAGGACAGACACAAGGCAGACGTTGCTCTTTGCAGCCACATGTATTTCCAGCACTCGGCCCTGGTCAGGCTGTGGGGGGAGGCCCTGCTCTGCCCCCCCGCAGGCGCAGGTGCATGTACACCGTGCACAGAGGTTTGAGGCCGTACTCCCCCAGCGGGACGTTGTCCTCCATGGGCTTCCCCTCAAAGCTCAGCCAGAACTGGTCGTCAGGCACACTCTCCTGCAGGCACACCTGCTGCTTGAGGCTGGCCACCGTCTGCGTCAGCCGGACCTCGTAGGTTCTGCATCGGCCCTTGTCATTGGTCACCAGGATGCTCAGGAGCTCGTCGCAGCTCTTCACCACCAGCAGGACTGTGCTGCCGGGGCCCAGGCCCTGGCTGACAAGGGGGACCTTGTCCTGCAGCTCCACGCCGCTGGGGTGGATGACCAGGTGCTGCTGGAAGGCATGCACACTGATCTTCTGGGTGATCTTCTGCTTCAGTTCTGACAGCAGCGTGGAGTTGTTCAGGGACATCTCGAGCTCCTGGCCCCCCAGCATCTTCACCTTCAGGTCCCAGCCCTGCAGGCATCACATAGGCTCAGAGATACTGGCACCCGTGCGGGGGTCCCTATGTGCCAGGCATTGGCCGCAGGGCAAGCTCCTGTGCCCAGGGGCAAAGCTCCCTCCTGTCTGTCCTCTCCATCCACCAGGAGAGGGACCCCAGGCACAGGAGGCACAGAAGGGGCCATTTCTAGAAGAAAAGCCAGCCTCCCACAGCAATCCTGCTGCCTCTCTTCACCTGCCACCATGCCCCTCTGTGCCCTCCCCCTGGGGATCTCAGTCTCAGGGCCAGCCTTCCAGGGCCCAGCCTGCCTTCAGGAGACCGTCCCTCCGTCACACTTAGAACCTGGGCAAGCTCTGAGCTTTTCTGCTCTTCCTACACCCCGGGAGGCCCCACCGGGGTGGGGGAGGAAAATCGACTGGAGCAGAGCCCACCCGCCCCCCACCTGTCAAATCACTTACCATGCTGTGTGCTGTGCCGCCAGGTGCTCCACAGGTACCTCTCAGCCTCCAGCCGCTGCTGCGCGGGCTCAGCTCAGCGGCTTATAAGCCCGAGCCCGAGCCGCACGTCAGGGGGCGTGTCCTGAGAGCCCGATTCAGCTTCAGTTTCAGTTTCCTTTTCTCCAGGTGTTCCCCAGACTGAAGAAACAAAACGGAATGACGGCTGTAGGGAAACTGGGAGGGGGAGCCCAGGGTCTCAGAGGGACTATCAGGGGCAGGGACACAGGACAGCGTCCTCTGCCCCACTCCATTCCCCAGAAACCCCCTAAATATCTAGCACTTCGGGTTCTTTACCAGATGCACAAAAGGCATAACAACCCGAACTAATGATTCAAAAGTTTCATTTTCCATTTACCAATTTGCAAAATTAGTAAACTTGGAAAACCTTGCCATGGTTAATTCAGAAACAAAATAGTGACAATCCAAATTACCTGGAGATAACCTCCATTGGGTGAGGACAGTATTAGTTCAGGTTGTTTTTAATTTTTTTCTACAAAAATGAACTCATGGACGCTATCTAGAAAGTTGGTAGGGTGAAGTGGCTCACGCCTGTAATCGGAGCTCTCTGGGAGGCTGAGGCAGGAGGATCGTCTGAGCCCAGGAGTTTGAGGTTGCTGTGAGCTGTGACCACGACACTGCACTCTACGTCAGGCAGCAGATCGAGACCCTGTCTCGAAAAAACATTTTTTTTAATTTAAAAAAGTAAAAAATAAAAACAAAACTGAAAAAAACCTGATACTACTTTCACCATTTTGCAACCTGCTTAATTCACGTGAGAGCGTATCACAAACATCTTCCTGTGTTATGAACACATTTGTGCAGTTTGTTTTAACGGCTGCATGTGTCCCCACGGAATGATTCATTACAGTAGAGTGGAATTTAGTTAACCAACCTCATATTGTTGAATATTTAGGTTGTTCCCAAATTTTTGCTATTACAAACAGCACATAACAGGCAAAGTCAGCTAAAGCTGAATAACAAAAAAAAGAAAAACTAAACAAAATTAAATAAATAAATGTTTAAATAAAAAAGCTAAACATTGGAAAAACAACATGTTCTGAATATGAATCTTGACCCAACGAACATCTCATGGGCAGAAACCAAATAGGGGATTTTATTTATTTATTTATTATTTAATCTTTTAAAATATTTTATTTATTTTTTATTTTATTTATTTATTTTTATTTATGTATTTATTTTTATTTATTTGACAGAGTCTCACTTTGTTGCCCGAGCTAGAGTGCCATGGCGTCAGCCTAGCTCACAGCAACCTCAAACTCCTGGGCTCAAGCGATCCTCCTGCCTCAGCCTCCCGAGTAGCTGGAACTACAGGCATGCGCCACCATGCCCGGCCAATTTTTTCTATATATATTTTTAGTTGTCCAGCTAATTTCTTTCTATTTTTAGTAGTGACGGGGGTCTCACTCTTGCTCAGGCTGGTCTCGAACTCCTGACCTTGAGCAATCCTCCCGCCTTGGCCTCCCAGAGTGCTAGGATTACAGACAGGTGTGAGGCACCTCGCCTGGCCAAACAGGGGATTTTAGATTTATTTCTTTTTATTAAGTTTGTACCTTTCATCTGACAGGGTTGGAAAAAAGGGGGAAAAAAGCTTGTATTTTGATTCTTTCCTTGCATAAATAATATTGGTATTGTAAAAAGAAAACCACAAACATTTATTAACACAAAGAATACGGAAAGTGAAAATCCACCCCAGGCCCCTCCCAGATGACCATTATGAAACCTGGCGTATATTACAGATGTTAACTATGCCTCCTGAGTTCTTAATGCTGACATATTGTCCTAGGAGCCTCATTTTCTTTTCTTGTTTTTATTTTTTTATGCAAACACAAAAATGAGCTTTATTGAGGAGGGAAAGATAGGATTATAGGGCAAGCACAAGATACAGGTTTACAGAGCATGGTACACACGCCGCAGATGACGACCGGACCCATTGTTGCAGCAAAGGGACAGCCAGAGGAAGGGCGCAAAGAGAGCTTCTTGTCTTGTTTTTAGAGACAGGGTCTCTGTCGCCCAGGCTGGAGTGCAGTGGCGTCATCACAGCTCACTGCAGCCTTGAACTCCGGCAAGCAATTCTCCTGCCTCAGCCTCCCGAGTATCTGGGACCACAGGCGCCACCACACCGAGCTACTTTTTCTATTTGTCCTGGAGACGAAGCCTCGCTCTGCTGCCCAGGCCAGAGTGCAGTGGAGTCGTCGTAGCTCACTGCCGTGCTGCCCAGGCTGGTCTGGAACTCCTGGCCTCCGGCGATCCTCCCGCCTGGGCCGGCGGAGTGCCACTGCACCCGGCCTTCATCTTCTTTTCGTTACTTCATCCCATCTCTGCCCGTTGTTGTCCTGCTTTCAGTCGGACCAGTGCAACAGAGAGCGTGAAGGAAGCTCACAGAACCGGGAACCAGAGTCTTCGTCCCCTAGGGCTGCTTAAAACAACAGAAAGTACTTTTCTTACAGTTCCCTGGGCCGGACATCCAAATCCACGTGGACTAAATGACCAGGATTGTCAGGTTGGCTTAAAAAAAATTGGGGGGAGGCTTTTTGTGGCTTCCAGAGGGCAAGAAACATCTGAAACATAAAGACGCAGGAAGTCTGAAAGTACAAAAACAGAAAGAAACATACAAAAATAGGAAGGAAAAGGAAGCAGCAGGTACAGCCCTGCGAGCAGTTCATTAACATATTAGCAAAGGAATCTTGGAGGCAAAGTATTATTAGAGACACAGAAGGTCACAACAGTAAAAGGTTGAGGTTGCTAGCAAAATAAAATAGTTTTAAAGAATGGTAAAATAAGCATCCCATGTACTCACTGTCAAATTGGTTTCACTGATCAACACCTAAGTGCACATATAGGAATGACATTTATCGGGTGTTGGGCAGATGGGACAGGGAGGGGGGCTGGGTGTGTACATACATGATGAGTGCGATGTGCACCGTCTGGGTTAATAACTTAGCCACACAATATATGAGTTCCAGTTACAAAGCTTGATATTCTATTTATGAATGTAGTAAATTGTAACAGCCACTTACAAAGGGACCTTGGTTAATGTTCATTCTCATTTGCAAACTAACTTAAGCTTCCTTAGACCTTTTAGAACAGCATCCATAATGCTGAGTTGACTTGGTTTTCTTTTTAAGCCCTTCAACTCTCTGCCAACAGAGCAGCAGCAACACAAAACCTCGCCGAGAACAGTCCTCCCAGGTTCACCTGTAGGCCGGGCCCAGGCACCAGCACCTCCCTCCCAGGCTCCCATCGACACATCCTGGGGGTCCTGCTCCCATGCTGACCCCACACCTGACCCTGACCCAGCAGGCACAGTGAGCCACACAAAACCTTCCTTCCATGGGTTCCCTCAGCCCCCAGCGCAGCAGGCAGGGCATGGGCTCACCTCAGCAAGGTGAGCTGGGCCCCGGTGCCCACTCCCCGATCCTCTCCTGCCTTCACCCCTGCCCCGTCCCCAAGCACTTGGCTCCAACCCTGAGCCTCCTTACTCTGCCTGGGGCACATGGGCCACTGTCACCCATGCACCTGTCATTGCAGTGGCCTTTCCTCCTCACCAGAATGCTCACTGCCACACCTGCCCAGGGACCGTGCAGAGGACGCCTGTGTGAATGAGTGAATCCTTGTACATTTAATGAAATTGAATGTAAAAAGGTGCTGGATCTTAAGTTCTCAAACATTCTGATTTCTTAATAAATTCAGTAACATCCTCCTATCTTTCTGCTTAAAAATCATTGACCTAAATATCTTGAGTGTGCATTTGAATTTAGAATCTCAAGGCTAATCCGATAAAATGTTCCAAAGTGGAAAAACTATGAGTCTGATCTATTTAAACAGCTTTAATTAGGTACATCTGACGCATAACAAACCGCATCTGTCTACTGTGCTGTTCCGAGTTCTGCCACACGCAGCAGCTGGGAAGCCATTAACGCCGCCCTTGCTCACCTTCCCCCAACTCGAACCAGGCAGGACCACACCAGAGCCTCTGCCTGTGACAGGGTCCCGCCTCCCCAAGCAGCTGGGGTGACTCCCGGGTGGGTGGTCCATCAGGGCCCCAGGCCTGGGCCAGGCGCGGGACTGGCTTAGACCGTGAGGGGAGCCCGAGCCCCTCAGGGATCCGCGATGGTGTCCAGGGACGCAGCCTCCGCGTGACAGCCAGTCTGCCAGCCCAGGCTGCCCTCTCTGCTCCTGTCCAAGTCTGGGTCCTTTTCCATCAGGTCAACCACAACTCCAGAAGCCACCGTCCTGGGTGACACTGGCCTTTGGCCACAGCTCGAAGGTCACCTGATGGCAGGGCTGGGCCTCTGCCACGTCCCCCTGGACAGGATGGGCAGGGCCTGTCCACGGGCCTCCCAACAACGCTGGGGCGCAGGTGCACCCCGGCTCTCTGAAAAGGCCACAGGGAGCCTGCTACTCACCCTGTGGGTGGTGGCCAGGCGGTGTGTCATCGAGGCCCCGCATTTCCTGAGAAACACCTGTTGCTGAAGTCTAAGGCCTGGAAGCACCTGGAGGCAGCCCCTCCCTTCCACACCTCCTAGGGAGACTCTCCCCTGCCCCGCCCCCAGGACCAGGAGGGCCCCGTGGTCAGCACCCCCGCAGGGGCCAGCCCTACAGCCCCGGACCACCTCCCGCCGCCCCCCTGCCCACGCGTGGCAGTCCCTGTGAGGCCTCCTGGGACAGCAGGACCCGGGACAGGGTGGAGGGTGAGCAGGAGGCCTCTGCCCCCCAGAACACAGCAGGCCCGTGGGCCCCTCAGAACCACCCGGTGTCTGGGGCTCTGCCCTCGGGGGAGGCAGGCAGGTCTGCAGGTCAGAAGCCAGCGCTTTGCTGCATTGGGGAGGCGGAAGGCGGGCCAGGACCGTCTGTCCTGCCTTCCTGGAAGGGTCCCTTGGAGAGAGGGGCCTTTGCTGATGTCCTGTTTGCCGCCAGGATGTCCAGCTCTGCAGTTGCGAGTTACCGTGTATGGTGTGACACCCGCAGATGCTTTCTGTCCTGGGGACATGGTGTCTCGCTACTCCCTGCAGCATCCGCGGGCTTCGTACCTGACTCCATCTCACGCCTGCACCCCCTCCCCCTCGGTGCCGAGAACTCTGTCCTCAAGGGCTCCCACACCCGCTACCGTCCTTGTCTGTGAGCAGCACAGGTCCTCACTCTGAGAAAGCCACGTCCTGACCACAGATCTTAGAGAGTCCACCCCCACTGCCCAGATGTCGGGCCTTCTGTCACCACCGGGATTTGCATTGCCTGGCCGTGGGGGACGCGGTCTCTGCCATTCATTCACCATGAGGTTGTCGTGTCACGCGGAATGCACGGTCTGCCCGGGCAGTGCTCCGGGACCACGCTCCAGCGCCGTGGACAGACGTGAGGTCAGCAGGCACAGGAGGCACCTGCTGCCAGGTGCACACGGAGGAAACTGCAGCAGGAAGGGAGGATGTGAGGTCCTGAGGTGGGTGGCTGGGAGAAGGGACAGACACCCTGAGCACCTTCGAGGAAAGACCTGGGGAAGGGAGAGTGCCCGGGCAGGAAGGCTGGTGGCACAAAGGAGAGAGCTGCTGCCTCAGCCACCCCTGGGTCGGCCAAAGGGACATCCTGGCAGCTAACCGGGGTTCGTTCTAGAGAGAGGGGCGGTGCCTCCCCAGCCACATGCAGCTGCAGGTCGTCACAGGAGGGGTGGCAGCTGGCGTGGCCCCTTCCCTGGAATTCTGTGGGCCTGCGGCCTGTTTTGGCCGACGGAATACGCTGGAAGTTTCACCACGTGAGTTCCAGACCCAGGCCCCAAAAGCCCCTGAGCTTCCCATTCACCCTCCTGGAACGTCCGCCAAGCCTCAGGAGGAAGCCGGTGCAGGCTGGGCAGGGCCCAGACCGCCCACCAGCAGCCCCATGTGTGCGGCCTGGCGCCACCCCAGGTGCCGGGAACTGCTCTAGAGCAGTGTCTAGAGCAGCCTGGCCCTCCCGGTCTCTGCCGGGGTCCCAGGTCTCCCTCCTGCATCCTGGCCTCCGTCACTTTACGATTCCGGCAAACACCTGTGAACAGCTCAGTGCCCAATTCCTCGCTCCAGGAGAGAAACCCATGATGGCCCTGGCCCTGGTCACTTGATAGCTTTGATCCCAGCTGCCAAAGCCCTTGGCAGGGGCAGAGCGAACAGACAGAAGAGGGCGCTGGAGGGTGGGGCAGGTCACGGGTCTCTGACGTTCAGGAGCAGGCGCAGAGGAGCTCCCTGAGGGGCAGGGTGCGGAGGCATCACCAGCTCTGGTCGGAGGTTGGAAGGGGAGTGTGTAGCCGCACCGGCAGACCCCCAGGGACACTGGCTGAGTGTTGGGGTGTAGAGTACAGTCCAGTCACGGTGACCGGATGTGAGGAGCCCCCACCCCAAGGCTGGAGCCCCCGTTTGGCCTGTTTTTGCCCCAGAGGCACCCCACTGACACGTGGGTGCCCCAGCTGCCCACCGCCCTTTAGCCGATGACGGGCCCTGGAGATACCCCTGGGGCCCCTACTGCTCGGCCCACGCAGGTCAGGAGGATAGGTGGCCTCAGATGGGCCCCAAGAAGCACGTGGTCAGATGCGGGGGAAGGGCAAGGAAGCTGTGCAAGTGCTGGAGAGGGGAGGGATGAGGGAGAGGAGGACGGAGGGGCAGGGAGGGAAGGTCCACTCTCCCCGCGTCCAGGCCCGGCCCATCTACACTATTGCAGTACTAATGCCGCATAGACGTCCCCAAACATGTGGTCCTCAGCCATCAAGTATTGGAACAGGGTGTGCAGGGCCCTGCTCAGCTATGCCTGGGACCTCGGCCAGGAAGCTGGGAAGGGAGGTGCCTTGCTCTGCTCACGTGTGTGGTGCCAAAGCTGACTGTCAGCAGGGCCCTCGGAGGGGCTGTCGGCTGCAATATTTACACAGGCCTTTGCACTGGGTCTCTCCTTGGGGCCTCTCCTCGGGGTCTCTTCCTGGGGCCAGTTTGGGCTTCTCACCAAATGGCAGCTGGGTTCCAAGAGCAGGTGTCCCAAGACAGCCAGATGGACAATGTGTGGCATCTTTAAAATCTAGCCTCAGAGATAATGTCTTGCCAGCTGCTCTGTTCTTACTGGAAGCTGTCACAAAGTCTCACTGAGGACACACTGTATGGCATGGGGGGAGACACAGGAAAGATGTGGCCAACCTTTGGAAAATGCCACCTGTCACACCAGGGAGTCAGCAACTTTCCCCTGCTGCAGCCCAGGACCCTCCCTCCCCAGTCAGAGCAAGGGAACCCCAAGGACCCCCAGGTTTCCAGAGATCTAGTCAGATTTAAGAGGCAAGGAGGGACAGTCAGCGGGATGGGGCAGAGACCCTGGGAGACGGGGCCATACAGACAGGGGTGCAGCCCAGTGGCAAGGACACAGAGATGCTGGGGAGAACAGAGGAAGCTCGTGTGCCCTGGCCTAGGAAGAGCTCCTTGTTGGGGTTGGGGCTGGGGGGCCGGGACAAGGGCCTTGAGACCCTGAGGTGGGATTCCTGGGGTGGGACTATCCCTCTCTCTCTGGCAGGAGGAGGGGCACTCAGGCAGGGCATGTGGCAGAGGTGAGTACAGGCAGCTCCTCGCTGCCTCAGTCTCCCTGGCGTCCAGCCCAGACGCCTGCCTGCTTCCGAAGGCAGCAGGGCGGTAGCTGAGCGTGTCGAAGCCCGCTAGGCACGGTCAGCCAGCTCTAAGGGTAGGATCTCATTTATCTTCCCAATGACCCTGGGATAAATGAAAAGATAACTCATCTCGCAGGTGAGAAAATGGGTACAAGGAGGGCAAGTGAGCCCACCTGAGCTCCTCAGGCCCCTCCTTCATCCTGAACCTCTGCCTTGCTCTCTGCGGGAGGCTGGGGGAGGCCCAGAGCTGGAGACCCCCTCCCAAGGCCGGGCACAGGGGGCTGGGGCGGCGCAGGCTGGCTACGCCCCTGGGGAGACCCCCAGCAGGAGGCGGAGGCGACCTTGGCCATTGCGGGCGCTCGCGGGTTCCCCGCCGGGCGCAGCCCGCAGCCAGAGGAGGGGCGGGGCGGGCGGTCCAGGCCCCTCCTCGACCGCAGGTCTGACAGGCCCGAGCAGAGGTCGGGGCAGGCGAGCAGGGTCCCGGTCGGCGCTGCTAGGGCTTCCCGTGCTGGCAGGCTCCCCTTCGCGGACTTCCGTCCAACCCCGGCGGCTTTGCGAGGTCCCCCACTCTGCACGTGCTTCTGTGGCCAGAGAGGGACTAGGGCAGCCTCGCCTGGGAGAGGCCTGCCTTGCGCCGGTCCGGAGGCGGCCACCCCAGTGTAGACGGCGCGGGATGGGGGCACCGGGCGCCGCGGAGGGATCGGATCTGCGCCGGGGCCATGGGGGGCTCCCGGGTGGGGTCCGGGCTTTGCCTGGGCGCAACCTAGGCTTGGCCTCCAAGAGGAGAGGGGAGGCTTCGGGCCAGGGACCCGGGGAGCGGGCGTTGGGTAGGGCTGACCTCCAGCCGGCGGCGGCACCCGCTCGGTAGGCGAGGTGACCCTTCGCGGCGGCCGAACGGCTTACTCCCCTGCTCAGAAGGGCCGCCCCCAAGACTCCCCAGACCCCTCTGGGCCAGAAGCCCCCGTCCCCACTGGCCCAGCCTGCCCCTCCCTGGTCCCTGGTCCCAGCGGCCCTTTCCCAGCCGGGGCCTGGCAGAGCTGCCTTCCGCTGACGACCCGCCCCCCAGAAGCCTTCGGGACCACCAGGTGGAGAGGTTTTCTCCGGCCCGGCAACCTGCCCAGTTCTCTCCTACAACGGCGCGATTGCTGGCTTGGTTTGCCGTCGGGCCTCCGCGGGCCGGAGGAATCGGGACGGTGCTCAGCCCCCGGCGCGGCCTGGCCACCGGGGCCTCGGTGGGAGGCGCACGACGCCGCGGGCAATGCGGGCCCTGAGTACCGAAAGGGCTGGCACAGGCCGCGGCGTAATTCCAAATGAAAGCAAAGGCAAACGTGTAAGTAATCCTAGCCCTGCTTTTCCCAGCAGGATTTAACAATTGTCCCTTATTTTTCGTGAGCCTTTTGCTGATGTTTCGCACGCTATTGGGTAATCACTGGCCCAGTGACGTCATCCCAGCCGGCTAGAGTCGTCACCCTGCGACACCACTCCCGGTGACGTCGCCACCTGCCCAGCGTCATCCTGTCGTACTGTTCCACGACGTGCCCCGCCCTGCGGGCCACTGCACCCCGCCCGCCTCGCGACCTGGCCGCGACCTCTCTCCAGCCTCGTGGCTCGTCCGTCCCGCGATGCTTCTGCCACAGCCACTGTGCCGAGTGTGCGCCAGGCGCCGCGCTGCACACCTGTCCGGTCAAACCAGACACGCGCAGAGGCCTCGGGCCCGCGCTGGGCCTGTGCGCCGATGCTCGATGCTCGCCTACTCCTCCGGGCGCCCGACCCGGTGCCCCTGGAGAAATTTCCCTTTAGATTTCCTGCGCCGCCCGCCGTGAGCTCCCTCCCTGACCCACTCCTGCCCGAGCGTGGCGGAAAGGGAGCCGCCGCTCAGCCCCCGGGTCCGCGGGCCCCCAGCGTCCCCTCCTGGCGCGCTGCCTGGAACCCTCTGCAGGGGAAGGGCGCGGAGACTTCCCTCGCCCTCGCCCCAGCCGTGCCAGAGGCGGGCGCGGGCGGGGAGCCCGGGCTCGCATTGTCGCCCGCCTGGGCCGCAGGACTGAGCCGGCGCGTGAGTGACAGCTGGCGGGGCCCGCGGCCCTGCGCTGAGTGGGGGCAGTGAGGGAGGAGCGCGGCCACCTATTGGCTGGCGCGAGTGTGGGAAAGAATGCGGAGCCGGGTTCACACACCCCGCTGAGGCGCGGCTTTAAATAGCCCGGAGGCGGGCGCTGCGCGCCGGCCCAGAGCCGGAGACCAGCCAGGGGGTGCGGAACGTCGCTGCCCGCCGCTCGCCCTCCAGCCGCGCTGGGCCCCCGGCGGCTCCGCACGGCACCGGGAGGCGCGAGGGCGCACCATGCCCGCAGACACTCCGGGAAAGTCGAGCGCCTCGCCGCAGGCAGGAGCGCCGGCCAGCGCCAGCCAGATCCCAGACAAGCCCCGGAGTGCGGCTGAGCACCGCAAGGTGGGGTCCTGGCCGGGCGGGGGGACAGGGGTGGCGGGTAGAGACAGGAACGTGGGACTCAGCCACTGCCTGGCCCGCAGTCCTCCAAGCCGGTCATGGAGAAGCGGCGCCGAGCGCGCATTAATGAGAGCCTCGCTCAGCTCAAGACCCTCATCCTGGACGCCCTCAGAAAAGAAGTAAGTCGGGGGCGGAGAGGGACGGAAGGCCTGAGACCTGGAGTCTGGGCACAGCTGAGCTGCAACCTACCACCCCGTCCCTGCCCAGAGCTCCCGCCATTCGAAGCTGGAGAAGGCGGACATCCTGGAGATGACTGTGAGACATTTGCAGAACCTGCGTCGCGTGCAGGTGACAGGTGAGGCGCAGGTGGCAGCGGCCGGAGGAGGGAGGCACGCAGGACCACCGTCCCTGGCAGTGACAGCTTGTTCCGTTTCGTTCCCGCAGCCGCGCTCAGCGCCGACCCCGCGGTCCTGGGCAAGTACCGCGCCGGCTTCAACGAGTGCCTGGCCGAGGTGAGCCGCTTCCTGGCCAGCTGCGAGGGTGTCCCGGCCGACGTGCGCTCTCGCCTGCTTGGCCACCTGGCGGCCTGCCTACGCCAGCTGGGGCCTTCCCGTCGCCCGGCCTCTATGCCCCCCGCGGTCCCCGCGGTGGAGCCTGGGGTGCCCGAGGTCTACGCAGGCCGCCGGCTGCTGCCCGCGCTCGACTGCCCCTTCCCCCTGCTGCGCCCCGGGGCCGCTTTCGCGCCGCCGCTCCCGCCAGGTCGGACCCGGGCGCTCCCCGCCGACCCCAGGGCGGGGCCGCAGGGCCCGGGCGGGCCCTGGAGACCTTGGTTGAGATGAGGCTGCGGCCTTCAGACTGCAGGGAGGCGGCGCCCAGTCCTAGGCCGCGGCCTTTGCCGAGACTGTGCCGGAGAACACTATTTCTAGAGGCTGTGTCAAGAGTTTGTGTTTTTTTCTGACTCTGTGAAGGGTATGATTTGGTAGCTGGCAGCCCAGGCCCAGTGTGGTCCTGCCGCCCTGGGTCCCCCAACTTTGGGCTGCTCCCCCCCACCTGGCCTGCAGAGGCCCCGCCCCCACCCTCTGTTGGGTCTGCACATGAGCCAGCAACGTGCCTTGGGGTGGGGGTGTGAGGGGTCCCCGGAGGCTCAGGCAGCAAGTTTTCCAGAGTGTACTCAGCACTGGAAGGCAGGCACACAGCATCACCGGCAAGCGGCCCTTAGTGCCTGGATTTGCCCAAGGGAGTCAGGGTCCTGCTGTATACGCTCCCCTCCCTGGAAAGGGGGGTCCCCCCAGGGGGTATAGACGGAGGGCTCCTCCCTCACGTGAATCCTGAGCACCTGCTGTTGGGCGACCGAGGACACCAGGCAGTGCTGGATGTGCACCCTGAGCAACCGGTAGTCACCATCCTGCTGTCCGGGCCCCTGGAGGCTGCTGCGGGGGGCCGCGCTCCAGGTGCCATGAGGGGCTGGTCCAAGGCACAGGAGCCCAGACTATGGACTGTCTCATCCTGAGCCGCTGCTGGAGGCAGCACCAAGATCCACTTGCCAACGGCAGCTGATTTCATCCGACATTTGCCCACAGCCTGCCTGGCTGGGGTCCATGGGGAGGCGGGTGAGTCATCCATCCACAGGCTGGTCCATCCCTTCCTCCAAGGCTCCGGGACACACCTGAGTGTCATTCACCTGAGTGTGGTTCACCTGGACCTCCCAGGCACAACCATGCACACCTGGCAGGAACCTCCAAGTCCCCACTAAGCCAGTCATCCCCGGCCCTCTGCCTTGCACACCTACTGGGCATCCAAGGGCTGGTTCAGGAGCCTAGATGGGTCGGGGGAGCCAGGGAGGCCAAGTACTGCACCCTTGGATATATGCTCCTTGGTCCTGGGCCCAGGGGAGCCTCAGAGTGGCCCTTCCCCCTAGAGCTGGGGTACCAGCTCTGTGAGGAAAGAAGGTGTTGATGTTGCTCAGGCTGGATCAGGCTGTGGCCTCCTTGGCAGGGTGGGCTGGAGAGGGTCTCCATGGGGGCAATGGGACGCTTAGCCCGGTGGGAGAGCTGCCCAGGGAAGGCCTCAATGCAGAAGGGGGCGGGGGGCCTGGGTGTGTGGGTAGGGCTGGCCCCACACATCCTGCAGGGAGAGGAGGGACCCCCACCTGTATGGCCCAGGGGAGGTGGGTTGTCCTATTCCTCCTCCCCCGCTGGAGGGCAGCCACCTCCAATGACCATGCCCCAGAGATCTTAATTCCTCCCCACCCCAATTGCTAAAAGGATCTTTGCAGCGGGGCCCCCGCTTAGCCCTCCTTCGGGGACCTCTCAGGCTCTGGGACCCGTCAGACAGGCGAGCTCCTCAGGCTGTCCCTTGTTCTCGGCCTACGCCCTGCAATTCTCTCTCCATTTCCCACACAACTCTTGGACCAGCCCATCCCACCGCAGGCTGCTGGTGTGTTGTCTGGACCCACCTGTGTCCCTAAGCTCTGGCCTCAGCACCTGCCTGAACCAGCGAATCTCTATCCATACTGATCTACTGGGTTAGACTAGGGAGGTCTCGGGAAGCACAGCCTGGGCCGACGCTGGGCCCCCAGGACGTGGCCGGGCTGGGAGGGCAGCTGGGTCTCAGGAACAGCTGAGGGTCCCGGCTCCAAAGCCTCCCCCGCACCCAGCCAGGATGCCTGCTGGAACCTGCTTCCTGGTGCTCCAAATGTGGGGTGCTCCCTCTCACAGCAGGGTGTTAGGGTCGTAACTCTAACTTCCCCCATAATTCCTGCCCTCACCCTGGCTTCAGATGGAAGTCCCTAGGGGGATGGGCTCTGGGCCAGTGCCCTGTCCCTCCGCCTCCCCAGCTGTTTTTATATTGGCTTTTGTCTTGCAGAGGTGGCCTGCTGAATAGTGGGTGGTGCCCCCTTCCTCTGGAGGAGCGGGCGTGGCTGGCAAACGCCGATCACTCCCCCCAGGTCGTCCGCCACTGCCTCCTTCCAGCCCAGTGCTTCGCCCCAACCAAGGGCCAATAAATGTTGCTGAAGTGTTATGCCTCTGAGGTGTCTGAGTCTGCTTGGGGCCAAGGCTCAGGCCTGAACAGTGACAGCTGATCATAATATTTGAAATCTGGGGAAAGACTCAGTCCCTGGGAAGCTAGAGATGGGGGTGGGGCCACGGCTGCTGGAAGCCCAGGCTTGCAAGAGGGGAGGCCCAGCTCACCTGCCAGGCCCCTGGGCTCACTGGGCCCCTCACCACACACACACCCCCTGGCTCCAGGCTGCGTCCTCACCTGCTCTTTCTGCCCACTGAAGCCCCAGAGGCTATTCCCACCTTCAGATGCACCCAGGGGCAAGGAACCTGAGGCCCTGGGGCTGACAGCCTCCCAGAAGGCCCCCGTGGCCCCTTCAGTGCACCAGGATTGCCTGTAGGATCAGTAGCTTCCTGCAGAGGTGGCAGGTGTCACCTTGAGTCAGGTTACACATCCATTCCCCTCCATGTCTCTCTTCATTTGCTCTGGGGGAAGCCAGCTGTCCTTGCCCATGGAAAGTGAGTTTAGAAGTGGATCCTTCCTAGCACTTTGGGACCCTCCCCAGATGGACACGGGGACCCTCCCCAGGTGGACACAGGGACCATCTTCACGTTGGCATGTGGCTGTGTGGTGGGGCCTATGGATCTTGGTCTTCTTCAGACACCCCCCAGTGAACCTCATCCTCAGCCTCAAATCTGAGCTCCTGCCCCAATCTAGCTGGACAGCTTCTTCCTGGGTGGGGACACTGGCTGCGCCCAGCCTGAGGCCCAGAACCCTGGGGTATGTCTGGACCACCCCTGCCTGGAGCTCTGACCCTGCACAGTAAAAGGAGATGGTGACTGGGTGGGGCATGTCCTGCCTTGGGCTCCAGAGCCCATCACAAGCCACAGAAAACATGTGACACTATCAGCCACTAATCCAAAGGGGAGCAGGTGGTGTGCAGTGTCCTTGTGTGCACATGTGCTAGTGCCTGCACATACGGGAAGCACTGTACGTGGGTGCGTGCCCCTGTCTGAGCCATGTCTTCCACCTGCATGTGTGCACACAGGTGCCTGTGTAAGACATGCACAGTGTCAGTCCTGGAGCCCATGTGCACATGGCTTCACATGTACAGTTAACTGATTTTCAAGGGTGTCAAGAGAATTCAATGTGGGAAAAAATAATCTTTAATAAATGGTGCTAGGGTACCTAACTATCCAGCAAATGAGTGAAGTTGGACCCCTTCCTCACATTATACACAAAAATTAACTCAAAATGGATGGTAGACATAAATGTAAGAGTTAAATCTATAAAATTCTTAAAAGAAAATATAACAGTAAATCTTCATGATCTTGGGTTATGAAAGACCTTGGGCAAAGCCTTCTCAGATGTGATGCTGCTATGGTTTGAATGTGTCCCTTAAAGTTCATGTGTTAGAAACTTGGTCCCCAATGCTAAGGTGTTGGGAGGTGGGACCCTTAAAAGGTGTTTAGGTTCTGGAGGCTCTGTGTGCGTCGATAGGTTCATGGCATTGTGTGGGAGTGAATTCC
Source organism: Varecia variegata (assembly GCA_028533085.1). NCBI lineage: Eukaryota > Metazoa > Chordata > Mammalia > Primates > Lemuridae > Varecia > Varecia variegata. Next base: position 107,348,451 of record CM052444.1, read on the forward strand.
TTATAAATGAAGGTGTTCAGCCGCCTCTTGCTGCTCTCTCTTGGCTTCCCTTTGCCCTTCCACCATGGAATGACACAGCAAGAAGACCCTCAACAGATGCTGGCACCTTGACTTCGGACTTTCCAGCCTCCAGAACTGTGAAAAATAAATTTCTATTCACTATAAATTACCCAGTCTCAGGTATTCTGTTATAGCAGCACAAAATTGACTAAGTCAGATGCCAAAGGCTACATGACAAAAGAAAAAATAGATAAATTGGATTTTCTCAAAATTAAAAACTTTTGTATTTCAAATAGCACTATCAAAAAAGTGAAAAGACATCACATAGAATGGGAGAAAATATTGGCAAAATATGTATTGACAAGGAACTGTATCAAGACTATGTAAAGAACTCTTTCAACTAAATAATAAAAAGACAAATAATCCAACTATCAATAAAAAATGAGCAAAAGATCTGAATAGGTATTTCTTCAGAGAAGATACAAATGGCCAATAAGCACAAGAAAAGATGCTCAACATGACTAGCCAATAGGGAAATTCAAATAAAAACTACAGCCAGGCATAGTGCCTCACGCCTGTAATCCTAGCACTCTGGGAGGCCGAGGTGGGAGGATCACTTGAGGTCAAGAGTTTGAGGTTTCTGTGAGCTATGATGATACTACTGCACTCCAACCCAGGTGACAGAGCAAGACTGTCTCAAAAAAACAAAAAAAAAAAAAAAGGAAAAACTACAATGACTGTAATCCCTGTAATCCCAGTGCTTTGGGAGGCTGAGGTGGGAGGATCACTTGAGGTCAGGAGTTTGAAACCAGCCTGAGCAATATAGTGAGAACCTCTACAAAAAAATAACAAAATTAGCCAAGCATGGTGGCATGTATCTGTAGTCCCATCTACTCAGGAGGCTGAGGCAGGAGGATTGCTTGAGCCCAGGAGTTTGTGGTTGTAATTAGCTGTGATCACACCACCACATTCCAGCCTGGGTGACAGAATGAGACTATGTCAAAAAAAAAAAAACAAAACTATAATGAGATACCACTTTACACCCACTAGAATAGCTACAATTTTTAAAAAGACAGATAATAACAAGTGTTAGTGAGCATGTGGAGAAATTAGGGCACTCATACATTGCTGGTGGGAATGAAAATGGTGTATCCAGTTCAGAAAACTATCTGGCAGTTCCTCAAAAGGTTAAATGTAGAGTTACCATGTGATCCTTGAATTCCACTCCTAGGTATATACCAAGAGCAATAAAAACATATGTCCAGGCCAGGCACAGTGGCTCATGCCTATAATCCTAGCACTCTGGGAGGCCAAGGCAGGAGGATCGCTTGAGCTCAGGAGTTTGAGGTTGCTGTGAACTATGATAATGACACTGCACCCTAGCCTGGGCAACAAGAGTGAGACTCTGTCTCAAAAACAAAACAAAACAAACAAAAAAACCCCAACATGTGTCCACATAAAAACTTGTGCACAAATGTTCATAGCAGCATTATTCATAATAGGTAAAAAAATGGAAACAATTCAGATGTCCCTCCACTGATGAATGGATAAATAAAATGTAGTATATACATACAATGGATTATTATTTGTCAATAAAAAGGAATGAAGTACTGACACATATTACAACCTAGATGGACCTTGAAAATATTATGCTGAGCGAAAGAAGCCAGTCACAAAAGGACACATATTGTATCATTCCATTTACATGAAGGTATTAATATGTTTGTCTAGTATAGACAAATTGATAGAAAGTGGATTAGTGGTTGGCTAGAGCTGGGGTGGGAGTTCGGGGTAATGTGAAATGACTGCTTCTGGGCATGGGGTTTCTTTGCAGGGTGATGAAAATGTTCCAACAGTGGCACAACTCTGTGATTGTAGTAAAAACCATTGAATTTAAATATGTGAATTATACATAAGTAAATCTCTTAACCTCCCTGAACAAACAAAGCAGTAAAGAGAAAAATTTAAGAGCAGCCAGAGGAAAAAAGACACCTTACATAGAGAGGAACAAAGATAAAATGACAGCTGATTTCTTGCTGGAACAATGCAAGTGAGAAGACAGTGGGACATCTTTAGAGTGCTAAAGTAAAAATAATCAACCTAGGATTCCAGAAATAGACTCACCCATACATATATGGTCACTGATTTTTGATAAAGGTGCAAAGACAGTTCAGTGAAAAAAGCAGAGTTTTTACAACAAATGGTTCAGGAACAATTGGATATCCATATGCAAATATTAATAAATTAACTTGGATCCTTACCTCATACCACATACACAAATTAACTCAAAATGGATCATGCCCTCAAATGCGAAATCTTAATATAAAACTTTTTGGATAAAAATTTAAAAATCTTTGTGACCTTTGGTTAGACAAAGATTTCTTAGATACCACACCAAAAGCATAATGCAGAAAAGAAAAATGAATAAAACTGGACTTCATCAAAAATAAGAACTTCTGTTTTTCAAGAGATACTGTTAAAAAATGAAAAGACAAGCCACAGACTGGGAGAAAATATACACAGATCACATACCCCATAAACGACCTATATGCAGAATATATAAAGAACTCTGAAAAGTCAATAATAAGAAAATAACCCCTTTATATGGGCAAAAGATTCGATCAGTCATTTCACCAAAGAAGACATATGGATGATAAATATACATATGAGAAAGGGCCCAACGTGTTCAGTCATCAGGGAAATGCAAATTCAAACCATTACACACCTGTCAGAATGAACAAGATCACAGAGACCGACCATGGCTGGTGTTCGTGAAGATACAGAGGAAGTGGAACTCTCATATACCACTGGTGGGAATAAAAATTGTACAACCAAACAGGAAGACAAGCAGTTTCTTAACAAGTTAAATATATACCTATCATATGACCTAGCCATTCTAATCCTAAGTATTTTCTCAGGAGAAATGAAAGCATATATCTACACAAAGACTTATGCTCAAACATTCATAGAAGCTTTAAATGTAGTTGCCCCAAATTAGAAATAATCCAAATGTCCATCAACAGATTAATGGAGAAGCAAAATGTGGTATATCCAACAATGGAACACTTCTCATTAAACAAACAAACAAAAAACCCCACAACATGGCCAGGCGAGGTGGCTCAGGCCTGTAGTCCCAGCTACTTGGGAGGCTGAGGCAGGAGGATCGCTGGAGCCCAGGAGTTTGAGGTTGCAGTGAGCTGTGATGATGCCACGGCACTCTAGCCTGGGAGACAGAGTGAGACCTGTCTCAAAAAAACAAAACAAAACAAAACCCACAGCCACTATGACACATGCAGAGGTATGGATGAATATTAGAATAATTACACTATGACAGAAGACAGATATACTGTATTCTTTTTTCTTTTCTTTTTTGTTTTTTAGCTGTAGCTGCTGGAATGGGAAGACATACTGTACCCTTTTGTGTGGCACAAACGAGTGCATGCTGTGACTCCTTTCACACGACATTCTAGACAATGTGTGCTACTCTGCCGTGGCAGAAAGCAGATTAGTGGTCTCCTCCCCAGGGAGACACGAGGGAGGAATTGTCAAGGAGTGACGGGAACTGGGGGTGGAGACGTGTCCCAGGTGTACGCATACGTCAAAACCTGGAACAGTGCACGCTTTCAATATCTGAAGTTTATTGTGTGTTAATTACACCTCAATAAGGCTATGAGAAAATAAGAGGGAAAAACCCGTATCTGTGTGAAGCATTTAAGAGTGTCCTGG